>OX388157.1:3085869-3685869 GCA_947579745.1 Apocheima hispidaria | reverse complement strand
AAACCTCATTAAAGTGTTGGAGACTTTACTAGAGGTTTCTATGGTGTCGAGTTTTGGAAGCAACATGAAAAGTCATGTTTCAGTACATTATACTTCTAACCAACTCGTGCACTTTCACGACCATTTAATAGATAATAAAAATAAATAAATGATTTGATTGATTGATACAAATCCATCGTTTTTACACATAATCTAATTGGAAATAACACAGGATTTACAAAATAATACAAAACCGCGACATGACTTCTTCACGTTCCTGCGAATTTTTCTTTACATTTTAATATATATATGACTAGTTGTTACCAGCGACTTCGTTCGCGTGGACATAAAAAAGGATCCTATGTCCGTTTTTGTAATATACAGTCAAATGTCAATGTTGTGTTATCAAGATGCGTTCATCCGTTTACCCGTGATAACGCGACAAACATCCAGACAGAGAGACAAAATTACTTCCTATAGTTCGCCAGATGGCGTAGATCCGTTTTGTAATTTAGGGAGTTCTGAGTCGCGCAAGCGAAGTTTTTTATTCGACGTACGTATTCACGTTTATACCTCGAAGCCTTTTGAGCCAGGTGCTTTTAACGGAAATTTAAGTCTATAAATAATTTGTTTCACTAATACTAAATAGTTCATGGATTTAAATATAATTAAAATCAAACATAGTTTTTAAAAGACTTACAGAGGCGTTGCTAGCTGAAAAAGTTATTTACACAATATTGGCGTATACAATATTTTAGGCTGTGTCTAGTTTGTACGTATTTTATTATTATGTTAAATAAAAAACTTTTAGAATAAAATAAAAACCTCGAAGCTTTATTGGTCCCGATACGACTGCAGCTATATTCCTCTGAATTATAATATTAGTTAGGAGTTAGGGTGACAATGTCAATTCGAGAAGGGAAGAAAATATTTTTTAACAAAGCAGCTCATTGTTGTGATAAGTTATGTTTTTCCACATCATATGAGCATCATATAAAAGTAAATGTGCCGTGTGAGCGGTTGCAGCTCGATCGCCGCACGCAATGGGCTTGACTAATCGTCTTTGGTTGAGCGATCTTCAGATGACAATGTGATCAATTTTGTAGATTTAAGTTGGAAGAAATAAACTACTATTACTACTTGTACCATTTATCTATCAAACTACAAAGTGCATCAAACTGCAAATGAAGCAAACTAAACTAAAGGCTAGTTAAGCATTTTTGAATACTTTACTGTATATGTTTCTACGGCGTTTTGGAAACAACACTAGAGACACGATTCACATGTTGTCAATATAAAGAAATTTAAGAAGATTTTTTAGTACAAAATCTTAGTTATAAGATTAAACTAAGCATGATTGTAGATTTTTTGTAATACTCATAGTAATAAACAGTTTAAATTAAAAAATAAATTATCTCTTTATGCGATTTTTCCACACTTGTGCACGCTACGGATATATTTAATTTTATTTTACACATTCACACACATCACACACATAATACACACACACACATAACTACACCGTATACACACACAGAATTTGTCAGTCGCATAAACAGCCAGTCTATTTTTGGTTATACAGGTCAGGCGTTGGACCACAGCTCACATGATGCATGTTATTACGGCACGGAGTTACACACAAATCAACTCGCTCGTTAGCGAAGCGCTTACACTTGATTATCAGTGACGGAGCTTTGAATCATTTTGTTGACGTTATCAACAGCATAGTTTTATCCTTCGTTTTACCGGGAAAATAAACTAAACTTATCTAACAGGATTAAAATTAACTGATTATGTTTTATTTCAATATGTTTTAAAAGCATGGCAACAATATTGGATCAGCCAAAAAAAAACAAGAAAACAGCTGTCCTCTTTTTTTGTTTGTTTTTTTTTTCGGTTTCAAAAATGGTATCACTGTAACAACTAATTATGTTTAGCCATGGCAGTAAGCTAATTTCTTGATATTTTGTGATTTTGTGACACGCGCGCGACCTCTTGATTTGCACTCAACTATAGTCCATAACCACGTCAGTTTTCATAGTCAAGTATGATAATTGTTATAATTGTAGTTGTATTTTTAGGAATTTATCTTGTTACTAGCTGCGCCCCGCGGTTTCACCCCCTATTCTACAGAAACCGAATATTTTTCCGGGAAAGAATGTGCCTATGTGTTAATCCAGGGTATGAGCTGCCTCCATACCAAATTTAATTCAAACACGTTCAGTTATTACAGAGTTCAACGGAACAAACACACTTACATACTTGCATACTTACATACCTACTTACACGCCTACTTACATACGTACATACTTATATACTTACACACAAACATTCTTATTTATAATATTAATTTGATTTCGGTTTGCGTAAGCTTGGGTACTGTTCCTGAGTAGACAGCAGAGGCTCGGTTAGTTAGCGTTTAGTGCGTCGTAACAATTAGCGCCGAGAAGGGCGAGCAACCACCGAAGCTATGTATGGTATGTAGAGCTTGACATTTGAATAATATTTCACTATTCAGGGCTATAAGGAAAGGGTATGGTAAGCCGAAAGGGGCTCATAGTCCTCATGATTGTGAACTACTTTTACTATGGGACCAACCCTAAAATCGAGGGAAAAAAACTGCTGTTCCATACATTTTTTCGAGTGTCATTAACATTTATATATGGAGCAGCTGTTTTTTTCTCGATTTCAGGTGTGGTCCCATAGTTTAGTGTGGTTTTATGCCCTTTTTTTTTATTTCTCTTTCCTCTTATGAGGATTTTGGCGTCCCACGTCTTATGCATTTGCCAGTGTCAAGTATACTAATATATTTTCAAGTTTTGTTAAATAATATCAAACAAGTCATAGTCACTGTCAAAGTCGAGCAAAGCAAGTCACGGTCAAGTCCTAGTCATGCCCCAGTAAAGTGGTGAAAACTTTACTAGAGCCTTCTATGGACTTTTGGAAACAACACGAAAAATTCACGTTTCACGACATTATACCATTCACCAACACTCGTGCATGTTCACGAACACTTAACGGGTAAAATTCACAGTTTTTACACATTAACACTCGAAATAACACAAGTACCTAAAATAAAATAATAAAATGACGCGACATGATTTCTTCACGTTCCTGCCAAAACCTATTATGCCCTCTTCGGCTTAGCATTTTCCTTTTCCCATAACCCCATTATAGGACATAACGTCGGGCTAGTTACACAATTTATAGTTCAAGAACGGCTGGACCGATTTTTATACAGACTTTTTTTTCAATTTGTTTCTGCCCCGAATAGCACAATAACTATTAACAAAAAACAGAAAAAATCACAATGTTTCTATGAAGAGCTTAGCGAGGCCGACGGCTGAGCTTGCATCGCGTGCAAAGTCACGGGCGTCAGCTAGTTGTACATATAGATAACTCTACGAAAACCGCACAAAGTAAGAAAACAGATAAAGTATATAGTACATACTATCGACCAATCTCTTATAGGCAATCATGTACGGACAGGAAATCACTTGTTTGTCACTTGTCACACAAATTATAATCACTTGAAAATACACTCGGGGCTTCGAGCCCTGCGAAAAATATATGTAAATCGAGGTCTTTTAAATAAAAAAATATATCGAGAACATCAATATCAACATCATACATTTTGTCGAGTGTCATTGACATTTTTGTATGGAACAGCTGATATTTTTTTCTCGATTTCAGGGTTGGTCCCATAGTAAAAGTTGTTCATAATGATGAGTGCTATGAGCCCTTTTCGGCTTAGCACACCCTTTCCTTATAACCCTGTATACCACGACGTTTCGGCCAAGTTGCAATGGCCGTGATATTTGTGATGTAATCATGTTTTCCCGCCATGCAATACTAGATTACAGAACCAAAAAAACATATAACCTAAAATAAGATTTGTAATCTACATAATTACTGAGCGGCGCTAATTAGAAAAAACACATTTTTATCAAAGTAGGCCGTTAAAATAAAATATAACTTAAATATATCCACATATCCATTGAAAACAATAAAGTCGAACAATATCAAACTTATATGCTTATGTGGTAATTGCATTTTTTTTTAATGCTTATAAGTCTGCGTTTGACCGCCAACTCGCCTGTTATTATTGAGTATTGTGAATGGTAGATGCTCTCTACTGATATCTTGAAATGAAATCTAATAATTTTTTCTCCACACATCCTTCTCTCTCCAGAGAGCTTTAAGTACTCTACAAGTGTTAACACAGAGGGCGCTTGCTCTGATCACTTAAACAGTGCAATCTAAATGCATGCATCTTGTACGCATAACGGCTCTGGTTCCATTCTAAAGGCGGCTGCAGACGCAGACTGTTTTTCATCATCATCATCAGCAGCCAGAAGACAGTACACGGCTGAACAAAGGCCTCGTCTTTAAGCGTCCCTTAAAGACGAGGCCTTTGTTCAGCCGTGTACTGTCTTCTGAAATAATTAATAAGCTTAGCAGGCGGTGGGGATCGCAGAACGCTCAATGTTTACTACGAGAACGCTGCTGCCCGTCGTCTTAGTACATCCGGTAATAAATACAGGAATCAAACTTGGTGGATTGTAGTCAATACCCTAAATAAAAATAACGAATAAAAAAACTGGCCAAAAGCGAGTCAGATTAGCGCTAAGAGTTTCAACCGCCAAGCATTAAACATTAACCCTTATTAATAAGCGAGGATAAACCTTGGGATTCCTGGGTTCTGGATCGAAGGGCAATGTTTTCAGTGAAGTTACTTGGCACAAAGACATTTAACACCTACTATCTCTGGGTGACGAGCGCAGCGATTCGCTACTAATGTCTATGAGCGTATTATCACACTAATATTATAAATGCAAAAGTTTGTTAGTGTGTAAGTATGTTAGTAGGTCAGTGTGTAAGTGTGTTTGTTCCCGTTCAACTCTGTAACGGCTGAACGGATTTGAATGACATTTGGTAAGGAGGTAACTTATACCCTGGATGAACACATAGGCCTTTTATCCTGGAAAAATATTCAGTTTCTGTAGAATAGCGGGTGAAACCGCGGGGTGCAGCAAGTTATTACGTAAGCTCTGCCAAATTTAATTAATCCCGTATATTTATTTATTTAATAGACACCAACATGATGTACGTCGTTGTAACAAAGAAGGAAGCAAGCAGTGGTAAAGTAAGCGATTATTGAGCAGAATTGTAATGTTCTGCGATGTCAATAATCCAGATCAGTTCAAAGGCTTACTATCGGTTGGCTTGAGGTATAATTTGTCTGTTCCAAAAGCGTTATTAATTTAAGTCCCTCAGTCGCGTCCACAGTAGTCTCGCTCGTGCATTTTTATACAAAATCACTTAGTATGGCCTAACTCTTAGTGGTATGCGCATTATTTGTCTTTTTTAGAACATAATGTTAACTTTACTCCACTACAATCATAGCTTAATCCGAAGGAGGCCTGGAACGGTTTCACTCGGGGCGGTGACGACCTTAGAGCAACACAGGCCTCCGGCCGAACCTTTCGGGCCGGTACCAAGATGCTCAATGGTGACGACAGACGACTTGCGGCAAACGATGTCGTCGCCCGTTTTGATGATGTTCTTTCACACGAGCGACGACACCGTATCTGCATGGCAGTTACGAATAGTTATTGTATGATGTGGTATTTCATTTTTTTTCTCTACGATAAAATCACTAGAAAACTCATCACTAGTAAACAAAGGCTTTTGTTAAACATGTTATTATAAAATATAATGCTGAAAAAAACAACTTTATACTGCCAAAAATATTAAATAATCACCAAAATTAAAAACCCATTTTAATGTGAATTTATAACCAAAAATGTTGCATCTTGCTATCCTATTAAAGCAAATGACTCCAAACTTAACATTGTTAACCCAAAAATATTACCACCAAAAATATTTATGAAACGCGCGTTATTTGTCGCAGTTCAAAAATAACCTAACCTAGTGTTCGCTGCCATTATAATATGTTACATTTACATTTTAGCACTTCGTATATTTGGTTATATACCTTAATTTTATAGCAATTATAGTGTTTTATTTAAGTAGTGTTTACTCGCTAAGATTTAGTGATCATTTATTATCTTCGATTACAATTTCAAGAGTGTTTAGTATATTTTTTTAGTAACAGAGCTTAGAGTCTAAAAATATTATTTGATGGTCATTATATTTCATTCCGTAAATAAACACCATTCAAAACAAAGATCGTGTGCCGGCTGGTGACAAGAAGTGTCGTGTCGTTGTCATGCAGTGCGCCGTGGCCTAGTCCGCCGTGTTTCGAAGGTTCGCTGAATCGTCACAATCTAGCCGAACCAACGACATAGCCGAAAATAAATGTCGTCCGTAAAGGTAAGGTCACATAAAGGCTTCTTCTTGCGGCGGCGTCGTGTGTCGGGTCGCCCTCTTCCCTCAAATATGGTTGAGGAGAGCGATGGCTGGCACATGCGTCAACTCGTGAACGGGTTCTGCTTGCGGTAGCTGCACTGCTCGGTGTATAAACGCAACATAGTAATAACTATAGTAATAACATATGTTATGTTGTTAGTCTTATATTATATCAGTAATAGTTGTCAAAAAATTTAAAAGTTGACAAAGGGCATTGACCTCGGAGTCCGCGGAGCTGCACCAAGAATAATAAAAAAAAAAAAAAAAAAAAAAAAACTCGTCCTTGGCGTATCGCGCAGTGCATTGTCGTTCTGTGTGAAAACGGTTCATAGAATATAGGGTCCGCTAGATCGCTATTTTTTGCGGTGTCGTTATCGTCTTGTGTACAAACGACCTTAGCCGGCAAGTGTAAATCTAGCTGTACCATAATAGCGCCTTGGCGTCAATTCTCAAAGAAAATCTAACAGATGTTGATAAAAAACAAATGAAACTATAAATCAGAAACGGAATCATTCAAGTAACTCTCGCGAAGTATCAATAAAAGGCAGAAGCTCCCGCAATAAAACGAATTCACAACTTTTGCTTCAGAATTTAAATGTACCCTTTAACATTGCAGCATCTTAAAATTTTATTTTGCTAAGTTGAGAAAACTGTACGGAAACGTTAACCATCGCTGTTTTATTTAGAGGATCTTCACATTATCAAGTACGCAGTCATCGATGTTAACACACGACAGGATATTCTCGTCTTGCGGATGAGATACTTCAGATTTGACGTTTTCGTAAATTCTGTTTGGTGCTGCGTCGCGGGGTTTGGAGAGCAGGGGGGAGGGGGCAGGAGGTGGCCTGATTTCCGACGTTCTACAACTCAATCGGCGGGATTGCATTCTGCGGTGACGCAAGAGAGATTGAGATTGGCCACGGGCTGAATGCATTTGTCTACTTGCACTGCAAAGTATTCTTTTAAATTTAAAATACATTCCAACCTGTCTTTATACTTGAAGGATTATTGTTTAATATTGGACATTTAAAAAAAAAACAACCAGACGAAAAAAAATTGATAGGAATATAAGCCGCTCTTCATTTAATATTTTAACGATTCTAAGTACATGTTTTGATTTTGCTTGTATTTAAAGTTAATAATTGCTTAAACTTTACTGATTACGTAGAAACTTAAATTTAATTCTTGTTCGAGTTTCCAGTGTCACTTCCCACCGTGACTTGAGTTTCGACACAAACTTAATTCCATCTCGTCCGAACTCGACACTCGCAGGCCTTGCTTAACGAATCGTCGCCTCCCACCGCCACCCGACGCCTGGTGGATGCTGTGACTGCTTACATACAACAACCGGCGACTGGCGACCGACAACCGACACTCGCATATTCTCACCGACGACAGACGATCTACAACTAATGATCATTGACTAACGATCGAAGACTAACAATTGATGACTGACGATCGACGACTGACAACCGAAGTCAGATGATTAGTCATCAATCGGCGACTGATGATCGATGGCTGACAATCCCAAATAACGCTCGATGACTCACGATCAACGACCGATGATTGATGATTAACAATCAACTTCTGACGATCGATGACAAACGATCAATTACTGGCGATGGAAGTCTGACGATCGGCGGCTTACAGTCGAGACTGCAAATGATGGCCGAAGAACGTGAAACTTCACCGATGACAAACAACCGACATAGGCCAACTTACAACCGACAATTTAGGACCGACCAACTCGGCTGACGTCTGACGTGGTCCTACCGACCGCCCAAGATCGTCAGTTGCAGACTAATTTCCCTCCACAAACTAACGGCAGACGCACGACAATAATGAAAGCCCGACGACCAACGACTGAAAAGCAACGACCGACGTCCGACTACTACCGCTTTGACGACTGCTCGCTGCATAAGCGACTATCGTTTTGCCTTTATATGACTTCCTAAAGTTAACACAGAGAGAACGCCAGACTTTCGAGCGGACATAAAAACTTTCTCACTATGCAATGACAGATGTGCGACAATTGTGACTCTTTATAAAGGAAATCTCATAAAATAACTCAAGTTTACCCTTTTGACTCAAAAAGATGCTGTTGTTGTTTGGAAAAGTAAAACGATAAGTAAGACTGAGTTTTAATCTGGCGTTTGAAGTTAATCTCTGTTGGCTCTCGGAGAGCCATATTGCGTTTGTTTCGTTCTCCTGCTGAGCCAGGTCAGGTCGGTGTTACAGATAGACGATGATTATTATTGTGTTGCTTATGAAGCTACTAAGCTTACTGTGAACAACTTTTACTATTGGACCAACCGCTGAAATCGAGACAAATATATCCGCTGTTCCATACATTTTGTTGAGTGTCATTGTCATTTTTTTTTGCTTTGGAACAGATGATCTTTTTTCCTCGATATCAGGGTTGGTCGCTTAGTAAAAGTTGTTCATAATTATGAGTACTATAAGCTCTTCTCGGCGTATCATACCCTCTCCTTATAACCCTGTATAATGTTTGTTTCTTAAGGATTGTCCAAATGAGCGCATTTGGAAAATCCGTTGGAAGTCCGATAATGAAATCGCATAATGTTATTGGCGTTGAAATTATTTACACCCCTTGTCTTTCTTTTCAGAGAGAATAAAAAAACACCCATGTATTTTATCAGTTATCTGCAGTGTTGGATTTCGTACTATAATTATAGTATTTATACAACAATTTCATATTTCATAGTATATACTATCCATATCTAAGATTAGTACGAAAAAATACTATAACTTCACTACTTCACATAAACGTTCAAATATCAAAATTTGCTCTAGATTACTAAGTACTTTCCATGCTGATGCCGACTGCGAAGTATTCAGTAAAGTGAACCTCAAAACAAACTGGTAACACAATTCATAGACGCAATTTTGTTCTCTTGTGATTATCCGGTTCCCATTGTGCAGCTTGCTTAGTTTGGGTCTATGACGTCTCACGACAGGTACCAGCTGTCCCGGGAGGAGCAGAAGCGTGGTGCTGAGGGCTCCGGTGCGTTCCCTTGGAGATCCCGGAGCCCTCGGTCAAGCACCAAGGCAGGCCACCGGGGGGGTTTTAGTGGGTATAATCCCACATAACCCGGCTGCACCCCAAAGCAGACGGGTATCTTGGAGAAGATTTCCCCCTCGCAAAAAAAAAAAAAAAAAGATGGCGCTGTGTGTGAAACACGTCCATCAATATTTTATTATTTATTTAAGCAGTCGGGTAAAAAACCCTGTACATTTTTGTCGCCCTTTACCGTTCCCTGGGAGGGTTCCTGATACTTTCTCCTCAAAGAACGCAGGAGTTTCAAGAATGTTTTTACCACACACTCTTTTGTTTCGTATTTCTTCTCGAGTAGCGTTTCCACACGCAACTCGATCACAGGTGGGTAGAAGTTACGCCTGAAATATAAGTGCTATATGTTATTCTACTGTTTTCCAAAACTTTCGTCATTTTGAGTCTTAAGAGATAACTAAACTATGCGACCGTCTGTTTCATAAAAACGTATTCTCCTTTTCATCCGCGAATAATAAAACCACAGATAAAAAAGTGCCATAATATAAAATTTATATCACTCCATGCTGCTGTTTTTTTTGATCGTAATAAATAAAAAATAGGAGCATGGCAGTGGCAAATTTTATAGTAAAAATATTTTCTGTAGTGTCACGTCGCGTTCGCGTGGCCTTGTATACGAATGGTCATTGTTACACCTGCGTTACATGCCTTCGCTTTCCCACCTCACCGCTAACTACACCGTTTCGCCGCACGTGTCTATAGAACTAAAATCTACTGTCCACTCTGTGCTAATGTGCTGACCTCGGACGAATAAACCATGACATATACTTTGAGTTTGACTTTGTCACGTGTAAAGCCAAAATGTAAGATAAAAAAGTGCAGAGATAAAATTTTAACTTTGGTAAACTACCAAACATGTGTTTGACAGTGAAAATTCTTGTTCTTGTAGTTGGATTGAAGGTCTAAGATAATCCAGTCAAAGTTTTTCATTGGTAAATATTCATCTACAAGTCAAAAATAATAGCCAGGTGTATACCAAAGTTGTGTCCAAATACAACTGTTCGCTCTATACATAAGGAGAAGGTCCCACTAGTTATTAGTTTAAGTAGCTAGTTTGTATAAGTTTATTAAGTAACTAAAAGTACAAACATCTTTGAAAAAACACAGTACAGTTACAGTGTGTTCTATTTAAAAAGGTTTCCTGTTCGTAGGTATTATAAAATTATATTTGGAAGATAAATGAACTATACATGGACAGATAATAATCACAGCTAAAGATTGTCACAAAAAAAATAAAAGAGTACACTCATTAACTTTTAGCAGTCGCGTCATCTCAGAAATCAGAGTGTTTATATTTTTATTTTGTTGGAGTTTATTTTTATTTTTTATGAGTAACATTCACGTCTGTGTGTTAATTCATTCAGGGTTACGAGGTACCACAGCAAAGCTTAGAGCATTGCTAATGGAAACTGTAAATTTAAACTAACAACTTGCCTTAGGCCTACAGACCTTGGGACTAAAGCATGGGACAGATACTTTAGTCGGAAAGTTCCCGCGAAGTTTGCTCAAGGCGACCGTCCAAAGGAAAAATGCTGTATGTGCATAAACCTTATCTTATCCCAGACAACTGTATCTGTCACCTTGTTGTTACAATTACTACACAATGTAATTTATTTTTGTGCGTAGGTATTTCTGTAACTGTAACGGTCGAAATAGTTGTATGGGACAATCTGCCGCAAGTGCCTAGTAAAAAAGAGACTTGAACATGTATGAAACGTGTACTAAAAATAACGGCGGCTATCGCTGTCATGCTCTTTCGATGGCTTGACTCTACCGCACTATCTCTATCGGTATCCAGTTTTAGTACATGCTTCATACAATCGCCGTTTTAAGGAACTCCCGTCTCCTAAACTTAGTAATAGTAGTGATGATATTCTCTTTGATATGGAATTTTATATATGCGGCATAGAAATATTATATATGTTTGTGTATTCATTACGCCTGCAATGACTACTTAATGTTTTAATAATCCAAATGATATAAGGAATAAGTGAAATAAAATTAAACACTGCTATCAACGTTTTGGCAAATCGGTTCTCCAACAAATGTCGCCTATATAAACATGTAGTTATATTTTATGTTCCCATTTTTTTTGGTGAAGTTATTTTTATGGTGTTTTTTTTTTCAGAATTATGTCCCATAAAATTAAAAATGCGTCATTTAATTTTTAAACAATTTATTGTTAATTGTGACTATTATAAAAAAACATAAAATGCAAATATGTTACTTTACCTCTGGACGGCACTATTCCGTGTCCGGGCGTAAAGCTACCACAGCTAACCCCCAACAGATCCCATACTCACGACGCTCGCAAAACGCATTGATCAAAAGACACCTTTAAAGATTCACTAACATTGATACATTACTAGGCACAACGAGACTTAGCTTTGAGGTAGACAATGGGAAGGGATGGTAGGTAGCTCAGTGATAAAATAATATATATACATTATAATTTGTTATGAAGGATGTGCGCCATCGTGCACATACCCGTCCGTCTGTACAGACAATACATTGACATCTACATGCACAATCGCAAGCGCTAGTAGAAACAACCGGTTTGGAGTGGCTGTGCATGGCCTGGCCTGGCGTCGTGTGGAAGGCTATATATGGGTTTCTGGGGGAGCGAAAGGGAGAAGCTATAACCTTAATAGTTTTTTCTTTTGTTCCCGTGAGATTCGGGTCTGGCTGTTCCTTTCGCACGATGTCGGGTTGGGCCATGTATAGCCACTCTAACTGCCGCTTGTTGTTTTTTATTTTATTTATTGGAGCACTTTGTATGTTACTTTGTTAGTGGTGTTTTTTAAAGCGATATTGTTTATACAACTTAAAATAGAATAGACCTATAATTGGCTGTTTTATATAATGTATCTATGTTCTTTATTTTATATTATTGTGCTGTTGGTCTTAAATAAATAAATAAATAAACAATTTGACGCAGACCTCAAAACCCGCGCTTTCCTCAAACATCGATGACCTTAGCTCGAAACAAAGATCTCGCTAAGCATATCTTTGGGGGTAACCTGTGAGATTTACCGACTTTTATGTTGATTTACATTATTTACTCTCGCGGAAAACTTCAACTTGGCTGTTTGAAGATCAACATGATTTCCGTAAGTTTGTTTTAAGACTGTAGGTTACAGTAGGCATTTAAGTCGGCGCTGCCATTTTGTTATGACACCAGGGGCGCTAGTCTCGACTTTTCGCTACAACACTTTGCGACCGAATTCGGTCGCTATGACGCAAAAATTCGACAACGAACACGAATTGCTAACGAAAAAACGCAAACATAGCGTTGAATTTTGCGTCATAGGGACCGAATTCGCGCACGCCTCGTCTTGCCTTGTACCTGGAGTGCAAGGCAAGACGAGGCGTGCGCGTGTCTCGCTGAGCATTCCTTGATAAAGGTCACCGAATGTGATCGAAACTATAGTCGGAATAACCGACTCAATTTAACGTGAGTATTCCCGTTTTATTAAAACAAAATGTATCAAAACCACGTCAGTTTTCATAGTAAACCTATCATGGTAAAATTAAAAAAAAAAAAAAAAAAACTATTATAAAGAGAATAAAATAAAAAGGTAATATTATATTAGGTAACCAAAAAATAAAGAATTGAACTATTGAGTATCAGTAGTGCAATGAAATTTTTCATTGAACTAACGGGACTAGCAAGGCTCAGTAGTTCAATCAATTGAACTGTTAACTGTATTAGTTTCTGATTCAGTGGGTTCAAAGCTTCAAATGCGAATTACCCGTGCACCCACTAGTGGGTGAAGCCGGTGGGCGGACGGGACGTGACCCCTTTTTTTGTTGAAAATTGTTTTGCGTTTGACATACCAAATCCAGAAATCCAGTCTTTTGCTTATCGATAAGCAAAATACTCATTGAATAAATTACGTAAGTTTGTACAAGACCAGTGGCTGTGGTGCTAGAGTTTTTAACTCGACCGCCTAGCTTCTTACATGGCTGAGCGGTTGTTGTAATACAGAGAAAAGAGAAAGATATATAATTTTTCCTTTTCTGTGTTGTAATAGAAGAAACAAGCGGTACCTAAAATGTACATGTCATTCGACCCACGTCGGTTGTAAATGGAATCTCGCGGTCACCCGAATTCCGTTTCATAACATTGGTGGTCGGTTAGAAATACATAGTAAAGTCGAGCTACAATATCTGCACTAATAAATAGAGTGCATCCAGCACTGCAATGTGTAGAAAGTGCATTGCTATTAAAGCCTTCGCCCGTGAGCCGACTGGAGTTGCACCTGTAAATAAACGCGGGGTCAGCGGCGATACGGCTCAATGCACACATACCCACGTTTTTCCCGCGTGTCAGACGTACCAAAATACACCGCTAAGGAACCTGTAACCTGTTTCAGGATTATTTAGCTATGTGATCAGCTGGTCTATTCAGCTATCTAAGTTGTTAGGAAGGGAGATGTTATTAAATCTAAATAAAAATGTGTATTTTTCTTGCCCATTACTGCAGACATATGACTAAATATCGAATTTTAAGGATAAAGAAATATAGCCAAGTGTAATCGCCAAAAAAAAAATGCTCGCTCATTGCTCAACTACGCGAAGCAAAAACGAAGGTTAGGATTAACCATTTACGTTAGTAGGATTTTGACCGGTATGTACGTATGTTCATCTGTTCCCTTATATCTTCTAAACTACTTATCATAATTAGGCAAATGAGATATCGTTGGTCTTGATCCGCTTTACGTTTAAGGCAACCTCTAGAGTCATGAACTATTTTTATTTTAATGATGTTTTGTTTTGTGTCAAATGAAAGGGCTTAATTTGCACATTTCAAAAAAATATATAATATTGTGGGCTGTTTTTTTTAACAAACACGTTAAAAAAATATTTTGCTAGCAAAAAATGTTGCGCCGTGACGTATGGACGTAGTCTGGTTTTAGGCTTTCAACATATATAATAATATATATCTTGTTGAGCTTATCACTTGTGCAGTCACTTAGCTTGCAAATTAGACACAGGTGTAGTCAAATTGGTTCACTATGCCGTGGATGCCTAAATTATTTAGATTAGAATATGGTTGCAAGAAGTGCCAAAACACACCGCTGAGTGCTTGCCGACACAGTTTTACTGTGAAGATGGATATACAGTAATACATAGAATTTATTCCTCCAGCAAGTTGTTCATGAAACTGAAATTCTAAATTGGCTCTCATGTATCCACAAGTTGCAGACAAATACCCCTAACCATGCACAAGCTCGCAAATTAACTACATCTTGAAGGAACAATTTCTATTCAATGTCCCTAACTGTACACGGTAGTTGTGTGAAGTTCCACCATTTGGTGGAGAGGCGGTACTATGCACAAAGAGGGAAGGGGGCTACACATTGTCCTAGGTAAGAGAAGGCAACCGTCTCTTGCGAGGCGATGAGATGCGACGTGACTGACGCTTCAACTGGATCGTGCACGCTGATTTAACAGCGGGTAGGTTGTCTAGTTGCATCTAGTCGCCTTGAAATTTGTAAAATTTGGAAACAAACCCTTTTCAACCCTTTCTTATAAGCACTACATATGAATTTATCGAACCTTCTATGATATGACAACCCACAGAAGAATTCTTATAAAAATCAAAATAGCCTTCATTTGAATAATGTGATTGATAAAATGAGATTTCGGACTTCAACTAAAACAAATAGTACAAATTATTGTTCCAATATTGAATTAAAGCTTATCCTTGTAGTTACTCCAAGACAGACTTCTGGTTTTTTCCCGCAGTCGAGTCACGTCGCAGCGCTGCATGTCGCACGTAGGACAAGGTCTTGAGGCTGTAAATGGTGCGCCGCAGGGGCGCTCGCCGGGACCGCGGTTATTGCTTCTTGCTTCTATGTTATTGCATGTCGTGAACGCTGCGGTTCACTTACAGCGCGATTTACGTCCTTGGCATACCACAGCCGTTGCTAGCGGTTTCAGTACTATTGAGGTTTGTCGTCTAGTTTTTTGAGCGAATGATTTTGCTTTATTTTTGCCGATTTTGCTGTCTTTTATTTTGGGGGCTCTGTACACGAAGAGTGTCAACGGGATCTTACTACTAAGCTTACGCTGTCTGTCCGTCCGTCATACCTTATAAAGTCTATCTACTTTATAATGGGTAGCCGCTAGAAATGTTTACAAAATGAATAATATAAATTATATTTTTTTTTTTTTTTTTTTTTTTTTTAAATCTGTTTTATTTTGGGGCTTTAGTCGCCATGCGATTATGCCAGCCCCGTTTTACAACACTATTACGACAACTTAAAAGGGACTGGAGTCCCTACGCTGTAACAGTATGACCGAGACCCTGGCATACAAGGTCCTCGCCGCCTCAGAGGTGGGTGCGGCCAGGATGCCCTGAAACATGCCAACATTTCGGGGGTTTAATCCAAACTCACACAGCATGTGTGATCTCATAGACTCGCTCCGTCCACACTCGACCAGAAGATGAGAAACATCCTCTAGGGTTCCGCAGAGTGAACAGGCAGGAGATTCAACCCTGCCCATCAGATGCTCAAAGTTGTTAAGAGGCATGTGGCCGGAGCGAAGTCTATGAGCTATTACAATGAGGCATCGTCTTATGTTGCTATTTGCACACCATGGTATTCGAGGAGGTTCAGCCTGCAGAGTTCTATACCAAGTACCCTTTTCCGAAGATATGGTAATGAATCTGTGTTTCCATTTCTCATAGATCTTGTACTTGTATTTTACTAGTATGTCTGTGCTTTCTGGTAAAATGTAAACCTCTGCTCCAGTTGAATTAGCGTCTTTTGCCAGTTGGTCAGCGACCTCATTTCCTCGAATACCAGTGTGCGATGGAATCCATTGCAGTCTCAGATTCACGCCCTTATTTAAAAGAAATAACGCTTTCTTTATGATTGCATATGCTACGGTAGCGCTTCTGGCACCAGAAGCACATCGAGATATATGCTGTAAAGCACTTCGACTATCGGTTAAAATGACGACCTGTGATATTTCCGGCATAGCTGTAATAAAGGACAGTGCTTCTGACACCGCAAATAGTTCCACAGACATAATACAATTATTACTTGATACAATTTTGAATTTCTCCTCTACATTGCGACTGGGAAAGTAGAATGCTGCACCACAATCATTAGTCGTCTTTGAGCCGTCTGTATATAGTTTATAAAAGTCTTTATATTTTGAATTCAACATGTGTAATGAATTGGTTTTGAGAATCGTGGCATCATATTCTTTTTTTGATAGATCAATACCCTCTACCGTTGTTTTAATAAAACCTGTATCAATATTTGACATCCACGTATCGAGTGTAAACATATTTAAAGGTTCACTGGTATGCATAATTTCAGTTTTAGTTTCATTGAATACTGCAATAAGCAGTGGTTTTTTCTTTTTCTGCCAATATCTTAAACTACAAAGATCTGAGAGTTTATTTAACATGGAAATTGTTAATTTATCGGACAAAGATTGAACCTTTAAGCAATATTTAGTAGCCAGATAGTGACGTCTTAGACAAAGAGGCTGAATACACAACTCGCACTCCATAACATGTATGGGTGTGGTACGGATAAAACCTCCTATTACACGCATTGCAGCATTTTGAATTTTATCAAGTTTAACCAAATGTGATTTTGCTGCAGTATCATAAATAAAGCTACTATAATCAATTCTACTGCGAATCAAAGCAATGTACAGCCGTCTTAGATGTTTGGGGTGTAAACCCCACGAAGCCCCTGCTAATATTTTTAAAATATTCAACATTTTCACTGTCTTGGTTTGAGTTTCAATGATATGTGTTTTCCATAAAAGGCACTTATCCAACCAAACGCCTAAATATTTAATGGTTTCAACAGACTTAATTTGGCAGTTGTTAATACTTAAACTAATTGGAAGTGTTCCCCTGCCCCTTTGAAAACAACATAATTGTGTTTTTTTTGGCGATGCTTGTAGTCCCAATACATTTAATCTGCGCGCCATTGAGTTCAAAGTATTTTGAATGTACAAAACGCTGCGATCTATGTTTTTATTTTGAGTAAAGAAAACAAAATCATCAGCGTATTGCAGTGCCGATACGTTTTGAAGACCTACACATATCCTGTGTGTTATTATATTAAATAATATTGGCGACATGGGATCACCCTGTGCTAATCCTCTTCCAGTCCATCTAGTCAGAGTGTTATCCTCTAAGCCATCTTGAATTTTAAGACATCTTCGACTTAAGAAAGACCACAAATAATTAACTATCTGAGATCCAACGTTTAAGCTATCTAATATAGCTACCAGTACGTCTACAAGTACTTCATTATAAGCGTTTTGCACATCCAGAAACACAGCTAATGTTGTCATTTTATTAGAAAAACCAATTTGAATTTTTGAGATTAATCGTACCACACAGTCTACACAAGATTGACATTTCCTAAAGCCACTTGTTATCGGAGGTAAAATTTTATTCGATTCAACAAACCATTCTATTCGCTTACATAGCATCGCATGGAATATTTTACATATACATGATATTAAGGAAATGGGTCTGAATTTAGATGGTTCATTATTACTAGTAGGCTTAGGAATGGGTACTACTTTAATATTACGCCACTGATCAGGCACTAAACAGAATTTAAAAATAATGTTGAAAATTTTCAGTAGAAACAACTTGCCATCGGGAGGTAAGTGATATATCATTGAATACGTTATTAAGTCTTCCCCTGGTGCGGTATCTTTCTTTTTAAGACAGTTGTGTAGCTCTTGTATAGAAAACTCGCTTTCCAATTTAGTATTCCTTGAGTTAAAGGACGGCATTTGTGGTTGAACAAAATCGGGAGCTAAGCTGCGCAATAATTCATCTTTTTTATCTTTAGAGGCAATTACGAGATCTCGTTTTAAACCTTTCATCCACCGCATACGACGCCACATGTCCGATGAATTTACTGTCTCGTGTATATTACTGCAAAATTGTTGCCAACTACTTGACCGCGCTTGTCGGTGAATGCGCTGTGACTCAGCAATTTTGGTATTAAGAATATCTAAATTATTCGGTGTAGGATTGCGTCTGAAATTTTTTAGCGCTAACCGTCGTTCCGCTATTATTTTAGATAAAACTGGAGACCAATAAGGCTTAGGCTGAAAGGTTTGTGTTGGATCTGTACAAATTTTAATCATAGGTATACTTTTACTTGCTGCATGTTCCAATTTATTTATGAATAAGTCGTAAGTGGGCTGGAGATTGTTTTCATCTAATAATAAACAATCGAAATTGTTTTTAAGCGAATCTGTATATAGTTTCCAATTCGCCAACTTGAAATTCCGGCGTTTTAAAAAGTTACGACTGCTCTGACATTGCATGGAATATTTGATGATCAGGTGATCACTGCCCAAAGTTTCCCGAGTTACTTGCCATTTAAAGTACACAGCAATATCTGAACTCACAAAAGTGATGTCTGGTGACGTCTCTTGTAAGACTCCATTGACTAATTTAACCCTAGTAGCTTCGCCAGTGTTAAGCGATATAAAATTATGTTCCAAAGAAGCATGAAGTAACTTTTGGCCCCTGCTATCACTTTTACACGACCAATTAGTATGGTGAGCATTAAAATCGCCAGCTACTATAGTTTTTGCGGTAAATTTCGAAAATACGTCTTCCCAGTCGCATTGTGTAGTTCTCACCGGAGTAGTACAATAGATCGATATTACATATTCTAAATGCTTGCAGTTTAAAACCTTGACACATATAACCTCAATTCCAGTATTATTTACATTTATTGGACATCTCTGTATTTTAATAGATTTGTGTGCAATTATGGCTACTCCACCCCATGAATCCGATCTATCATGCCTAAATATATTGTAATTACTTATTCTTATATTTGTGTCGCAATTATCAAACCATGTTTCACTAACTATACATATACCTATCTTTTCTTGAGTCAAAAATAGTTCCAGGTCGAGTCTTTTCTGTGGCGCCAGACTCTGCGCGTTCCACTGAGCAATGTTTAAGCATTGCTCAGTAGAACCCACAGAGCCTGGCGCCGTCCTAACGTTGACATTTCGGTTGTATCTATCCATTATGAAAGAGACCTACTAGTCTAGTAAGGACGTCTCCGTGATTGACTGACTTTACAATAAAGGAAATAAATTCCTGAAAAAGTAGTTTCAACACCTGCTGCACTTTGTCTTCAAAACTCTTCTCCGAAAAAACTATTTCTTTTGCCTTCCGCAGAATTCTACTGAATATATTTTTGTAATTTTTATCCCCGTCATCTTTATTCAATGGAACGTTTCTCTTTATTTTTTCTTTGTCATCTTGAGTCTTATCTTTCTTCTTTTGCTTTTTGTTCTTAATTTTTCTACGTTTCGTCTCTCCTATTTCCAATATACTTTCGATGGACGGCTCACTACTATCTTCCTCGGTGATTTCATGTTCCGGGTGTATAACAGCTTCAGTGTGTATAATTTTCGCCCCTACGCTTTGGCTGTATGACAACGGAGTATTTACTATTTCTTCCTTCATTATTCTCTGCTGTGATGTTTGTGTAATGTGTTCGTAATTTTCTATCCTCTTATTTTGTAATATTTTCGATAATGCAATTTTATATGTACAATTGTATTGGCACATGATTGAGCGTATTTTCCTCTCCCTCGCATATATGGGGCATGATTTATCAAGTGCCATATGCGTGCCTTTACAGTTTACACATCGATAATATGTGGTTTCACAGTTAGTATGGCCTTCGGCGCACTTAGGACAAACTACTTTAGATGGGCAAGCACGAGACGTATGCCCAAATTTCCAGCAGGAAGAACACTGGGTAACGGGAAATGTGTAAGGATCAACTTTGAATTTGCAGTCGTATCCAACAACGTATTGTGGAAGTGTGGGACCCTTGAAGCCAAAACGTACAGTCTCACTTTTAACCCATTCACCAGATACTTCTATGCGTTTTAGTCTTCGCACCGATACAATGCTCTGTTCGCATTGAAACACTTTCAGCATTTCCTCCTCCTCCACTTCGAGTTCTATATATTTCACTAGCCCATAAGATATGCCAACTTCGCTCGTCAAATGACACCGATATCCCATATTTCTAAGATTTTAATTTTTTAGTAACTTTTCGGCATCTTCTCTTTTTTCGAACAAAATTAACACCCTGTATGGGGTTTTATATTTTATTTGTATAGCATCATCTATCTTTTCTGATTTTAGTAGCCTTGCCAATCCTATCTGTTTCGGTAATAGATTGTAAGATGATACACTAACTTCGAACTTATCATTCACAATCTTGCTTCTATTGTTTTGTTTCCAGTTTTTTTGAACTAAGGTGAATCCGTCGCCGTCAACACAATTATCGCTTCTCAGACGTTTGCGCAGCTTCGGCCGATTGATAAGGATAGCCGAGCCGGGTGACTCGGGGCCGTTCTTTAGTTCTTCGCATAACAATGATGATTGCTCCGGTTGAGCCAGAATATTTCGATCAACTGAAATCTCTTCTTCACTCATGTCACTATTGCGCCGAGGTCCATGCTGGACCTCGTCCATTATGAATGCCTCCACACGGACCGCAATATAAAAGATAAGGCGTAACCGATAAAGATTATGAAAATACGTGCACTCGCAATGCAGCACCGCGCGCGACTCGTATAAATTATATGTTATTATGGCGAATTTCCTGACGAATAATAAAAAAATAATAATGACAGGATACCCATACTACCCAATTTTTTATATTCAACGTTTCTTGTTTTTGCTATAACGTAAAAATGGTAACACATACAAGCATCAAACTTGGTGTGGTCATAGTGTTAGAAATCGGTCGAGTCCGAGTTATGCTCGCGCTAAGGATCTCAACAAGAATGAACGAAAACACAATTTTTGTGGTTACCTTAGGCGCGCGCGGCCGACTCGCATTTGTTTTTTTTTCTTCAACAAGCTAGGCATTTGACCACAAAGTAACTCACCTGCTAAGTAACGGTGTGGTCTGCCTTGCCTGGAATGCGAACTGGCTCTCAAGTGAGGCTGCCAGAATACACCGTCATGCTTGGCGATAGATTTGCAGCTAGAGGGTGGTAGCTAGCCAGAAGTGTACTGGAAGCTATACTATTAGTTTCCTCACGATTTTCTTTTATTGACGGCTCGAGATTATTGTAGAGTTGCTTAAAATAAATAAATAAATACATATTGGTGGACGTTTTTCACACAGCGCCATCTAGCCCCAAACTAAGGAAGCTTGTACTATGGGAATCAGATAACTGGTAGAATACATAAATACTTTTTTTTTTTTTTGTAAATACGTGCATAGAATACATATCACACAAATGTTTGTCCTGGGTGGGAATCGAACCCACAACCAATAGATCAGAAGTCGGAAATCCACCCACTGAGCCAGGCTAGTCTCCCATACGCGGCGATGTCACCGAGCGTTGAAAATGCATCACCAAAGGGGTTGAATTAGTTCCGGCTGTTTGCTGTGGGATTTCTTTCATGAAATGCACCCTAATTACAGATCGCACGCCCCGCATGGCGTAGTTGGCCCAATGAATGAGCAGGAATGAGCCCATCCGAATGAGCTATGATTTAGACTTCAAGCTTCTAGCTCGCATAGTAATATTCTTTCGAATATTTCCTCTTCTTGTTATTTTTCACTATTCCTTTAACGTGATCAATTACTTCAAAAATCGACATTCAAACAAATTTTACAAAAAAAAAAAACTTAAAAAATGGAATTGATTTCGACCTTGCTTGTCGTTAGTCAAATTTTTGTTACGATATTTGGCGTGGCGTGCGTCACATAAAACCTAAATACCTAGTTAATAGCTAATAGTTAAAAAAGCTGAACACAGAAATGAATGTTGAGCCAATTATACGTCACAAAAGAATCATAAAATATACATTCGTACAGAAACCCTGTCTTTGTTAGTAATAAGTACAAATTGTAATTAAATATTTCAATTGTAAACATCGTTCCAGCCGTCCTTGTCTCGTCCGGACTGTTTGTTGATTGAGGGACGACAGACAGGCTTCGGTAAATATTTGCTCGACATCAGTAATTAAATTTGAAAATTTTAATAAATCTCCGGCTTGTTACCAACCATTGATGATTTTTGTGGGTTAAAATAAAATAAAAATTTGCGCGCGCATCGCTAGCGCGGCGCGAAATATAGAAACCTGCACACCGTGTTCAACAAATATTGTAAACTTTTTCGCTGTATGGTTGATGATTATCAAAAGTTTCGACTTCAAGTATGTAAGCAATAAGTGTGTTGAAAAACCTCGCATGAAATGCGTGTATATTGACAATCATTACGCACTCTCGGCTTCCTTATCGCGCTCGCCGTGGCTCGCACACATAATACCGCCTCAAGCGTAGGACATAGCAAACTTGTATCATAATGTACTATTACCCAACTGCCCAAGAAGGATGGTAAAGTTTTTTAGGTGTATGTAAGCTTATTAATATATTATGTTTGGTTAAATAAAATACCGGATAACTGTATATACCTATCATCAATATTATTCGTTAATAAACGTACAAATATGTATTAAATTATACCACGTCCGACTAAAATGTCCCCTAACAATTAATTGTGCCCAATTTTCACCTGTAATAGAATTTTCCTCCTAGAAACTTAACACTGCCAATTATGCTAGAGAAATTGGTATTTTACCCATATTTACCAACCCCTTCCCTTCGATGTCCCATCATTACGTCCCTAACCAAGTTATAGGCCGTAACCCGCCGGAATCAACCGCTGCCGGTCCAATCACCTAAATAACCACAAACTTGACACTAGAGTTGTACGATGGAGGCACCGCCGCGTTTCCTCTGAAAAACGAACAGCTATTATGAAAACTTTTTTAGTTCTACCATTTGACAAACTCGGTCAATAATTTGGCCTATCCGTAAACGTGTTTGTGTCCCTCGTCCACCTTTCAGGCTAGTGGTAGGCGTCCAATTAGAAGCATATCGAGATTTAAGGTACAAGCACCGAATAAGGCCCAGTCCATTTAAAATGCTATAAAACAACAAAAAACATGGGTTTACATAAATAACTTTAACCAATATATACTAATGATTAATTATTTATCGAAAAAACAAAACAACGATCTCTCACTTATTAAGGTGCATCGTTTCGCTCATCGCGCGAAATTCAAATTTTCTAGCGTTTTTTGTCAATTACAGCTTAATTACTCGGCGTGGATTTATTGAAACCAATTTTGCGCCAATAAATAAGTTGTTTTAAGAAGTTACGGATAAAATGATTACCTAGATAACATTAGTTTAGCTACAAATTTCAATAAGCAGATTTTCATCTTGGTTTTTGGTTTAGTGAGAAATGTACTTATACTAGCTTTCAACTTGAATTTTTGGTTGGTGTAATTTCTTGAAACAATTTTTTTATTATCGCAAAATTAGTTTTCATGAACCTACGATGAGTAATTTAGCTGTAATTGACATAAAACGCAAGAAAATTTGAATTTCGCGCGCTGAGCGAAACGTTGCACCTTAACTTCTCAAACTTCGTAGCATCTAGCTGTAGCACCACTACGCTGTAGCATTGTATTTCGTAGCTGTTCTACGCCGTAGACCCTATGTCAATTATGACATTAATTTTTACTACTGCGCGCACTGTTGTCTCTACTATGTCACGTTCTACCTCCGTCTACAACTTATACAGTGGGTCCGGACACGCGGTGTCAGATCCAAAAACACATAAGTATAAGTAACCCATAAAATATGTTTTACTATGGAACCAACAGTGAAATCACAGTAAAACAGCTTTTCCATACATTTAGAGTGGAATGATATTTTTAATCGACTACGGAACGGGAGTAATGTTTTTGGGTATATGTAAGTACATGAGTATGTAAGTATTTATATAAGTATGTAAGCATTTATATAAGTATGTAAAAGTGTGTACACACAATCATCATATATTAATTCATAATCGCTGGTTATGATAAATTGTGGTAGCTCAGTGGGAGCAAGCTCGCCTCAAATTCGTGCGGTGGCGGGTTCGAAACTGGGAGGGCTCGTACCAATGAGTTTTTTGGATCTTACGTACGGATATACCACTGGCTTTTCGGTGAAGGAAAACATCTTGAGGAAACCTGCATATATTTCCAGAAAAGAAATTCGATGGCGTATGTGAATCCGCCAACCTGCACTTGGCCTGCGAGGTGGATATGGCCTAATCAACCTTCGACTAATATCTAACTAAAATCTCAGCAGTGGGTTGTTTAAAGGCTGATACAGAATTGGCTCGACCGATTTTGACGAGTCATGTGTCGTTGTATTCCTCTTTACGTCCGAAGTGGCATAAACTACGTTTAGCAGTCGGGTATTTTGTTTTTATTTTAATGATACTACTTATCTATATAAGATTATTTTTTTCGCAATTTCTTTGTTGTTTTTAATACGCTGATGTTAAAAGTTTTTTTTTATGGCTCGAACACCGATGTCAGGATACACTGTATATTCGGACAGCATTATATTGCGCATTAAAAACTATCTCCATTTCACACACATGTTTCTCTCCCCCGGCACCACTTCCCGCTCCCCCGATCCCCTAACATCAGACAAAGCGGGTAAGTACCTTAAAAACCAGCAGTTTTACCTCTACATATGTACCTTATGTATCCGATAATTTATTTTTTTACTGAATTATCTGTGCCATGCAGTTTCACCTACTATTTTAAAGAAACGGAATAATTATATTTTCGGGATAAAAAGCATATATACCTATGTGTTAATCCAGGGTGTGTATCCACTTTTTATTGTTTTATTTTTTATGTTACTCGGTGACGAGACGAGCAAGTCGCTCACCTGATGTAAAGCGTCACGCTTGCCCATAACAGTACAGTGCCACCCAGAATTTTAAACTACAACAGTTCAAAACTATGCGCGGCAATGCACTGTGCTCGTCACCCTGAGATGTTATATGTAAAATCTCTGTATGCCCAGTAAAAACATTGCCCTTCAATCTGGAATACAGTAAAGCTTGCACACTACTGCTTGGCGGTTGAATAACTGGCAAAGGTGTGGTATTTCCCCAGGCGGACTCTGCAAGAGAGCCCTACCACTACAAAAAACACTTACATACAAACTTTCGAATTTATAATATTAGTGTGATATCTTCACAGGTCATGATTCTGTTAGTATATGAGTGATGGATCGCCAAAATGTATTGGATAGGATAAAATAACCAAAATATGTGGGATAGGGAAAATAAACCATATTCAGACGTAAGCTAATAAAAAATACTACGGTTTCCACGAGAAACCGGCACATTTCTCAACACGTGAGGAACTAGCCTTTTCGACCGTCATTTATCATCTGTGTAACCACGGTCTAATGTACTAGGGGAGGATTGCATGCCAATGTAAAGTAGATATAGAAGAGTTTTGGCGCCAACGTGGTAAAAAAAAATTGCAATAAATATAAAAATATTAATTAATTAACAACATTAACAATATAATTAATAAATATTAAATTATAATTCTTTAGTACATTATATTTTTTTTCATTATTAGCTACATTTTTTATCATGTTGCTTTTAATAAGCCACAATATGTTTTTTTGTTTTTTTATTATTTTGATATATATTTTTTTATGATGATTAAAAACACTAGTCCAAAATAATATATATCATCACAAAGGGGGGAAATCAGTAGATACAAAAGACACATTGACGTTTAATGTGACTCTCTAAGGGATACTGTGCTCGTAGGCCTCCATGGACAGCAGTGGACTTATTCTGGCTGATGATGATTATGATAAAATATTTACTAAATAGTAGCAAAAATATGAAAATAATAATAATAATAAATTAAAAAATATGAACGTATTTTATTTCAATAATACCGAGTACTAATACAATAACAGGAAATAATATCCTGATTGATTCATCGCCTGTGCGGGTGACGGCGTGTTTACACTACAATATGTAATACCGGTAATGTGAGGGATAACAGTGCTACCAACTCTACTGTGTACTTGAGTGAGAGCGCCACCAAAGCATTTTATGATCAGAACTGACAGCTCAGTACAAAGCTTTAGTTCCATTGCTTGGCCACCTGTAACAAATAAGTTGGAAGGTAATGTGTCGAATGACGTCACATAGATGCAAGATGGCGTATTTGTCATCCTCCGACACTTGTTAGATGGCGCTTGAAACTACGACGGGAGGACAAGGAACCAGAAGGGGTTCCGGCGTTTCCATACGTTCAGTATTTTAATTTATTTAAATTGAAAAGAAATGTCGTTCTATTTTTTATTTAAACACCCTAAAAATGGATTTTGTAGTTTTGGCGGGAACGTGAAGAAGTCATGTCGCGTCATTATATTATTTTCCAAAACTTGTGTTATTTTGAGTGTTAATGTGTAAAAATGGTGGATTTTTATTCATTAAGTGTTCGTGACCGTGCACGAGTGTTGGTGAATAGTATATTGTCGTGAAACGTGACTTTTCGTGTTATTTCCAAAACTCCACAGAAACCTTTTGTAAAGTCTCCACCACTTTACTGGGGTATGACTTGGACATGACCGTGACTTACTTTACTTGACTTAGACTATGACTGAGACTTGTTTTATTTGTGAAATACTTTACTTCACTTCAAATAATACAAAAGTTGACACTGGCTAAATACACAACGTGTGAAGCCAAAATTTAAGAGAAAAAAAAAAAAAAAAAATGGATTTGACAACTGTCACAATTATGACTATTTTTTTCTTGTATTTTAGCTCTATACATGTATTTAGCCAGTGTATAGCTTCGTGATTTTTCAAGTGTAAAAACAAGACACATTCATAGTCAAAGTCAAAACTTCCAATCACTGTCCTGTCAAAAGCATTCTTATGTATAGTTATCAATTTTTCATAACGTATTCAGCTATCGAAAAGTTTTTTTTTTAAATTTGTTATGTTATGCTATGGTTAATGATTCCAAATTCAAATCGTAGGGATGGGATCTGGGAAAGGGGGTAGATCGGTTTGTCTGCTCCTAAATTTCGTAACTTTTTATCATCCACCGCATCTTCAGTCTACCCGTGAACATGGCGCATGCAACTGTGCCGAAATATCGGGAACTCAACAAAAACAAGAATCGTGGTAAATATCCCGTGAGTACTAATAGTAATGTGTCAAATCGCAGGCTTTCGTAACAGAAACTGTTTTGTTGAGGCTTAGTGGCGTCACAGAATCGTGACTCGTTTTGGATTTGAACGCGTCCTAGAACATGTAAGCATCAATTTCTGAGCTGATCCATCAATTACATAATATACTAGCTGCGCCCCGCGGTATCACCCGCTATTCTAAAGACACCGAATATTTTTCGGGGATAGAAAGTAACTATGTGTTAATCCAGGGTATAAGCTACCACCATACCAAATTTCATTCAAATATGTTTAGCGGTTAAAGAGTTGAACGGGCACAAATACACTTACATACTTACATACTTACAAACTTTCGCATATAAAATATTAGTGTGATGTGATATCCTGGGCACATACCGAAAGAAGACCTCACCTCACGTCTAGGAGATGACGCGTTAAACTACCGCTCATCACTTATACTTATAAAGGCATCTACACACTGGAGCCGATTGGCGGCACAGCCTGGTAGGAGGCTTATTTCAAACAATCATTACGGTGATTTGGGTGGACATTTACATTGGACATTATCGACATTTTATGACTTTAATGAGTGATTTTGATGAATTGATTTTATGATGTTAAATTGTATACTGAGGATAAAATTATGTTAACTATCATTGACATTTCATGTTCTGACATACTTATTAATTATTGTAATTGAATGTTATTAACATTGTATAATGGTGTTCACATTTTAATGATCTTTGTATTCAATGAATAGCCTCTACTTAATTTGCATACTATTGTATAGAACAGGTTATTATTTTTGACTTGTAGGTGAATATTTACTTACAAATAACTTTGACTTTGCGATGATTGTTAGATTCACCCGACGACGCTGCGCGACCACGAACCGTATCACCGCGCAGTAAGGTGTATGGTCGCACAGCGTTGTCGGCTGAGCCTAACAATCTTCGCCATAACCACCTCACGGTACGGGCCCTTGTCGCAATTTTAGGTCATACCCGGATCCGGGCTCGATGTGTAGACGCCCTTAAATACTCACACATACACGGTACGGCCTGCTGACGTCACACTCGTTTACAACATGACGTCATAGTTAAGGCGCGATGTATACTACGCTTGGTGACGCGTGAAACAAGCGGTGAGCGACCGTGCCTTGCGCGAATATTAAGCAATGTACCATGAATATTGAATAATGAATTGTTATATAAGAAGACTGCGATTGTTCAAGACAGACTGTAGACGCTTTAAGCGTTCACGACAACGCGTGGTTTGATGGGTAAAGACGGAATTATACGGTTCATTTTTGCTTTTATTTTTGATGCTTCATCGAAAATGAACTGTCTAAGACGTGTCTGTATAAGACGTTTCATCTGTCATTATTAATATGTCTTTGTGATGAAAGTCACGAACCACCCGGACGCTTTCATCGGCATCAGTCTTTCATCAGTCATCATCGACTTGTCTCCGCGACATTATGAGAAAATGAATGGAAAAGTTGGAAAATGCTTGACTTTACATTCACTTTGCATATAACGTGTAATGGAAGAATTCATTCACTGTTCATCATTCATTAAAGGTGAATCACTTTGGATGAACCAATTGACCATCTCATTCCGCCTTTATCTTATAAACGCGCAAAAACACCTTCGTGTTATTAACCAGTTGCCATAATTCACTTGAAATATTACAAAACTTGACAAAAACTGCAAACAGACAATGAGAGCTCGAGAGGCCTGAATAGCGAATACCAGTATCGTGAATAGTAGTAGAGCAGCACATGCTGTCCATAAGTTATGGCCGAGGTAGAGAAATAGTTTCTTCGAAAGTGCATATTATGCATTCTATACCACATACCTACGGCCAACGCTCGAGACTGCGGGCCGGATGCGGCCTGCCGCGGCATTTGATTCAGCATTCGGAAAACTTAGCAATCGTACTAAAACGTCTACAAGAACTAATACTGCACTTCTTGTAGACGTTTTAGTACGATTGCTAAGTTTTCCGAATGCTTAACTAAAACTTACGATTAAGCTAAACTAATACTGCACTTTAGCTTAATGCACTAGCACTTTGGGCCTCTTACGCCGGGTTTCACCTTCTATGTTAACTTTAAAATACAGTCATAACTGCATTTAAAACTCCCGTTAAGCAGAAAAATGTGTGCACCATTTTAACTATGGTCAAAATAACGGATAACGCGTGCTGGCTAAATATAATTATAATTTTAAGGTTAAAGTTACAGTTATTTAACTATTACAGTAACTTTAACTAGGATTATGGTGCAACCCAACCTTACACTTGAAAAGTAAAGTTAAAAAAAACAACAAATTGATCAGTGCCATCCCAGGTGACCGAGCGGTTTGTAATAGGAATGGTAACTCAAAAGGACGGTTTGTATTTATGTGCGAGATATACGTTCCACGCCTAAATCTAAACTGATGAAACAAGACATATACAGATCTGACAGCGAATCTCCTGAGCGAAAATAATCATGAAAATTTTCACCATTCCTGTGCGCTCGAGATTATCTCTGTCACTCTCACTCCCATTCAATTCTAAATTAGAGAGACAGTGATCGAGATAGTCTCGAGCGCGCAGGAATAGGGTCCCTGTTCCAACTCTCGAAGGCCACCTATCTCTTACACCGCTCTCGTATTAGAAACGATCACACGGTTCTATAGCATTCACTAAACTGTTGCAAAATGAACTTTCAAGTTGTTCAAAGAAAGTTTAATTTAGGTTGTGGGTTTTAGAGCATGTACGGCCATTATCACCATATATAGTGTAGAAGTACTGAGAAAACTCCCCGATAACCAAACGGCGAGGCGGAAACCATTACTTTAAGTACGTTAGTAGCTTTGCATCTCTTAAAGGATTTCTTTTCGAAGTTAATCCACTTCCTTCGAGAGAACAAAGTATAAATAAGCTGTACCAATATATATATATATATATAAAAACCAATATGATGTGCGGCATCATTTACAAAAAGATATTGGTCGTGAGTTCTCAATTTGATGTACCAAACTGAGACCTCACAACCTTATATTTTGACAACCTCTGCACCAATTTTGCTCATAGCCAAAGTTCTTGTTTAGAATCGAAAACTGAATGTTTATGCTAAATAAAAAATGGCGCCGCAGCAAACATGTCTGTCTGTCTGGGTGTTTTTCGCGTTTTCACGGCTAAACGGCTGATCGAATCGACCTGAATAGATATAGCTTAAGGATCGCAGACGGACAAGGGCTACTTTTTTTGTAAGTCCACGCGATCAAAGTCGCGGGTAACAGCTAGTAATAAATAAGTTGATTAAAACTACTGATTGTCTTTGGCTATTTTCTTGTGGGATATTTTTGTAGTTTACTGACCACTGATCGACTCTGACCAGCTGAGAATTGGCCCGAATTTCCCCAAGGACCAACTAGTTGGTCTGAGAGTTGGTATGTAGGTCAGGAACGTGTTCGATGGATTTGGACGAAAGAGACGTGAGCGTGCCTTATGCACCTGTGTAATATATCCCCTGGTTGGTCGTTAAACCACTTTATATCACCAGCTGTGGTTCATAAATCACCGAGCACGTTCCTCTTTCGTAATGCCGTCTATAACGGTCATTGCTGTTGATCTACTGCCGCTGCACCAGGTGCTTCGAGTTGCAGCCATTTGCGGTATTGAGGTCAGGTAGTTTGCTTTTCTATTGTAGTGCAGTGAAGTATTATTGAGCATCTTTGTTCAACCAAGCAATCAAGCACATTTCTCATACTCGGAAAGTACGCTTGAAGTTACCTGATCAGAGAGACGAAAACAGTACTTTCGTCACTGGGAAAGGTTTTTCCCTGCAGTCAAAAAAATTAAAAACTATGCAAGCCATATCCCAGCCACTCTGTTAAACCGCCACACACACACACACACACCATACACAAACACTCAACACTCCCCCCACACAAGTTCCGTACGTAAGTACCAAAGAACTTATTGGTACGGGCCCGCCCGGTTTCGAACCCGTAACCCCATGAGTATGAGGAGAGCGTGCTCCCGTTTAGCTACCGCGACTTCGAACTTAGTGGTTGAAATTCTTAGCGCGAGTCTGACTTGCACTTGGCCGGTTTTTAATATTTGTTGTTTTACTTCAGTGTAAGAGCTAACACCGAATTAGATGCTTATAAGTACACCGTTTTGACTGTAGAGCCAAAATAAAATAAAAAACCGCCGATAATATCGAAAAACACGTTATTTATCGTCCTTATATTTTTTTTATTTTTAGTGTTTTTTAATTACTTTTTATAAAATCCGCCTTACTAACTCATTGACCGAGCGAAGCGAAGGTCTCAGAGTATACTGGGACAAATCGGCATTTATATGTATGTTGTACCTATATTTGTCCGATGATAACTTGCGAACTGTTGATTCGATCTTTATGACATTTTGTAGGCAAGTAGTTCATTTCAATACAATTTTAAGTTCAAATATAGGCTGAATCGGTCGAGCGGCTGTGAAGATATAGGGATCGCGAGGCCTCAGTTCGGCGCGAACTACTAGTATAGAGTTAAAATTTCAATCGGCTACGCTCCAAAAGATACAGCCCTAAGTAGGACAGACAGACAGACAGGCTTAGTAGTGGGGTCCCGTTGGACACGTTTCGGGCACGGGACCCTAAAAAGCAATTACCTACTTGAGATTACTTCTAACGTGCTCTCGAATCTCGTGTTACATCAATCTCGCATTTTCCTCGAAGAACACACATGTTTATGCCGTCTTGCATGATGTAGAACATGCGAACATCGCATAACAGCCCTGGGGGTCTATTTTCGAAACGCACGCCAAAGTATTTTCATGCGATATGACCGACTGTCGAACGAAATTCCATTGAATCGCATTTTTTAAATAGTCACATCATTCGCTTACGCAATGAGTGGGTTCAACCATTAGTTTTTGTCTTCTATCGATAGGAACTCTGACATATGTTTATCTGTGTTGTGTGTTACTTATGGGAAAAAATTATGACCTTTTTTTATTATACTGACTGAAGAGACGAGCAAGTTGCTCACCTGATAATAATCGTCACTTCGCTTGCCCATAACATATCAATGCCACCTAACATTTTGGACTTTAACAGTTCCAAACTCTGATAAAAAATAAATTTAAAAAAAACTCTTTTTATTATGTAGATAGCCTATATCACTAAAATACAACAATATAATTTTATTAATTTATGGCAATAAAAGAAACAGTGAAACAGACAACATGGCGAGCTTGGAGGAGTATATTCTGTTAAATATAATATACTATGATTTTATTAAAATGTTTTGTAAAAAAACCCCGAATTCTAATGATTCTAAAACAAACAACGTGAGGCCGTTCGATATCACCGGTGACTGTTTTCGAATGCAACAAGATATTCATTTCGAATGATTTCAAAAATCGAGCCCTTGATGTATCGCTACAAACAACCGACCGATCGAAATCTTCCTCCTGCCAGCGATCTTCGTAATCCCCTACTTTTTGGCACTGACATCTTAGAAGCCACAAACAGAAACCGACCGTATTTTAATGCCGTTAGAGTTTATTTATTCTGGTGTAGTTCCGGTAATAATTCAAGCGCGACCGGGAACGGAAGCGTAATGAGTAAGACGTGACTAGTCGGAGCTGCGATCGGGCGCGCGGTGATAAAGTGCCGCCAACTTGGAGCTTAGGGACGCTCTAGTTTCCGCTTCCGGCCAAGGTACGATATATAGGTCGAAGTATTACAGGAGACAACAATAACGAAACCCCTTGATAGCCTATGCAGAAAAATTACCGTAAGTGAAGAGGTAATTAAGTGCAACAGATCATTGACCGAATGAGCGAACCGAACGAAGTACCTGCTTTAAATGGCAAAATCGGTCAAAAGCTTGTCAAGATATGGTCGTGAAGCCTACGATCAAAAATATGTTTGTGCTGGCGAAGTCTATTGTTCGCAGAACTACTAGTAAACAGAGTTATTGGAAACTATCCAAACACCTCCCGGTGGCATTGCAGTATCCCGTAGCTGGTGCACCAACTGCATAACAGTTCGAACGTGGGCCCGGCTCGTAGCCAGTCATTTGGCGAGTTTACGCTATTTTTCGTAAAATATTTAAATATTTCTTGAGGTGGGAATATATGGTCAACTAGTTATATACTTTGCGAGAGGAGCAGACAATCTGTCACCAAACTGGGACTTTGGGACCCTGAAACTTGGGTCAAATACTCCAAGTTCTAAATTTGCTTTTGTGCGAGAGATACGTAGCGTAGCTCTGGAACTCGATGGAGTGACGATTTACGAGGAGTTAGCAAGACTGGAATAGTAAAGAATCTGGACCCTGATTCTGCAAGGTAAAATTATAGATAAGATAGTAAGATACACTTAGTGAACTTGCAGTTTTCTTGCCTATTACTGCAGAAATGTCAAAATATCGAATTGTTCGGTTATGGAAAGACGATTGTCCTGCCGCGATGTTTTGGCGCATTCGATATTTGAAATTGCTATTTCATATTAATATATTAATTATATATTAATATATATTTTTATGTTAATTGTTATTTGATATTTTATTTGAATTTTATTTAATGTCGCCCTGTTTCTCGAGGATAGAGAGAGTTAGTGAATTTTCCTAACTTTTGGGGGTAGTCTGTTATCTCCTCCTAAATCTTGGCTTGGATACTATATTCTATGCCGCTTTGTTTTGTTTTTTCCAAAAATATTTACGGTATACCAATAAAAACTACTTTCCTGCGTCATATTTTCGAAGCCAAAAAATTGTAAAAAAATGGGTCTATATCAAAGAAGATATTCCAAAACTTCAAAAAAAAACATGCAAGCATAGTTTTTCACATTGTAGATAACAGATAGAAAGATATCGAAATAAGATAACATTAAAATGTGGGTAATGGGTATCAGTATACGCTTTTTGTATGGACAAGACGGCGGTATACTCTATTATTAAGTCAAATGTCACTCGATACTTTTGCAATTTTTCTACAATAATCAGCAAGATACATTTAGCAAGGTCATTTAGCGTCTCAACTCGCTTGCGTGTCACTTAGCTAGCGAAATACACAATAATGTACAGTAAGTTACTTATCTTGAAGGCATATCTCGTCCTGCAGGGCTAGCATGCGCAACACGACAAAATCTTTTTGTTATGCTATTAGGAGGACACTACTACAATTATGTATACGTTTGTCTCATTTTTCACGAAATGAAGAGTAGAGAAAATTTTGTCGCGGTGCGCATGCTAGCCTCGCTGGAGATTATTTTCTGACTATGAAATTCATGACCATAATTATTATTGAAAAAACTTGTTATGTGTTCGATAGGAACTGTATGAATATAGTTTTGCGAGGGGTAATGTATTGTAAGAAAATTGTTTTTATTCGACGAAAAAAGGAATCTATTGTTAGTGTAATAAGAGTTAATTTCTTATTCGATTTTATGATAAACATAAAGCTACGTACATATTTAGCTTACTTAATTATTTAGTAGTATTATAATAAGTGATAGTAGTATATTTGTTCTAAAGAATGGAACAACAAACTTATCTGTAAAGTTTGGCAAATAAGGTAACTATTGCTACGGGAAACTTTCTCGCCTTCGTTTAGAAAGTCTGATGGTGGTTCCCCAACCAGTTTACAGAATAGTTGGTATGTACTGCCAAGTTTTCCTGCATATTAACATTCCGCTTGACCACCGTGAGGTTGGCAGATGGCGATCAGTAATCCATATTCTTGCGTGGTTTGGAACCCCTGCCTGCTTCACGTCGCATCACGCTACATCAATTTTTATTTAAGTTTTTTTGTACTGACTAAGCGAGCAATTCGGTCGCCTGATGGTAATCCACACTTGCCCACAACAGGTCAATGCCACTCAACATTTTGATATAGCAGTTCAAAACACTTTGTAACGCCGTCCTGCGTTTGTCACACTAAGACAGAGGTTAACCTCGGGTTTCTGAAACGTTTGTTAACTTTGATAACAGATTACGTGTATTGCTGTCTTTGTCATTTGCTTAGTGCCAGACAAAGGCAGCATTAGAATTAATCTGTTAAAGTTAACAAACGTTTCAGAATCTCGATGTAAATCCCTTTATGCTCAGTAATTACGCTGGAAACATTGTCCTTCAATCCGGAACACAGTAACAATAATAATCATCATCTATATCCATAAAACACATTTAGAAAATATATACTTAGGTTACATTCGTTGGATGTCAAGACAAAAATCTAAACAGGTAAGGTTGTTGTGGTGGGCCCCAAAATAGGCTAGGCCTGTATCTTGGGCACCCGAAGAATGACAAACGAAAGTTCTTTTTAAACATTTCTGCTTGGACGTCGTACACACTAACAGAACACAATACATGTTTGAAAATACTTAGAATGTTATACATTTACAAAAATCAGGGTTCGCCGATGTATATCAGCGGATATATATCATGATATATATCAAGATTTATATCAATTGATTTTTATCTTGATATATATCAATTGATTTTTTCCTGTCTTATGAACTAAAAATTTTGGAGATTAATGTTTACCCTGGCAGCACGTAGCGAAAAACTACAACTCAGAATAATTTAGATTGTTTCCCAAAATGGCAACCTCATTTAAAGTTGGGGAAATCTTCTTTACTTTAACTTACCAGTACGGCTAGCTTTTTATTGAAATTCAAACCTTAAAACTTCATATCATATAAGGGGTTTATTTTACGAGGTAATAAAAAATGGGGATTCCCTGGTGCACCTAGCGTTAATGATTTTCACTTTCTAGGGAAAAAATTCTTCTTTTTCTTAGCCTGGATATATATCAGATATATATAAAAAAATCGGATCTCTGATATTTATTATAAAAATCGGATTTTTTGTAACCCTGACAAAAATACTATAGTAATGTTTGCACACTACTGCTTGACGGTTGAATAACTGGCAATAGTGTGGTACTTTGCCCAGGCGAACTCTGCAAAAGAGTCTTACGGCCGCACTCAGTTTCAATAGATTTTTTAAAGTTGTCAACGTTAATGACCCTCTTCGTTTTAAGATCAAAGTGTTCCGTCGCGTAGTGTTTTCTGCCCTCTCAGTCCGGATCAAAGCAACAATATCCATTACTTACAGATCCGAGCGCATTACCTGCCGGCTGGAGGCTCCATTCAGTAATTGGGGATTAATTGGGGAGCACATTGTATTGACCCGGCTATGACTTAAAACTACGACCAAAATCACCGGAGCACGGGCAGCAGCGTCCTTCTAGTAAGCAGTAAGCGTTCTGTGATCCTCAAGCCGCCTGCCAAGCACCCTTCCCCCTTTAGAGGGAGGTCTTCATTCTGCAGCGGACGTCTTCTGGCTGATCTTTATACTTGTAGCTCCCCACTAAGATACCCTCTGTCATACATACCCATAAAACACCTAAAGACAACGAAAACTGCCAACTAGACTAGAAGTATCTACACATTTAACACTAGCTGCGCCCGCGGTTTCACCCGCTAACCTACAGGAACCGTTAAATGTTTCGGGATAAAAAGTAGCCTATGTGTACCATTGTATAAGCTACCTCCATACCAAATTCCATCCAAATCCGTTCCGGAACAAACACACATACATACTTACACACTTACACATACACACAAACTTTCGCATTTATAATATTATAGTGTGATCACAGCTATGGCGGAAATGCTCCCACTGAGCCACAAGACTAGTCATAATATATCTATACTATAGATTCCCCGGCTTTCCCCGGCCTCAACCTTCTGTACCTTTCCTTTCGGTTCAAAGGCAGCGCAGGGTCATGTTTATGTATAACTTAATGTATGAGTTTGGGGTGTACATTTGAATTTTTGCATGTTTACTTCACTTAAACCGAGTAACGGGGTTGTATGAGTTATTTTGTTGGCAGTGCCTCCACTGCCTTTGCTGGCAAGTGGAACTGCTGCCGGAGGTCGAAACGGTAAAAAGTTATCGTCGGATAAACTGTAGATTGAGCTATTATTTTGTTACACAGAGTTATTTTTTTTAGAGCGCTTATATTTTTATCACCCATACAGTATTAAAACGTATATCACAAATAAAATTGTATTTTTTTAGGATTAGTCCCATCTGCCCCGGTGGCCCTGCCTGGGTACCTGGGCGGGTGCGAAAAAAGCTCCAAGCCTTTTATTTATTTGCCTTGCTCCTTTGTTTTCTAATTTGATTTCGTAATAAATATAAATATACTGCTTATTATAACAGTACTTAGCTCTCCATTTATCTATTATTATATTATTAGTTCAGATTATTGGCCATATTATAAATATCACCGGGGCCGATGCTACTTTTTTCCCAACCTCCCCGGTACCCAGGCAGAATCCGGAGAGGCCGATGAAACAAAAATAAATCTCCACCCGCCACGATGATCATATAACCGAGGCCGATGGAACTTTTTCCTATCCACCTCGGCACCGGGTACGGTCCCCCAGAGCAGAAGGGACTAAGCCCTTTCTTCAGCAGCCGACACTGCGCGACTGTGAACCTTATCGCGCGGTGATACGATTCGCACAGCGTCGGCTGCTGAACCTAACAACCATCGCAATAAGCACGACACGAGCCCAGCCTTCTCTTATTGCTGGGTATACAAAAATGAGGTCGTGGTAGCCCAGTCGGAGCATCTCGCTTCACATTAATGAGGTAGCGGGTTCGAAACCGAGCGGCCCGTACCAATGACTTCTTTGGAAATTACGTACGGATAATACCACTAGTTTTTAGGTGAAGGAAAACATCGTGAGGAAACCTGCATGTTTCCGGAGAAGAAATTCGATGGCATATGTGAATTCAACCCGCACTTGGCCAGCGTGGTGGATATCCATGCCATGATATCCCAAGCATCAGTAGGTTGATACGGAGATAAACAGAAGAAGAAAATTATAGAGATAACTTTATGAGACGCAGTTTTATGAGATCTCTCAGCTCTCTCCTTATATAACATCGGTGGACGTTTTTCACACACAGCGCCATCTAGCCCCAAACTAAGCAAGCTTCCCAGACACACCAAAGACAAAGAACAAACATCCATGTTCATCACACAAATGTTTGTCCTGGGTGGGAATCGAACCCACAACCTATAGTTCAGAAGGCGGAAATCAACCCACTGAGCCACAAGGCTAGTTATTTTACTCGACCTTTTCTCACGGTAACGAAATTGGTACCCAACTCCTACCAAATCTTACTTTCCATTTCACAGTCCACCCTTCTTTCACCTCCTTAAGAATAGAGTATACCGCCGTCTTGTCCATACATATATAACCTAAATAACCTAAATTAAAAAAAAATGTTATCCGATTTCGATGATTTATCTACACCGTGGTTATCTATGCTTGTATGTTCGAATTTTTTTTTTACTTTGGCAATATCTTGGTTGTTATAGGCACATAAAAGTGACAAATGATGAAGGAGTTTTGGCGGGAACGTGAAGAATTCATGTCGCGTCATTTTAATATTTTCCAAAACTTGTGTTATTTCGAGTGTTAATGTGTAAAAACGGTGAATTTTTACCCGTTAAGTGTTCGAGTACATGCACGAGTGTTGGTGAATGGTATAATGTCGTGAAACGTGAATTTTCGTGTTGTTTCCAAAACTCCATAGAAGGCTCTAGTAAAGTTTTCACCACTTTACTGGGGCATGACTTGGATTTGACCGTGACTTGCTTTGCTCGACTTTGACCGTGACTATGACTTATTTGATAATATCTAACAAAACTTGGGAATATATATGTATACTTGACACTGGCAAATGCATAAGACGTGCGACGCCAAAATCCTCTTAGGAGGAAAAAGAAAAAAAAAAGAAAAAAAAAAAAGTGACAAATATTTTGCGTCGAAAATACGACGAAGAAAAGTAGTCGTAATTAGAATACCATAACCATTTTTTTGAAAAAACAAAACAGCGGCATAGATTGTTTTTTTTTCTCTTTCCTCCTAAGAGGATTTTGGCATCGCACTTCTTATGCATTTGCCTGTGTCAAGTATTCATATATATTTTCAAGATATTAGCAAACAAGTCATAGTCGCGGTCAAATTCGAGCAAAGCAAGTCACGGTCAAGTCCAAGTCATGTCCCAGTAAAGTGGTGAACACTTTACTAGAGCCTTCTATGGAGTTTTGGAAAAAACACGAAAATTCACGTTTCACGACATTATACCATTCACCAACACTCGTCCATGTACACGAACACTTAACGGGTGTTTTTACACATGAACACTAGAAATAACACAAGTTTTGAAAAATAATAAAATGACGCGACATGAATTCTTCACGTTCCCGCCAAAACTCCGATTATGGTTTATCCAAGCCATTGACATCAAAAACACAAGATTTTGTTAAGATTTAGGAGGTAATAACAGACTGCCCCCGGAACGCTAATTTCTTCAAAAAGAAAACTCACTAACTCTCTTTATTGCATGCACAAGAAATAGAGCGACAGCTTTACAATTTCAAATATCGAATGCCCCAAAACATCGCGGAAGGACTATCCTCTTAACAATTCTTAACTAGCGCAAGGTCCCATTTTCGCCCAATGTCACAGCCGATACGATACGGAAGGACGCGTTCTAATATACGGTTTTATTGCGTCCCTTCGAACCGCACCGCACCTGCTTGCTGCCGCATACATATTTCAACGCTTTACTGCCCTGTCGCAATAAGAAACTATTTAATATTTAATTCGATTCTGAAGGAAATGTGGTACCATTTAGTGCGATAGGGTGGTTAAGAGACGGGTTTAGAGTCAGTTCGGTTGTTTATGATACATCGTTTTTTTTTATTGAGCCTACTTTTTTTTTCGATATAAAATGGCTTGCGTTTGAACAGTAAATAGGTATTTATAAAGCTTTGCACTTGTTACCCTACTAGGCTTTCCTGTACCCTGTGCCCTGGAACACAAAAAGACACGGGCAACTTATACTCAAATCAGTTCTTTGAATAGTTAGTCGACTGCCCCGGTGGCTCAGTTGGTACTGAACCTACGTTCTGTGCTTGGGGGCGTGGGTTCGATTCCCATCTAGGACAAACATTTATGTGATGAATATTTGTGTTTGTTCTATGTCTGGGTGTTAATTTCTATATAAGTATGTATTTAAAAATATCTATGTACGTATATCAGTCTCTGGCAGCCATATTACAAGCTTTGCTTAGTTTGGGGTCAGATGACCGTGTGTGCAAAAATGTCCCAGATATTTATTATTATTAGTAAGTAGTAGTTAATAAATTGATATTAATCAAATTATTCAAATTGTATCTGACACCCAGCTTGGAATGGGAACCGGCTTCCAAATGAGGCAGCTGGAATATACTTTTAGGTGCTTGGCGACTGATATTCAAAGTACCCTACCACGCTATGGTATCGTCGCGCTCGCGACATTTCCTTTCACCGGTAGCTAAAGCTTGTTGTTGGGATTTGAACCCACGCTCTGCGGTGTGCGATCCGACCGCGCCAACCATTAAGCTATCATAAATCAAAGTATAGGTACGTTAAGTTATTATATAAAATTTTATTTTAAGAGGATATTTCTTCAGCGAGGTTTTGGTGCATTCGATATTTGAAATTGTATAGCTGTCGCTCTTTTTCTGGTGCGTGCGATAGAGAGAGCTAGTGAATTTTAGTTACTTTTTGATGAAATTAGGGTTCGGGGGAGTCTGTTATCACGCCCCAAATCTTACCAAAATGTATTTTTTTTGCACATGGCTTGGATAAACCATAATATGCTGATATGTCTTGTATTTTTCAAAAATGTTTATGGTATTAATTGTTTATTATTATTTTTATTGTTTATTATTTTTATTATTCTAATAACAATTACTTTTCTACGTCGTATTTTCGACGCCAAAAAATTGTCACTTTAACTGCCTATAACAAAGAAGATATTAGCGAAATTAAGAAAAAAAAACAATCATACAAGCATAGTTTTCCACTGTGTAGGTAACATATATAAAAGAATCGTCGAAATCAGATAACGTTTAGGTGCGTTCCATTGGAGATCCCGGAGCCCTCGGTCAAGCACCAAGGCAGGCCACCGGGGGGGTTTTAGTGGGTATAATCCCACATAGCCCGACTGCACTAAAGATTTCCACCTCGCAAAAAAAAAGCGGATCGGTATCATACTATGCTTTTTGTATGGACTAGACGACGGTATTGACATATTCTGTAGCACAAATTAAGACGCGGTCTGATTAAATCATTGATATAATATAATTTATAAATTAATACATTTTTAATTACTAAATTATTGATATATTTATTGATATGAAATTATTAATATATTGATTTAAAATAAATTTGCACGCGCTCAAACATCTTGGTTGTTGAATCAGTTGGAAATCGAGAATGGTGAGAAAACGGGAAATTGTATATTTTCTTTAATTTTTTATCGATTATTATCCGAAATATATAAATCAAATAAAAAAACTAGCTGATTGGAAGTATAGAGCAATACCCTGGCTATTTAATTTATAAAAGAAAATGTATTGTTCCCGCTGAAAATTCAGAGCATTTCATTTCAGACGGGTTTTTATGGGGTCCTTATAAAATTTTCAAGTCAAACATATTTTCGTTTCGGTTAAATGTATTTTTATTTTAAATTTCTATCTGCAGTATGTTTGCATCTAATTATCTAATCACATCACCTTAAACTAGGCGCTAAAAATACTTGCATTTTTTCTTGTTTTTGTGATCAGATCGCGCCTTAATATTTTCATGATAAAACCTGCTATACAGGGTGGCCCATCGGCAAATGACAACCCGAAAAGGGCTTATAGTACTCATCATTATGAACAAGTTTTACTATGGGACCAACCCTGAAATCGAGAAAAACAATCTGCTGTTCCATACATTTTGTCGAATGTCATTGATATTTTTCTATAGAACGGCAGTTTTTTTTTCTCGATTTCCGGGTTGGTCCCATAGTAAAAGTTGTTCATATCGATGAGTACTATATGCCCTTTTCGGGCGGTCACTTGCCGATGGGCGACATTGTATTTAAGCGCGCTCCGTTTTAACGGGACCAATTGACCGTTATTGTAGGTCGTAATGGTTCCCCCGGCTTCAGTTAACTTTAGGTTGTCATTTAATGAAACTGTTTCGTTTATTATATTTCCTCCCTCGCGAGACTCTTAACAAAAGCCCGACCGTTATAATTTATTACAGTAAATTGTTATTATTTAAGAGCGTTAACACAATTCAAAAGTACGTAAAGCCAACGAGAGATAATAAGAGAAAATGATGTTTCTCTCTTTCTCTCTCGTTTGTTAGACGACGGTCCACGCGTACAAAAATCTCCTCGTCAGTACAGAATAAACAACAATACATATACAGAGACATTGAATTAATAGACTCTGTTGACGTCGCAATAAAGTTAATTTTAGTAAGCGTAACGTAACTTCCCCACGATAAATGCCTACAAGAACGCAATGCATGCGAAGAGGCGAAAATTATCGCTCTGTCACGTTCGCACTCGTTATGTTAGATGTAAAAGCGGTACCGCCGGCGGCTTTCAAGGCTACACGCATCGGGTGAGATAGGCCTCCCGCGCTTGCCCTGATGCCGGGGCATTAAAATACCGGCTGCACCCAAAAACAGTCGCGTATCTTGCGAAGATTTCCCACTCGCAAAAAAATAAAATGGCCGCCCGGCGCGACGTCGTCATGCGTAGCTTCGGTATTGAAAATCACACATGCACAATCACACGAATGCACGCCATGAAAAGTAGTTAGTATAGACCTCGACAGATGGCACTAATACAAACATACATTGTATATGCTAAAGAGTGAAGATAAGAGCAAGTCGCTCGCCTGATGGTAAGCGTCACGTTCAGTGCCATCTAGAATGTTCAACTTCAACAGTTCAAAACCCTGTGCGACAATGCACTGCGCTCCTCACCCTGAGATATTAGACGTCAAATCTCTTTGTGCCCAGTAATTTCGCTGGAAACATTGCCCTTATACCCGGAACACAGTAATGTTTGCACACTACTGCCTGGCAGTTGAATAACTTGTAAAGGTATTTCCCCATGAGGTCTCTGCAAAAAAGTCCTACCACTACAAAAAATAGCCTAGCTAACAGTACTAAAGCCGTTTTATGTGTACGAGGGGGTAGTATGAAAGGGTATGCTAAGTCGAATATTAATAACAATTATGAACATTTAAGGAAACGACACAGAAATCGAAAAAAACATACAAGATCGTTAAAAAACTAAAAAGATTTTTTCAAACATTAAAAAAAATACACTTAGTCCAACAGTAAAGGTTCATGAAATTATGAGTACTATGCGTCCCTTCGACTTCGTACCCTCTCCGATAACCTAGTAGAGGAGGGAAGGGCGGCTGTAACGGTAATTAACGCGACTTGGATTATTCAAATTCATTCAAAACCTTTTTAGCGGAGCGAAGTGCGCTCCAGATTCCACATACCTGCTTTCACATATATGTTTTTTTAATGACTTCTGTGGAAAATATGTGAAATTCTAAAGTGATAGGTATATACCTAGTCTTATAATAGGTCATTAATGTCGTGAATAGCAAAAGAGGCATATTATGAACGAACCTTCAAAAATTGGGATGAGGGTACACAGCATACTACACAAAGTACTACAATACATACATACAACTAACCATAATATTATAGCCGGTAGACAGCGTGTATCGTCCTTACTTCCTGATCCTAACTAATATTATAATTCAGAGGAATACCTATAGCCGCAGTCGTATCAGGACCAATATAGCTTCGAGGTATAAAATTTCGCTTGTGCAATTTAGAACTCCCTACATTCCAACGGCCAGTCCATACAAAACGTCAAAAAATGCACAAAAATGTATCAACGCCATCTAGCGAACGAATAATAATAATAATTTATGGGAAGTAACTTTGGTTGGATGTTTGTCGCGTTATTACATTCACCCCAACATTTACTCCTCTTCTTGGGCTGTCGGGTAAAAATATGGCGGTTCTTCTAGAATACCGTTGCGAGATGTTTTACCTTTAAAATTACATACACGTTCTTGTTTAATTAGCTCTATAAACCTTAGAGAATATAAAGTTGAGCTTAGAAATAGATAAGACACGATCCAATTTCAAGAATTTCTTGCGCAGAAATGCCAACGCGCAGAATTTTGGAGAACCTTCCAGCCCAGGCTGAATAAACATGACTGATTATTCCTTATTGCTCCTTAAAAAAACTCATTCATACATAGTAACTATAGACAAAAAAATATTTTTTTCATGAATAAAGAATTTATAAGCATTGTTATTTCATCGAGGAACCGATAACCGGTGGGGTAGAAAGGTTCTTGAGTGGCGACCGCGAACAGGAAGACGCAGCGTAGCTAGGCCTCCCACTAGGTGGACCGACGACGTTAAGTCGCGGGTAACCAGTGTATGCAAGTGGCACTTTGTCGGTCGGTGTGGCGCTCTAAGGGGGAGGCCTATGTTCAGCAGTGGAAGTCTTATGGCTGATGATGACGATCTACTGGTTGCTCGCGACTTTCACAATGTCGGTCCACCCATAGTAGCACGAGCACGTGGCCTACTCACGATACGTCTTCCGGTTCGTGGTCGCCACTCGAGGACCTTTCATCCCCATCGGTTGTCGGTTTTTCTAGCGACGTGGCCTGCCCTTTGCCGCAGTTCAGCTTGCAAACCCTGAAAGCTATGACTAAACAAAATACATACAGACTTAAAAAATCTACCTACTCAGCCTTTTACACAAAAAGAACACACGGATTACCCAGAAACCAATAAAGGTGTAAAGATAACCCAAAAGCTCAAACCACCAGTCCACACCCGCCGGCAAAATAACCAACATGCTGGAGCCAGATAAAAAAAAGAAAACAAATAAATCTAAATGTTTTAAAAAGATATGATTGTACATTTGAAATTTAAAAGACCACACCGTTTTTCCTACCATAATTATACTTGGTTTTACTTCGTGACAAAACACGATTTTTCTGGCATTGTAACAAAATTCCTAATTAATTTTGGGGCGTAATTAAAACACCACTCAATCATAGAGCCTGTAGGGGGCTGGAGTGGTTCCGCCCGCGTTATAATAATTACAATTACGAGTTCTTTTCGCGTTGATTGCGAGTCTCATTATAACTTCCAAGTCCCTAACTACCCTCTTTTATCAATACTTGGTCATATCTGGACGACCGAAATGGTTAGTAGGTATTGCGCCTGCCTTCTGCACCGGAGGTCGTGGGTTCGATTATTGGCCATGCAGATATTTTAATGGCTACAACTACCTAAACTACTTAGCCTACTACATAAAAATAACAGTTGAATTATCCAGAGACCATTAAAGGTCTATAGATAATCCAAATGTTCAAGCCCACAGCAGTTGGCAGCATACCCAGCATGCTGGCGGCATTACCACGCTGAATGGCAATGCTTATACGTTGAGCCAAAAAAACGCCAGCAATGGCTTGTTCTCCCGGCCATAGCTATCTTTTTTGCACATTTTGAAACAATTAAATAATTAATATATTTTATTATTTTTTTTTATTAATTAAACATAAATAAAAATCACAGAGTGGAAACTACAAACAAATAAATATCAAAGCTTTTTAACAAGCAATCCCGAATTTTAAATAATAAATATTATTAAAATCATTACATTTAATACAATATTTTTTTCAATTTTCAACATCATTTTCATATTTCGTGCGGTGGCCCTGTCATTACCATTAAACCATTTTCACGAAATGAAACTGTGTTTTTGTGGCAATATTTTCAAATTATTGTTGCTCTCTAATAGGCGGTTGTGAACAATATTTGTAGCAGGGTTCGCCGATATATATATCATGATATATATCAATTGATTTTTATCTTGATATATATCAATTGATTTTTTCCTGTCTTCTGAACTAAACATTTTAGAGATTAATGTTTATCCTGGCAGCACGTAGCGAAAAACTACAATTCAGAATAGTTTAGATTAGTTCCCAAAATGGCAACCTCATTTAAAGTTGGGGAAATCCCCTTTACTTTAACTTACCAGTACGGCTAGCTTTTTATTGAAATTCAAAACTTAACTTCATATCATATAATGTTTATTTTACGAGGTTATCAAAAATGGGGATTCCCTGGTGCTCCTAGCGTTAAAAATTTTCACTTTCTTGGGAAAATTTGCTTGTTTTTCTTAGCCTGGATATATATTTAAAAAAAAACGGATTTTTGATATTTATTATAAAAATCGGATTTGAACCCAAACCCTGATTTGTAGCAGCACTGAAGTGAATTGTTACGTAAAATTATACTGACGTACAGTATCCATTTATCAAAAATCAATCAGAGTGCTTGGTTGATGCAACGCGTGACCGAAATGCTGGCGTTTATCTGGCGCATCGCATAAGCATTGCCATCCAGAGTGGTAATAACACCAGCATGCTGGGTAGCTGCCAACTTGTAGTGGATTGTAACATTTGGACTATTTTTAAACCTTAATTCGTTACTGGGCACAGATTATACAATTCAATTCAATTCTTCTTTATTTCCAAATAGGTATTAAAAATACTCTTATGGATAGTCATCACTAGATATAATTATGTTAAATAAACAAAACGTCACAAAAGCACAACAAGAATTATCAGCACTACAAACATTTGTAGGCTTAAAATAAATGTCAATAGTAATAATAATACTTAAAATTAAAATAGTATTAGATAAGTAAGTCTATTCCATTATTAAAATTAACAAATAATAATAATAAAAATATTACAAAAAAAAAAAAAACGTTATTGTGTTTCGATTATTATAAAGTCAATGTCATTTCAAGTCAAGTTAATGTCATGTCAACATCTATATTTCGCTTGGACGATAACTCCATGATATTTCGCCATGCCTTTTCATCTTTTATATATTGATTTACGTCGTAGCACGCTTTTTACAAATATACGCATCGTCTCAAATGTCTCTAAAACTGAATAATAAAAGTGCTGTTTGTAAGATCCTTGACACTATCCTAGCTATATAAGTTAATATAGGCACATGACAAGCAAAACTCTTGCTGTCGGTATGTCTTGCTGTCGAGTAGCGGCCGTTCGGCCGCTAGGACGGCCTTTATAGCTCCAAAAAATGAATTGCAACTTCATCGATCCTCATAAATACGCAAAGAGCATTGCCATTCAGCGTGGTAATAACACCAGCATGCTGGGTAGCTGCTAACTTGTAGTGGACTGTAATATTTGGACTATTTTTAAACCTTAATTCGTCTCTGGGCACAGATTATATCAAGATACGCATTACGACATCGTGTCAAGTGCCTCTATAAATGAATAATAAAAGTGCTGTTTGTAGGATCATTCACACTATCCCAGCTAAGCTAATATAGGTACATGACAAGCAAAACTCGTGCTGTCGGTATGTGAAAAGCCGGTCGGCCGCTAGGACGGCCTTTACAGCTCCAAATGAATTGCAACTCGATCGATCCTCATAAATACGCAACGATCATTCATTCCGGGCTCCGCGCACCGACTTCAACAAAAGATTTCCAAACTCACCTCTAAGATCTGTAGGCGAGAGCTTACTTTTCCTTTTGTTAAAAGTTTGTGGAGGTTCAGGTTTGTAACGAACGTCTCATACATAATGTAGGGCCTCTATCGCTCGTATCAGAGCGACGAGATGAGGCTCGGATCTTAAGTGGCGATATTTATTTAAGGAGGTCGAGACACCTTTTATTCTGTGATGCATTTCGAGACATTTTTTATTTATGCTTTATGACCTAGCCGTAATGTATGTGAGCTGCCAAATGGCAAAGTTAGAAGCGGCATTTTAGTGCACTTGTCTGAAAAATTCGAGCTAGACATTATTTTGTATACCTATATTACAGGGGCTATACGAAATGGTGGTACTAAGTTAAAAGGAGCCCATTATGCTCATCATTATTAACAAAGTTTTACTATAAGCCCTGAATTGGAAACAAAAAACTGTTCCATATATTTGGTAGAGGTAAATATAACTATATTTTTTTTTTGGGCTGTTCCGTCTTCATCCCAGCGGTCTCATCCCATTAATCATCCCAAACACGTATTACCAGCTAAACCCACACAAAAATTAATGTTTTTTTCTTAAATCGCCCCAAGTGCTATTCTCTGCTCATCCCACGGCAAAAGTGACTAAAAAGTATGGATAGCTTTTGTATGGAACAGAACAACTGATTAGGGTTTTGGCGGGACGTGAAGATGTCATGTCGCGTCATTTTATTATTTTCCAAAACTTGTGTTATTTCAAGTGTTAATGTTTAAAAATGGTGGATTTTTATCCGTTAAGTGTTCGAGAACGTGCACGAGTGTTGGTGAATAGTATAATGTTGTGATACGTGACTCTTTGTTGTTTCCAAAACTCCATAGAGACCTATAGTAAAGTATCCACCTCTTTACTGGGGCGTGTCGTGGACTTGACTTACTTTGCTCGACTTAGACTGTGACTGAGATTAATTTTTGTGAAATATTTGTCTTCACCTGAAATATAACAATACTTGACACTGGCTAAATACAGAACGTGTGGAGCCAAACTATAAGAGAAAAAAAAACAACTGATTAGGGTTTTGCCGGGAAAGTGAAGATGTCATGTCGCATCATTCTATTATTTTCCAAAACTTGTGTTATATCGAATATATATCAATGTATAAAACTGGTGGATTTTTATTGAACGTGCACGAGTGTTGATGAATAGTATAATGTTGTGAAAACGTGGCTCTTCTTGTTGTTTTCAAAACTCCATAGAAACCCCTAGTAAAGTCTCCACCACTTTACTGGGGCATGGCGTGGACTTGACCGTGACTTACATTACTTGACTTTGACTATACTGAGACTTATTTTAATTGTGAAATACTTTTTTTTTCGTCCTTTCAGAACTTTGGCTTGGCACGGCTTGTGCATTTGCCAGTGTCATGTTTTTGTGAAATACTTGAAATCACTTGAAATATCATAAATACTTGACACTGGCTAAATACACAAAGTGTGGAGCCAAAACATAAGAAGAAAAAAAAACTGATTATTTTTCTCGGTTACAAGGAGGGGCTCATAGTAAAAGTTGATCAGAATGGAAAGTATAATGATGCCTTTTTGTGTACCCTGTGTAGTTAGACTAAAAATGGTGTTGCTTATTTTGAGTCAACATCAACAATTTTTCAAACTCCCGGTAAACTTTCCATGTAAATCTACCTTATGACTGGACTGCTAGGACTGTACCGGAACGAGGCCGGCATGCGACCGATACAGTGTCTCTAACTGCAGCGTCAGCACGAATTAAATATGGAAAGTGCTACGTAACCGACCTTATAATTAACGAAAACGCGTCTTTACAATGAAAACGCGTTTTGAGTTTAGGCCGGAACGTGAAGAAGTTATGTCGTGTCATTCTATTATTTTCCAAAACTCGTGGTACATCGAGTGTTAATGTATAAAAAAGGTGGATTTTTATCCATTAGGTGTTCGTGAACGTGCACGAGTGTTGGTGAATAGTATAATGTTGTGAACCTTGCCTCTTAGTGTTGTTTCCAAAACTCCATAGAATCCTCTAGTAAATTCTCCACCACTTTACTGGGGCATGACGTGGACTTGACCGTGACTTACTATGCTTGACTTAGACTATGACTGACACTAATTTTAATCGTGTAATATTTGACATCACTTAAAATATTTCAATACTTGACACTGGCTAAGTACACAACATGTGGAGCCAAACATAAGAGGGAAAAAAACGCGTTATGCGCGTCTTTTTATTACAACGCGATCACGCGACCGTTTTGTTCATATGAACCCACGAGTCGCGCGATGTATTTGTGCGAATGTCGATAGCGTATTCAATATTCGAAAATCGCGCGAACTAGCCAATGGGCCTCTATTAGGACAACGCCTAGCAGATCACATTCTAAAATGACTCCCTCTCCTTAACCCGTCAAGAACCCGTTCCTTACGCACGAAAAAAATAAAAATCAGAAAATTTATGGGATACGCGGGTAAAACGGAAAGTATTTTAAAATAAAAATACCGGATAAGGCTTATGGTACACTTCTGATTTGGATAAGAGGCCCTTTCAAAACGTAATATCTCGGATCGGGGCCCTCTTTTACAAAATTTACGGCGTCCTTTAAGCTGATATTTTATTCATTGTGTCGGTCATTGGCTGTTTGTAGCATAGGTCAGTGAGGGGCGACATAAGCTCTCTGAGATTAATATAAATACATTACTATATTATATTACTTAGCTTAGAGTATGGATATTTGTGTCTGAAATAAATAAATTTTGATTTTTGATTTGATTACTATTAGTACTAACGGAATATTTATTTTTATTGAGTTTCCGATATTTCGGCAGTTGCATGCGCCATGTTCACGGGTAGAATGAAGATGCAGGTGGATGATAAAAATTTACGAAATTTAGCAGACAAACCGATCTACCCCCTTTCTCAATCTTTTGCTACGGGTAAATATCCCGTGAGTACTAATAATAATGTAGTTAACCACCACGAAAGCTTAAAACAGTATTTAATATAAATATCCTGCAGATGATTGATTAAATCTCACTGTCTTTTACTGACCTATGCTACCATAACCTTGTAGAGGACTTTTAGAATCAGACGTTACTTTGCGGAAGTTCATTTTCAAATTGAATCTATAACCAATCTGTAGTGTATTTCCGCTGCAATATCGCGTCTAGTATAAAAGAAATAAGGATCAATGTTTTCCTTTAACTTAACTCACTTGCCTGCCAAGCGTGGAAACACAGATCATCTGTGTGTGGGAATTATTGCAATGGATTTCGCGCGCAGTTCGACATTTAGTTATGGGCATGTGTGACGCTACTGCACGCGAAATTAATTCCCATAATTCCCACGCTTGGCAGGCAGCTAAATTTTTAACTAAAAGCCTAATACATAAGATACATACATATTTTTGTTTATTTTTACTAAAACAGAATTTATTTAATAGAAAGTAGCATTGGACAAAATATATCACGCAACAAAAACCAATACCACCACTACAAAAAAAAAATAGTTATGACTATACGGGGTTATAAGGAAAGGGTATGCTAAGCCGAAAACGACTTATAGTACTCATCATTATGAACAACTTTTTATATGGGACTAACCCTGAAATCGATAAAAATATATCAGCTGTTCCATAGAAAAATGTCAATGACACTCGACAAAATGTATGGAACAGCTGATATTTTTTTCTCGATTTTAGGGTTGGTCCCATAGTAAAAGTTGTTCATAATGATGAGTACTATAAGTCCTTTTCGGCTTAGCATACCCTTTCCTTATAACCCTGTATAATGTTTTTAGTAACACAAAACTGCACACAGACTCGGGCAACAGAATAAAAAACATTAAACATTTTTGCGAGCGCTTCATCAGTTTATTCCCATCGCTTGGCCGAAACAGTGTTTGTTGACGTCATTTTGCCCGCAATTTTTGTTGACGTCATTTTACCCGCAATTCTTCGGCGTCATTTTTCCCGACGTTTTTCCCGGCTGTTTTTGTTAACGCCAATCCGGATTGTATAAATCCCTGCTCGGCTATTCCACGCGCAGTCGAGTTGCATTGTAAACTCTGCTTCTGCCGGTTTTATTTCTATAGAAATGTAGCCTTGGAAAATAAAATAAAATTTTCTAGGTCTTAGAATTAGCTTAGTAACGGGCGGTGGACTTTTTTTTGCGTAAAACCTTTATAGAATGTATTTTTGTCAGGCAAAAAACATAATTTCTGTATGTTGTCAGGATATCAATACTTGGATAAGCGCATTGGTGAAGGATATCGTCTGTCTTTTATCAATGCGCATCGATGCTAGGTACGTCTTTACTTTGATCACTATTTTACCTAGAGGATTCTCTGTGTCGGGTTGCCATGAAATACACAAAGACACGGACAACTAACACCCAGACCCAGAGTAGGTATTCAAATATGTGATGATATGATGTACAATTGAAATAACAAAAAGTTAAGTATTAATTAGAGAATATATTTTATTAAATGTCTTTATTATAATTTACTTTTAACTATTTCTTTAAAATAACATAAATTTGGGAAATTTGGGCGTTAATAGTCTTGTCAGTTACAGCTTAATTTCTCATAAAAAGTAATTTTGTGCTAATTAATCTGATCTGATGATTACGAGCTGGAATAACAAACATTACGGAGATTAAGGAAGAATAAATCCTAAAACTTAAAAAAAAGACTATACGTAAACTATACAGCAGCCTTAAAAAAAAAACGACCTGTGTGAGACTTCTTTTGAACAAATATTAGTACATTGAAACACCGAGAAGCGACACCGCTGTACATTGCGATGTTCAATTTAGCTGTGGCCACTTTGCCACACGTCTTTCATCCACTCGCTAGAGCTCGGTATGTTCATGATGGACCGGCTCGTCTCGCCAATCAACACCACACAAACAAAAAAAAAATAGTTTTCAAGCATAGAATAAATACAAGTTGAGTTCCTATATTCCTAACACAGAATAAGTAGAAGTTGTCACCACTTGCGTCAATTACATGCAAACACTAATTAGTACTAGTTGTCGCTTACTACCCGTCGGGCGGCGCCTCACTTCCCACGTGAGTTGCAGTTGCGACTTGCCAACTACGTGCAACTACGGCCGCGAACTTACACCGTACCGTACAGGGCCCGTACCGGAGGTGCTTATTGCGATGATTGTTAGGTTCAGCGATGACACTGCGCGACCGCGATACGTATCGCCGCGTGATAAGGTGTATGGTCGCGCAGCGTTCTCGGCTGAGCCTAATAATCATCGCAATAAGCACCTCACGGTACGGGCCCAGAGCTGATTTAAGGCCTCGCTACATGGCTTGACCTGACATCGTGTGAAAGGGACAGCTAGACGTGAATTTCACGGTAGCAATAGAAACAAACTATTAAGGTTATAGCTTCTCCCTTTCGCTCTCCCAGTAACTTATATATAGCCATCTCTTCCACACGATGTCAGGTCAGGCCATGTAGCGAGGCCTTAAAGGCCGGATACACACTGCAAGCACGCTTAGATTTTTTTACATGCCTAATCAAAGAAAGGTCTCAGTTTTAACAGGCAAAATTTGCTTTTTTCTGCCGTATGTTGGTACTCGCGTACAGGGACCCTATTCCTGCGCGCTCGAGATTATCTCTGTGACTGTCTCTCTAATTTAAAATTTAATGGGAGTGAGTGAGAGAGAGATAAAAATGTCATTTCTCCGAATAGGGAAATTTTTAAACCAATTTTAATGAAACTTGATATACAGGTTCTACAATTTTGTTGTTTTTTTTTTTGTCGTTGGCGATTTTTGATTAGAGGGGTATTTCTCCCAAAAAGAGGGAAAATTGCTACGGCGCCATACAACGGCTGATTTTGATAATGTCCGTGTGTTAGTACCTACTCGCGTACCTATACAGGTCGTATTTTTCAACCAATCTTGACGAAACTTGGTATACAGGTTCTACAATTTTTTTAGATTTTTTTAATCGTCGGCGATATTTGATTGGTGGTTTATTTCCCCCAAAAAGTCGGGAAGTTTGCTGCAGCACCATTGACCGACTGATTTTGATAATATTTGGTATAAACATTCAGTACTCGATTCTAAATTTCGATTCGTCGGCGACTGAACCTAACAATTATCGCAATAAGGACATCACGCTGGCCCTTAACTTCCAACTGGGTTGCTAATGGAAACGTTGTTTTGAACAATCCAATCACCTCGCTAACTGTAAGCTGAAAGCAAAGCATATTTGCATAAACTCTGCTCGCGTTGAAATACGGGTATGTTCTCTTAGAGATTAGATATATAATGCAGTAAAAGGAATAATATAAATCCTGCAACGTATCTCGGGTTCTATGATCAATGATTCACTGACGACTGACATGGCTCAGGGGTGGAACATTCGCGGGTTCGATTTCCGGCCGGGTAGATGTTTGAATGATGGATTTAAATATCTGCTCTAGTCTGGGTGTTAGCGTGCGTGTCTTTGTGTGTGTGTTCCGTGACAGTCGGGTAAAGAGCGAATGTTACCATTTCACGTCTGAGTGACTGAGAGGTCTTAGTGAAGTTTTGCGAGGACATGTACAACGACCGATTACCGATTTATCACACACTATATCCTTGAAAAATTTCCCCTAAAAACCAATTGCAAAAGCTTGGAACGCTGAATAATCGCAGTGTCTTTAACAACGTCATAAGTCTCCAGTTTTAGGAATCAAAACGCTATAAATAATATACCTAATCATAATTTTATATGTGTAGCTTGATAAGGATGAACTTACTACGAAATTAAAACTTTTAAAACAAAAGCACTAGCGACATCTTACTTACTTATCAGTTGCTACAATCGAGTTACGCATCCTATGACCAATGACACTCTTCTATAAATAATGTATCTATGGGAGTTTTGGCGGGAACGTGAAGAAATCATGTCGCGTCATTTTATTATTTTCCAAAACTTGTGTTATTTCGAGTGTTAATGTGTAAAAACGGTGAATTTTTACCCGTTAAGTGTTCGTGAACATGCACGAGTGTTGGTGAATGGTATAATGTCGTGAAATGTGAATTTTCGTGTTCTTTCCAAAACTCCATAGAAGGCTCTAGTAAAGTTTTCACCACTTTACTGGGGCATGACTTGGACTTGACCGTGACTTGCTTTGCTCGCCTTTGACTGTGACTATGACTTGTTTGATAATATTCAACAAAACTTGAAAATATATAAGTATAATACATAAGACGTGCGACGTGAAAATCCTCTTAGGAGGGAAGAGAAAAAAAATGTGTCTATGGATTATACCGACTCATCCAATATTTTATCTAAGTAGTGCGATAGTAAAAACTTTGGACATAAAACCTTTCCCATAGTTGAAAATAATTTTCGGAATGGCACTGTTCTGCAATAAAATTCTTGTACGAGAAAAATTGACTATAAAATGCAATGAAGCCGTTCCGAGTTTCACTATCTACTTAGATCTACTTTTTGACAACGAATACAATGACTTCTGCTTAAAATGACCAGTTTTAGATTTGATTCTATTTATTAGTGCCACGCAACTCAAATGGCTCGTCTGCATCGACATGAAAAAATACGGTTAAGAGAAATCTTGGACGAAACAATGATGCTAAATCCATGAGAGAAATAGTTTTTTTTTTCTCCTCCTAAGAGGTTTTGGCGTCGCACGTCTTATGCATTTGCCAGTATATGTATACGTATAGTATATGTATACGTAGTATATTATATGTATACTTGACAGTATACATATAATTATATTTTCAAGTTTTGCTAAATAATATCAAACAAGTCATAGTCACAGTCAAAGACGAGCAAAGCAAGTCACGATCAAGTCCAATTCATGCCCCAGTAAAGTGGTGAAAACTATACTAGAGCTTTTTATGGGGTTTTGGAAACAACATGAATTCTTCACGTTCCCGCCAAAACTCCAGAGAAATAGTTACGACGTGGGGACCCATCATAACTTTTTTTTTTACCTACTTCAGGCGCCAGGATAAAACTTTGTGGTCCACCATATTATTTTATTCCGCGAGAACGAGATGGATGTATCGATATTCTAGCTTTGTCTCGTTGACGCGAAGACAAAACGGGTTGATCTTTATCTCGGCGCCGCCCGTGCTAGGTCAGCTGGTACGAAAAAAGATTTTCATATCTTTTTTATGCTATGATAGCTACGAAAAAACCATTTTCGTAGCTATCTTTCATAACCAGTATAATTTTATATTAAACGCTGGCGTCGTTTAATATAAAATTATACTTATAATATTATACAAGCATGCTTAGTGTGCAGCCAACTGATAGTGAGCTTGACATTTGAATTAAGTTTAGACCTTTAATAGTCTCTGGGACCTTAATAAATGGGAAAAACTGTTTAACCCATTTTTGATACTCGTTAAAAAAAAAACTATACCGAAATTTTTATCTTTGTACTGCTACTACTACTACTACTTCAGTTTAATAACCTCTCAAAATGACCAAAGCATATTTTTCAAATATACATAATAGTTTGATAACTTAAAAAACATCAAATACGCAAACGACGATGCTGCGCCCTGTATTCTGGGCTATAAACTAGTCACTCCCTTGAGGATTGTTCGTTCTCGGGTTGAAATAGGTAGAATATCGTCAGTTCAAACCTCAAGCAACACGTGATTTGGCCAGCACAAATCCCGGGATCCTATTACACTAAGCCGAATTACCTTCTAGCCGTGACCTATAAGAACTCTAATTTGTGACTGGAACATACCCTACTGACATCTAAACGCGACCAGTTAAGGCCTCGCTACATTGCCTTACCTGACATCGTTTGAAAGAGATGGCTATATATAAGTTTCTGGGGGAGCGAAAGGGAGAAGCTATAACCTTAATAGTTTGTTTCTTTTGCTCCCGTGAAATTCAAATCTAGCTGTCCCTTTCACACGATGTCAGGTCGGGCCATGTGTAGACACCCTTACCTGACATCTTTTGAAAGAGATGGCTATATATAAGTTTCTGGGGGAGCGAAAGGGAGAAGCTATAACCTTAATAGTTTGTTTCTTTTGCTCCCGTGAAATTCAAATCTAGCTGTCCCTTTCACACGATGTCAGGTCAAGCCATTTATAGACACCCTTAATTATTATTATGACACTAGGTGAAAGCAAACTACATAAAATCATGTCTAATTAACAAGATTGGTAAGTAGTGGATACTGTCAGATAATAGACGTACATGCTTTTTGCATGGGTATGCCGTGGTAACTCAGTAGGAGCATGCTCGCCTCATATACGGGTGGGCGTGGGTACGAACCCGGGCGGCCCCGTACTAATGAGTTCTTTGGAACTTACGTACGGATGTACCACGGATTTTCGGTGAAGGAAAACATCTGAGGAAACCAGCATATTTCCGGAGAAGAAATTCGATGGCGTAACTGAATCTGCCAACCCGCACTTGGCCAGTGGATTATGGACTAATCACCATTTGAGAGTAGGCTGATATCCTGCAGTGGGATGACTAAAGGCTGATGCAGATAGATAGATTAACTCTTTAATGTTCAGACAACATTTTACATAATTTAAAAACAGGCTTAAAAAAATAGAGTAACAACCGGCGGCCTTATCGCTGAAAGCGAACTCTTCCAGGTATCCATAGTATGGAGAGGAGCAGCAGGAGGATGCAGCAGGAGCATAAACCAATAAAAAACCTTGGTTCTATCTTAAGCTAGTGCCCAAGTTTTCGCTAAAGTTTGGGCCTCTTTTTGTTCATGTTGCTATCCTTCTAATTTAAGATTTTAAACGTCTGCGCCTTTTAAGGATCCAACATTTGAGGTCAAAACAAAACCTCATCGTAATCGATGCTCATAAAAAAAACCAATCGCCCTCAAAAGTTAAGAACATAAACTGAAAAAAATATATTGATTTCTATTCTGTATTAATCAGGTAATCATTAATGTAGATAAAAAATCTTATGTTGATTGAGATACTTTGTTTTTGGCTCTATGTACATGTTCAGTTTTTTTTTTAACCAAAATTCTAAAATAGGCATTAGTTTCTATATGCACCGCTTCACGAATCTGTGGACGATTTCTATTTGATACAATCAGTCCTCCCAAAATACATCTTGTATAGTTAAGAGGGAAAACATTATCATGACATTTCCTCGATACAAAAAAAAAACGACCTCGATTTACACACATTTTCTCTTACATTTTCAAACCCTAATAATTTGAAAATTACTCTAAGCATAGCCAGACTTGTGATTGATTTCCTGGTTTAGTTGTAATTAGCTTTCTATTAGATTTTTTTACCAATCGCGCGTTAAATCTATCTCTTTTCATCTGCACTTAAAAATGTATATATCTTGTTCAAACATCTGCGTTCGCCAACAGTTCGCTTATACTATAGAAGATTCAGAAACCACCACCATTGCAGTAATTCTTAAAATAAAATAAACTTCGTACTGTCCCTGCATTGTACACTGTGTATTCAACCCACAGATCACACTAGATACCGCATTACGAGATTCGTTGTTCCTACAATCACCAAAGTTTGAGGATGGCGCGGGTCGCGGGGAGTACGACCAAGCGTTCTCATTGGCTATCTCAAGGTTACGCCTACTCGCGCCTAACAATCAACCAATCAGAGTAATTTCGTATAAGTGTATTTAGACTGATGCGTGGTGCGCTTCGCGTGTCCTGAATGCAGAATCTAGAGAGTGATCTGTGATTCAACCCAATAAAAGCAACAGGCTCTGTTTAGGTCAAACCTCTAATTACACCCTCAGGACTTAGGGCCTATATCTCATTACGAGCATACCTCTATAGTTAACATGGCGGGAAATCGACGCCATATTAACCCTATATTATTTGGCCGAAATGGAGGACATTAAGACCCCGGCCCCATAACGGCGGCATAACTCGCACTATGAAGCTACGATACGTTCCTTAATAGCCTCGTCATAAACGAGACAAAATAAACACCAGGGACCCTATTCGGAGATATGACATTTTATCTCGGTCACTCTCACTCCCATTAAATTCTAAATTAGAGAGACAGTGACCGAGATAAAATGTCATGTCTCCGAATAGGGGCCCTGATAAAATGTGGCTTCTCGGCGTCGGTGCGGCGGCGAGTGTGCAAGCTTTACTGGCAACATTTCGCAAGAGAATTAAATCAAACAGGGAAAAATAACTAAACAAGCGAGTTTTGGCGGGAACGTGAAGAATTTATGTCGCGTCATTTTATTATTTTTCAAAACTTGTGTTATTTCGAGTGTTAATGTGTAAAAACGGTGAATTTTTACCCGTTAAGTGTTCGTGAACATGCACGAGTGTTGGTGAACGGTATAATGTCGTGAAACGTGAATTTTTGTGTTGTTTCCAAAACTCCATAGAAGGCTATAGTAAAGTTTTCACCACTTTACTGGGGCATGACTTGGACTTGACAGTGACTTGCTTTGCTCGCCTTTGACCGTGACTATGACTTGTTTGATAATATCTAACAAAACTTGAGAATATATATGTATACTTGACACTGGCAAATGCAGCTCTTAGGAGGAAAAAGAAAAAAAAACAACTAAACAAGCGGTTTTTGACATTGAGCTATTATTACTTCGTATAGAGAAGCTATCCCTAGCAAAAGTCATGCTCCATTTTGTTAAGGTAAGCTAAAGTTCGCTACAGCGCTGAAACAAAAATTCGTTCTATCAGACAGTATAAATACGCAGCGCTAGAACGCTTTTAATGTGTATTTTTCTTAAGACCAAAAAGTCGAAAGCGCCGTGATTCTGATGGCACTTACGCGTTTTGTTAACGTTCAACTGAATGAGCTGCCGGACGGCCGCACTTGAGCGGAACACAGTTGTGATGTCTGGTGTTTCACTATACGTAGCAATAATTTCTCAATGGTTTTTAAGAGTTTATCTGAGTTGCGTATATTGACGTAGCGTTTGATAAAAGTGTAAAATTGTGAGCAGAGGCGAAACTGAGGTACATAAAACGTGAATTCATGAACACCTAATAGCTAAGGCGATTGTATGTTCTACATATTTTTTTAATATTACGAGGTTATTGATAATTGAAAATACAACATCAGCTGCGAAAGAATTAATATGAAATGAGTATGAAAAAAGTATGAACTCGCTCGAAAGAATTCGAGCGAGTTCATACTTTTTTTTCATGAAAAAAAAGTAGAAGTTTGAAGTCAATAATTTATCCAATCAGCATGCTACATATTTCCTCGATACAAAAACATTAAAACGACCTCGATTTATGTATTTCCATTTATTACATTACATCAATGTTTCCATTAATATTTTATGTAAATGAAAAATAATTCAATAAGACACCAATTTCAAAACCTAGAAACCAATGTTTCATGCTTCAAGTCGTCAAAAAATCAAGATCAAGCCGTGCGCGCAAGGTAGTTTTAAATATTTTGTTTTAATAAAACGGGAATACTCACGTTAAATTGAGCCGGTTATTCCGACTATAGTTTCGATCACATTCCGTGACCTTTATCAATGAATGCTAAGCGTGACACGTGCGCGACCTCGTCTTGCACCGATAAAGGTCGCAATCCGACTCAATTTAACGTGAGTATTCCCGTTTTATTAAAGCAAAATGTATGAAAACCACGTCAGTTTTCATAGCAAATTAGTTTTAAATATTTTAATAACTCAAAACATGAGTAAATCCGTTATATTTATTCCCTGGACATGACTGGCGTGATATTTACCGCTCAGTATATAGATATTTCTCTTGTAAATGCAACTCCCACAGGTCGAGGAAATGATTTTCAATTCACGACGCGCTCGTTCATTATTAATAAAATGAAATGGTAAATTACTGTTTTATTTGCGATCTTTAGTGTTATTTGGGTTGCTTATAACTTGATTGTTTTTGGGGTGCTAAGTATATATGTTTGTGGTTCGTATATTTACGTGTAGCCTAAACGGCTTGAACAATTTTGACGAGTAAGCCGTCGTTGTATTCGTCTTTATGTCCGGAATTAATAATGATTACCATGTGTTTTTAGTAAAGTTCCAAGACTAGGCTTATCTAATAATAAAATACTGGCACGAAATAAATAATATAATATTCACGGGGACGACTGGTAGAAAATGCTTTAGCATTAAGTCCTCCTTTGTACCAAATACGTTGTATGTTTGTGCAATAAAGTATAAATAATATTGTACGCACGTTCCTGACTACCAAATTGGGATACATAATTTATTATAAAAATGTTTATTCCACCTACATTGTTGCGTGGGAATATTTAATGAAGTCCAATTGAAATGCTATTGGCTTTCAAGCTCTATAGTATAGTGAATGAATATACTGCTCATACAGTAAATTGGATTCGTAGAGCTGAACCAATCATCCGTAAATTGAAGGAAATACGGGTTCGATATTACGAAACACGAAAACCGTAAAATTTTGATGTGGTCATAGTTTATATCCGATTTGACTCGAAACTACATTTCTGCAATTTTGTACAGTAATACACTTTCATAGAAAATGTTTTAGGTTTATGTGTACAGTGTGATTCCCCATAATTAACAAACCCGAAAAGATCTGTCACTATATTCATTAATACTAAAGGAAATACAGGGGAGGAAAAAAAATACAAAATATATTGATTTCATTAATACTTGTGAAGAACAAAAAACACACAATAAAATTAAAAGAGATGAAACAATTAACGTGTTGCACTGTACATAAAAGTTCTATATTTACAAAATTATCTATACACAAAAACACTATACTGCCCGCTATGAACATATTATAATACTTATTTATCTAAAATACTATAATTATTATTCACAAACACATATTACCATTACTAATATTAACATTTGAATTCCAAACGGGGTTCCAATCTGGCTGTATTGGTTTTGACAAAAAGAAAACTGCGTAAACAACACGTTCAGCTTGACAATGACCCGACATGTGTTGTGGGAAGTAAAGGGGAAATAATTTAAAAAAAACGCTATAATTTCAGCGTGGATTATGGAAGTTGTTTATAATGATGAGTTTTAATGACTGATGAGAGTTTGATAAAGTAAATATGAGACTTATAAGTTTGATAGGCTTTATACACACACATACCACAAACCCAATGACGGTATGATCGATGATGAGATGAGAGCTGCCGAAACACACCGCTAGGTGCTTGTTGACAGATTTTCAACTAGCACTTGGATGGCTACCCAGCTAGCCAGCCGAGTACTATACATGGTGATTTTTAATCGTCTACGTATCGGTTGCAAGGATGTTGTATACAAGATAACAAACAATTTATGTTCTATACCTTTTGATACTTCACGGAAAAAAAACAGCTGTTCCATGCAAAATGTTCCTGGATGGTGTAATCAAATGTAATGTAAAAATCGTAGAACAAAAGTTTGTTCGCGACTTGAGACGCTATCATCGCTACAAAGCCAAAAAGTCAACAATCTTTCGGATTTACACCAAGGATCACAGCTGTTCACAGTACCTACTACAATTTTGTATTCAATTCAATTCTTTATTTGTTCGTTAATAATTAACATTGATCAAATTAAGTTTGAACAGACAATAACAACCCCAGATTATGCAAGCACATTTATTATTCTAAAATTATTTAATACATTCAATTTTGTATTCAATTCAATTCTTTATTTGTTCATTAATAATTAACATTGATCAAATTAATTTTGAACTGCCAATAACAACCTCAGATTAGGCAAGCAAATGAATTATTCTAAAATTATTTAAATACATATGCTAAAAGATATTAACTGAACAATTTATTTTACGTGATAAACGTACAAGCGATATGATGTCTTGTCCAAAAATACATATATAGCATTTTATCAAACAAATTTCGAATATATGAGCGCCTCCTTGCCCCTGTGAGAATAAAATAGTATAAATTCCTACTTTGAATACATAAAGCACTTCCTCGAGTCATACGACCGTTGTCATGAAAATTGTACAACGTACTCGAGCTACAAATGTCATGTGTCGGGCAAAAAAGCATAGCGTACGAGCGGGAATATAAATTATTCAGACGGACAAAAAACAAACGTCATTTCCACGGGAGGAGTGGCGGTAATTTTCAGCGGGTTTTCAGCGCTTCGGAATATATATTCAGGTTCCAGCGGGCGCTGACAGCCCGACGCGTGTCAATGGAAAATCTAGGCGTTGCGCGGATTCTAGAGCTTGCTATTTCGACCTTAGAGTTTGATATATTTCATACTAGCTGTTACCCGCGACTTCGTTCGCGTGGTCATACAAAAAAAATTAACCTATGTTAATCTCCTATCCATAAGCTATATCTATGCAAAAATTCAGCTCGATCCGTTTAGCCGTTTAGCCGTGATAAAGCGACAAACACCAGACAGAGAGGCAGATAGATAGAGAGACAGAAAGACAGAGTTACTTTCGAATTTATAACATTAGCTAGGATTATTACCTACAATACATTACACATTTTTTTTACCTACATACATTGAAAAAAAAAAGTTTGACCGATCGAAGCGAAGGTCATAAAGTCTACGGCAAAAACTAAGTTAGTTTTGATATATGTTTGTGAACATGTATATTTGTCCGACGACAACTTGTGATCCGATTTTAATAAAATTTTGTAGGCAAATAGTTCATTTCAATCCAATAGTTTAGTTTGGATATGAGCAAAATCGGCAAGCCCCACCACATAAAACCACGGACTAACCTCCAGTTGTTTCGGCCAGTTATCTGCCAGTGCCAGCATGAAGTATTCGTACTTGCTGTTCGGTACAGTCACGGCGAACGATGCATAATGTGTATGTTTCAGCTTATGTTTTTAACATTGTATTCCGTGTTTGGGTTTTTCCTGTCCATGTACGTTTTAAAGTTTCGGGAATCGTTTTCGCTTTTAAGAAAATTTCTTCACTCGTTCTACAGCTTCCAGATCCACATCATAATCATATTTAAAAAACTACGTAAAAACCTCAAACATTAAATAGTCTTCCCAAATCATTAATAGGAAAAATTCATGACAAAAACCACAAAATAGTCAAATATGTAATGAAAAAATATTTCCTACTAGATAAATATAAAGAATGTTTGGGGGTGCATGCCCGGACAATCCTCAATGCTTATTTATAAGGAGAATTCTGTGCCTCAATGTAATAAGTAAGTAACATAGTGACAGTTAATTGTTGTCAATATAAAGAAACTTAAAAAGATTGCCAGTACACAATTCTTTAATTATAAGATTAAACTAAGCACGATTGTAGATTTTATGTAATACTCATAGTAATAAACAATTTAAATTATAACTTTTTTTTTTCAACTGATATTTCTAACTTAATCTCTTTGGCTACACACTCCGAAGGCGAAGCTTAATCCCACGTACCTACGAGTAAAACAGATAAATGAATTAAAAATATATTTTATTAGAAGCAATCCAACTGCATGTCGCAGAGTTGTCAAACTGGCAAGTTGCTTTATTGCAGCAGCGTGGCAACCCTGGGGAGGCGTTTCTCAAGAACCAGATGAAAGCAATATAAACGAGATAGAGCCCGAGAGCCGCTAGGGATGCCTGGGCCTGTACAGTGACGTGCTTATTGCGATGTGTTAGGTCCTGCCGCCGCCGCTGCGCGATCGCGAATCGTATCACCGAGCGATAAGGTGCAAGGTCGCGCAGCATCGGCGGCTGGACCTCACAACCCCTGGATGACCTGAATTCTGAATATACACGGTTTGTTCTGGGTTATTATGAACTGTTTGCGGGTGATATTAGTATTAGAAATTTGGTTGTATTAATTATGCGGGGATAGCTCAGTGGTTGGGCGCGTTTGATATCACGCGCGCGGCGTCTTTTCAAATCCCAAACAACGACTTAAAACAAACCATAGTAATGATGTTAGGGTACTTTCTAAAGCAAAGAGTTCTGTAAAGAGAAAAAAGTTCTGAAATCTCTCCAGACTTGTCGTAATATTATTTTTTTTAAAATAAAAATACACGGATGGAACAAGGATGGGATGGAACGATACTTGATGATACCGATGATACATATTATATTACTCTTTTTTTTTTTCTCTTTCCTCCTAAAAGGAGTTTGGCGTCGCACGTCTTATGCATTTGCCAGTGTCAAGTATAGTATATTTTCAAGTTTTGGATGATACCGATCTTGGACGAAACAATGATGCTAAATCCATGATACCGATGGATACTTCATGGAAATGTCCTTGGGAAATGACACATTTTTTTTTGCTCCTTGCTGTTTTGGCATTGCGCGATTTATCCATTTCTTTCCATTTATATTTTAAAAACAGATTTATTAAAAAATGCTGGTATTTTTTAAAAAGTATTATATTTTTTTAAAAACCTTGATAAATAACATTCGGTTAATATAGTATGTATATTAAATTACTAAATACCAAAACCCGTTTTAGAACATGTCCTTTTTCAACCAAATTTTTTTCAACGTTTTCAACGGATTACTTACGAGGGTAACAAACATACTAGACAGGTACAGACAGCTACATTTTCGATTTGAATGTAGGATAATTCAAATGAAATCAATAAATCCAAAAATACTTTTCAATCTAGACTTGAAGGCGAAGTCTGATGGAAAGTTTTAATTATTCAGAGAGGAGGTGATTAAACGGGACGCGCTGAAATGGCGCTAGAGCACTGAGTGAGTCAATATTCAACACCGATCAACGTGATTGGGGAAATTTTGATTAAGTCTAGATAGTTGGTAATTAGGTAGTGTAGCGTTCTTTCCCGACTACACGAAGCAAAAAGGAGGGTTATGATTTTTACCGATATGTTTGTATGTTCATTTGTTAAAGCCCTCATAACTCCTAAACTACTTATTATAATTTGACAAATGAGGTATCCTTCGAAACATCTTGATTCTCCGCTGGCGGTGGCTATGTGACGTCACATTCAATGTAATATGGTGCTCTTTAGAGGACAAAAAGTTGTTTTTATGATGCCGTGTTAGATATCAAACAGCATTCTATAATTTCAATATAAATAAGCTTCGGATAAAATCCTACATCGCCGTCCTCAATTAATAAGTCACTCTCTAACTAATCCTCTTTTCAAATAATAAATCACAATAACCTCGACTTAGCGTCTAATTTAGTTAGAAACAGATTCACCTAACGTAATTTTCTCTCTTTCTAAGGGTAACCAATTGTCCTAGGTGAGCGAAAGAAAGCGGCACGAGGCGATATTACGACACAGCGCGATGTACACTAAATATTAGATGCTGAATCTCACATTCCCATTAATTTTACTGGGAGCATTGCCATTCATTTTCCCTTTTTTGTTATTTGTGTGGTATTCCTCAGACGAACTCTGCCAAAGAGTCTACAGATACTTAAAGTAGGAGCTATACTAAAGATCAGCGGACCAAAGGCCAAAACTCATGGACGCAACTATTGGAGTCTCATGACGCATAGCGTTACATATATTTCATAATGAATCATCTTCGTTGGATGTAAAATAAGTCTGCACGTCGTCGCGACTATTATAAAACTGGTACATAGGTAGGTACAGTTATGTTTTATAATTTCGCAATATATCTCTCCAGGTCGAATCGCGTCGCATTGTCTCGTTCGTCACTCACGTAGGACAAGGCCTGAGTAATGTACATGTGAACAAGTCCCAAGTAATGTACCCCAGGCAGGTAGTAAAGCAGAGGTAGTTTATACGACAGGTAGCGCCCTCTCTTAGTGGTGTTGTCTACTACGTAGGGGCGTAAAGCTGGTTTAGTGACCTGGTTTCACTCAGCCTAGTTTATCGTTTCTCTTAGGATATAAAAGTAAGTATTCCTTTAGTAAGTATTTAACTAGTAGTTTTGCTAAGAAAGCTTAATAGTCATAGGTAGTTAAGTCAATAAACGCTTAAAAAAGAAGCCTAAATTACTAAATTAGGTATCTCTAGTCGTTCGTTTCTCGGTATAAAAGCATTAGGAAATGAAATAAAAAACCTTCGTTCTTACCTACTTAACCCTTTTTATCTAAAATAAAAATCCTGAAAAATTTAAGTACTGTTTGGAATTAGAATCTTCAATTGTTCTGTACTTCCCTTAGTAGCTCCCTTGTTCACTGAGCATGCCTCTTAATATGGTTTGAATTTAATGGTGATTTTGAGCTGTCTCTAACCTCATCTCTACGACATCGCGGTGATCCTAGTGGCAGACTGTGAGGCACCGATGAGAGAGCGGGTAGACAATTCCTATCCTACACACTAGTATGAATATTAGGAAATCATTTTCCTATCATTTTCCTAACCTTCATACTACTATATAAACAGTATCAAGGTTAGGAAATTCTCTTCCTAGTTCACTAGTGTGACAGAGCAGTGTGAAGGTTAGTCGGTCACGAAAAAATCTTAAGATCCACGTAGTAACCAGAACCGTAAACTATTACTGATTTTAAAATTTGAAGCATACTTACATTTTCCCCGACATTTTGTCAGGTTTAGGACTAAATTACTTTACGAATTGAATTCAACGGATTAAGAGACTTTAGGCATTAGGCAATTCAGTGATTTCAGAGAAAGAAGGGTGAAAAAATCAATCACAAAATCAAACCACTCGAAAATAATAATAATATTAATAGCATGAAAATAACAAAAAGTGCAGTTACTTAGTAACTATTATTTTCGATTTTTAGTAAAGACTAATATAACCTGTAATGACAATAAATACAAATTTAAAGTACTTTCTGAGATCTCGCAAGTAGAGGTGGAGGATTGAGGGCCCAGACTCAAAGGTCTGTAACTATTTACCTATAATTTTACAAATTCCAAAATTATTTTTTACAATCGTTTTAAGACTTTTACTAAAACCTTGGATATTTCGCGAATTCCAGTTTGGGCTCTCAATCCTCACATACGTTCCAAAAATACTTACTTTTAAACGTTCTTTTCATTACTCGGTACATTTTTTCAAACGCTACGAGATATATTCAATCCATTATTCAAACTAGCCCTCCGAGGAGTAGCACGCCGGAGGAGGGCCGGAGGACAAAGGCACCTAACTCATTTTACATACGATCGCGACACGACGCGTGACGGCGAATGCGGCCATGCACCGAGACACGACGTTTAGCATAAAGAATTCAATGATCAATAACTCCAAACACTATCGAGAAAATATTCGTCACTTTTTTGATAGAAAACGTGTGATGATGTAGTTTCCATTTCGGTCCAGCAGCTCCACATATCATGCTTTATACACTTTCTATCAAATACTAATAGTAATAGATTTCTGCGAGCGGGTACACAAAAAAACAAACAATAAATTCCCTTGTCTGAAAATATACCTAATAATTTTTCCTAAAATCTCCTACCTAGGATCGACTATCATCAGGTCTCTATGTTGCTTATTATTGTAGACTAGCGACCCGCTCCGGCTTCGCATGAGCACTAAGCTTCACAGGATCATCCGCTGGGCTAATCTGAATATTGCCTGAAATTTCATCAAAATTGGTACAGCCTCTTTTTAATTCTATAGGGAACATAAATACATCGCCTTATATACAAGGTGCTACTGAAAGGTGCAACAATATTGAAATGTATGATGTACCCATCATTATGAACAACTTTTACTACGGGACAACTCTGAATCGCGAATAAATTTTGTCGATGTCATTGAAATTTTTCTTGACATTATTAGGTTTAAAAAGTGCGATATAGCTGAATTTGGTGAGCGAGCCCTTAAATAGGGGATGTTGCTATAATCCCCAGGTATGGCAGGCGGCTTAGGGATCGCAAAACGATCTGAAATGGATCTGAAATGGGATCTGTTTACTAAGAGGATTTTTTCTATGTTCCTGGCCTCCTCGATAAAAAAAAAACTTAGACTAACCATCACAGGAAATGCTGCTGAATTAATTACTAGCGATATATTCGCGTTGCATTTTACTGACAAAAAAGTATGTATAGGAGTTCCCCATTGTTCTTTTCAAGGAGTGAAAAGTACCTCCGAAACTTGTAAACCAATTATAACTAGTAGTTCGCGCCGAACTGAGACCTCGCGATCCCTATATCTTCACAACCTCTAGACCGATTCAGCTACAATTCTAATTTAAAAATTGTATTGAAATGAGCTACTTGCCTACAAAATTTCATGAAAAGCGGATCAATGGTTCGCAAGTTATCATCGGATTGCATCACAGATTACCCCAATACGCCCACCCATGGACCATATTCTAAGCTTAAAACTAACTTAAAACAATAATAACACAAACAAAGAATAATTTAAAGAAAAACTTAAGTTTTCCTTGTGGCATTAATGGAAGAAGAAAATATAATAATAATAAATTTGATTAAAAAGACAACAATAAAAAACAAACAGCAACAAAAATATATAAAAGGTTACATACTAACGTAAACGGTTATTTCTGTGGTATTTATGACACCATTAAGGTCCTAACCTTAATGGTGTCATAAAAATCTATTGTCATTCTGATAGAAGTTTCTGTAACAATAATCATGAGAGTTTTGGCGGGAACGTGAAGAAGTCATGTCGCGTCAATCTATTACAGTCAATTCCAAAACGTGTGTTTTAACGAGTGTTAATGTATAAAAAGGTGAATGTTTATCCAATAAGGGTTCGTGAACGTCCATGAGTGTTGGTGAATAGTATAATGTTGTGCAACGTGACTCTTAGTGTTGTTTCCAAAACTCCATAGAATCCTCTAGTAGAGTCTCCACCACTTTAGCGGGGCATGACGTGGTCTTGACCGTCACTTAAACTATGACTGAGACTTATTTTAATCGTGAAATATTTGACATTACTTGAAATATTACAATACTTGACGCTGGCTAAATACACGTGTGGAGCCAAAACATAAGAGAAAAACAATAATCATAACCGAAGCGGAGCATCGTAACAAATTTCGTAGAATATAAAGTAGATAGAAGACTTCGTTCGCTCCGGAATACTTACTGGGCATTCTGCCGGTGAGCGCTGGAAGTAATCCATTGTTATTAGCATCACAAAGGCCTGGCGATGGACGCGCCAGCAACCGGCCTTGAGGGATGCGCTGGTTTGCAGAATGATATTTTGCCGAAAACGCTTTATTTCCTGACACAGTGTCAGAAATTTGAAATAAAAAAAAAAAACAGAAAAAAAATGATATTTTATAGCCTTTACAAACTTAGTATGTACCTATGATGTACCTAATATGAAATTAAATGATATCTTGACCTGTAAATTTTATAATTTATTAATAAATAATCTGTATCTGTGTATCTGAAAACAGCGTTTTCGGGGGTTTTACACGAAAAGTGATACGCTACTATCCGTTCACAGTTATTTTAGTCTGACATCTGTGTTTATTTTCTTGCTAAATTTCATTTAATGGCTGTCAAGTATTTTAGTTGTGTTGAAAAGATTCTTGGATTTTTCTTTTGTATCGGTTATTATTAATATCTTGAATTGCCGAAAAGTATTAAAAGTACCGTCATAATACCAATAATCCCCAAATAGTCAGGGATAGGGATAGCAAAGGGATAAAATGGACCCCCAAAGATCGTATGAAAATAAAACTTTTTTCACACTACGCCATTAAAACTCGCTTTGTATAAAGAATACAAGAACTAAAGAATCTCAGCGAAGCCGCGCGGGCAAGCTAGTGTTCAATAAAGCAAAAAGCTTGTTCATCCCATCACTAGCGCTGCTGAACAAAAATGATCCATAAATTGTACGTAAACGCCACCAATTCCGGAGAGTCCCTACCGGCAACAAAGCGTCCTAATGTAACCTTATTATTCACATCATAACTCGTCATAACAGTCTTGTTTGGCGCAAACTCACATATACCTACTTTCCTTTTTATATACCACTCCTAATAAACAACATACATAATTAATATTTATGACTTGAAAACACTATCAATAAATTAATTTATTATTTAAATTTTAAAATAGAGATCATTGAATGTTCAATTATTTTTTTATTTAATTAGTTATAAGCATGACGGATGAGGTGGGTGACCGTCATCATTAGCATTCATGATTCCTGGTCTTCTAACAGTGGGCGTCGGTGGGTAATGTTGGAACAGCAAAACAAACTGGTGTACACTCAATTAGGTTTATAATGTCTTTGATAATTGTTAGAACACTGAGCCGATCACAAGAGAATAGCTAGTATCGCTAGGTATCTATAGTGGGACGCGAGATGGTTCAGTCTCGACCGTGCAAACCGACCGCTATTAGAAAAAGTGCCTCGCTTTGACAGTTTTCAATTTGACAACCGGTCGGTCGCTCGGCCACTAACTCCATCGAGCGCCGGCAGAGGGTGCTGGCGTCCCGGATACGACTATATTGCGACAAGCATAATAAATTATTAGAAGAAACATATACTTGCGAAGTAACCCTAATACACGTTCAACTATTTTAAGCGCGGGAATGCACTGCGCTCGTTACCTTGAGTGACTGTAAGTGGTGTGAGGACGCCGTGCTTCTCCAGGCGGACACAGCAAAGGAGTCCTACCACTAGTACCACTACTACTAGTTTTTGCCAGAAATGAGTAAAAATAAGAAATTGACAATAGACAATAGTTTATTTGTAGCAAAAAACATTGAAAAATTAATTATAAAGTAAAAAATAAACAAAAAATACATAGAGACTTACATTACATACATTACTTACATTGAGACCACTATACTGCACTAAGGTAATAATTTTAACAAAAAAAAAACTTGTTAATAGCATGTCGGTCCATGCTTAGTAGGGTTCCGTACGCGCGTAGGACGTTTGAAGTATTTTTCCGTCAAAAAGTTTTTTATTTCAAAAAAATATTATAACATGTTATCCGAAATAATTTTAAAAGAATGTTTTTACAAAGATCTATCAGCGTAGAAAATAACAAGTTTCTGAGGTGCATAGTTCAGAAATGGCATGGGGGGACATTGCAAGCAACTTTCCTTATTTCGCAAGCGGTACATTCGATAAAAAAGTGTTGTTGTTAGAAACCTTAACTTCATTTTTAAAAAAACCATTCAACTATACACATAGACATGTGGGGGACGAGCGATTTTTTTTTTCATCCCCTCTTTACATGTATTGCAGTATATATATATGTATATGTATATACCCTCCTTAATATACAAAAGAAGTATTTTTTAAGCTGGTTGTCTCTACTAAGACTATAGTTAATTTAAAAATTTCATGCATGAACGTTTAAAGTTTTACGGCTGTAGATGATTCAGAATTCCTTCTAAGTATTACGGAACCCTAAAATATGCTTCGTCATAATCGAGATTATCTCGGCACCACCCGCAAAATACGTATCATTGAGGAGTTCCGGTGTTCTGTGGTTTTCTTCATCAGTCCCACTTAACCGAATGATACTTTCGTGAATGCAAATTCTTGACATGTTGATGAAAATACCAAAATATGTATGCCTATAATATTTAAGGAGTTCCTTTAAGTAATTTCTCATGGATTCCATTTGATAAAAATGGGACCGATCTGGAAGTATCTCCTACTAATATTATGTATATAATATATAAGAACTAGTGCCTATACACAACTATCTGAATACTAGCAATGTATATAGTGCAGTGTAGATATAGCCCTGTTCCCATAGCTCGTAAAACATATAAATTTGTGCAATAAATCTACCGTGTTGTTGTTTTCGTTTGCGGTGGAAATGGAATAGGTAAAGTGCGAAAATACCTAAGCTTTACCTGCCCCAACTAGTTCCTTTGATTGATAACTCTATTATTCTATATGTATTGCAATATGGTATTTCTACCGTTGAATTGTAAGGCTAACCCCCGAATACTGAAACGTTTCTGAACTTTGACAACAGACTAATTCTAATATTGCCTTTGTTTAGCACTAAGCAAATGACAAAGACAGCAATAGACTTAATCTGTCGTCAAAGTTAACAAACGTTTCAGTATTCGGGGGTTAGATAATAAAAGGCAAGTATTGATTATTGAGCTTATGTACTACGTACTAGATGTGACACAGCAGTACATAGCAATGATCCACTTAATTGTGGTCACTTTGTTACACTTCACTGTCACATGGTAGAGATCACTGCGTGATGACGTGTTGTATTGTATTGTTTGCAAGAAAACAATAAGTAATTATTGTTTTCTTTTCTAGTTAGTAATTGACAATTACAATAACATTAGTTTACAATTAGTAATTGTTAATTACTAAATATTAAATCAAACTAACTAATAGTTAGTAATTGTCTATTACAATAACATTAGTTTACAATTAGTGATTGTCAATTCATCATCATTGGCAGCTTATTCAGCCCACTGCAGAGCATAAGCCTCCTTCCTCTTTCGCCAATCTACCCTGTTTTGTGCCAATCTCGTCCAGGTGTTGCAGTCCAGGTTCATTATCAATTACTAACTATTAAATCAAACTATCTAATAGTAATTGTCAATTACTAACTCTTAAATCAAACTAACTACCAACAATATAAGCTAATGTCTCTCTCTACCTACTAACTAACTATATCCTAAAAGTGTAAAAGTAATTTTATTATAGATCGTTTTAACCATCAAGGTTGGTACCGAAATGTTGTTAAATTATTTGCATTAATACGTTTTGTATGTTTTGTTGATGTGTTTCAGTTATGTTTAGGTGTGTACTGCGAGAATAGGACATCGCTACATTGTGATGTGTTGTAGCTTTACGCAGTGCATTACGTGCTGTACGTACACTCAATGGTACTACTCATCTGCATTTTTAAATATGATACTTACTTGAATACAAACAACAATTACAACAACAACAATTACTTTTGTGGTGGTAGGAGTCTTTTACAAGAGTCCGTCTGGGGAAGTACCACACCTGCCAGTTACTCAACCGCAAAGCAGAAGTGTGCAAGCATTATTGTGTTCCGGATTGAAGGGCAATGTTTGTAGCGAAATTACTGGGCATACTATCTCAGGGGACCGAGCGCAGTGCGGTGCCGCGCAGAGTTAAGAACTGTTGGAGTTCAACAATTTTGGGCTTGTTCTGTTATGGGCAAGCATGACGCTTAAAATCAGGTGAGTGAAATGCTCGTCTCGTCAGTCAGTACCATAAAAAAATAACAAAATGTAATACATATCTAACATATCTTTTAAAATACTATGTTACAAAACACATATTTAAATAAATTAATAACCTTGCGTTCAAGTTCAAAGTATGTATTTGCTAGTATATATACCTTAATAATTGCAGCGGCTTTCCTGTCACAGAGGTTTCTAAGGATGACAGTCAAAATGCGGAAAGAAACATAGCCGAGTTTCCAAAACATTGCGAGAATATAATATTACTTACGATAAACATACTTATTCAAAAATATTTTGACATAATATTCTTAAATATAAAAAGGTTGCCAAGAAAAGTCTTTCAAAAAAACTAGCTAGTCAGCCCTGTCTAGTACTACGACACAGGACACAATCTGAATTTCGAGAAATCCGAGTAGGTAGCTTAAATGCGTAGGTAAATAAATCCTTAGAATAATCAGATATATAGGTATATTTTGCTTTTTGTCTGCAATTCTAACATAACCTTAATTGCCTATTTTTAGTTGGAAAACGTAATCAATACTCTTTGGACATTGAAATACCTAGAATACAAAGACTTATGCTCGTCTGTACGAAACTTTGACAGCTCCTTAGTTCATACGTAACTCTCTGGGACGTACTTAACAATGAAAAATGCGTCGCACCAAACTTAGGAGGTTGCCTATGTCCTTTCCTTTGACATTCCTAAGTCCTTAGTTTGGTGATGCTTAACTAAGTTTTATCTTTGTTGACCTTAGTGCAGACGGTCATTAGACTTAGAAACAAGTAATTTTGTTACCCGTACACTACTAAACGGGTTTTTTTTTGACATTATATTCAAGCATTCTGAATTTCACCACCGCACATACCAACACCGTGACCAACATCTTGCAAACCCACAGATCACACCCTAGATTCCGCATTCAGGACGTTCGAAGCGCACACATCAGTCTAAATACACTTATAAGAAATTACTCTGGTTGATTAGGCGCGAGTAGGCGTAACTTTGAGATAGCCAACGAGAACGCTTGGTCGCACTCCCTGCGACCCGCGCCTTCCTCAAACTTTGGTGACTTTTTGTAGGACCAACAAATCTCGTAATGCGGTATCTAGTGTGATATGTGTGCAAACCTCATGGAAATCCCACACTGTCCGATTATACCGAACTTTTCTCCCGGGCGTGTCCCGGGCACTTTCAAGGTGTGGAAAGCACTTCCCTCGAAGGTCTTTCCAAGATACAACATGCTTTCCTTTAAAAAGCACGTCCGGGCTGGCAAGTCATCGAAAACACCATTAGTGTGGTAGGTGCGGCATGCATAGTGGCATACCATCAGGACCGTCGTGAGTTAGTTTGCCGAGGATTTTATAAAAAAAATGAGAAGTTTGACACAGCAATAGAAAGCACCACAAGCCATAACGATACTGCATATTTCAGAAAATGTGACCGAAAACTGACGCCGTTGGCTGCGCTCGTCTGGCCTCAACCTAAATTGTATTTGCGACATCGCACGACAGACAAATTGCTTCACACCGCCGCCGCAGGTACCTATCTGTTAGGTTGGTTGAAGATTTGTCGAAATACGAAAAGGGAAATATCAAAAAGAATGAATCGATTTTAAATTGTTTTCGACTTTTTAAAGGAAACACCATTAGGATATAGAGACGACTATGATGACGACACTTAAGAGCCTTCTTCGCTCGCATATTTCCAAAATTTTGAAGGCAATAAATCACTAAGTTGAAATAAAAAAAACTTTATCTCTAGAATAACATTTGAAAAGTTGCAGAGCAATTTTCGTATTTATATTTAATTAAAAACTCGAAGTATATAATTTTTTCCCTTCTCCTTCGACGGCACTAACTTTAACATGCTTATTGTTGAACTCATCTTTATAAAACTCTGTTCACTAGGGGTCACCAGGTGGGCTCTAACCATCTACCTACACCAGCCCGGGGAGGACGACAGCGTCGGGTAGCTGACGTCGTAGGCGCAGGCGTCTCAGGACAGCTCGTAGCTGTCCTAGGAAGAGATGAAGCGCGGAGCTGAAGACTCCGGTGTGTTCCCTTGGGAATCCCGGAGCCTTGTGTCAAGCACCAAGGCAGGCCACCGGGGGTTTTAGTGAGTATAATCCAATGCAACCTTCACCCCAAAGCAATAGGGTATCGAAGATTTCCACTGCATCAAAAAAAATAACATGACGCCAGGTCATAGTTCGGGTGAACAACTACTTGGGTATTGCTTGAAAAGTAGTCTAATAAAATTAGGGTTGATAATCAAAAGTATTCTAACAAAAGTACACATCTTCAGGATTGAAAACAAACCGGTAAATATGTAAAATGGTAACAATACACGTTTCATCTCGTCCGGAATTGGCTGAATGTAGCTCCCAGGGAATATCAATCGAGTGTATCTTGAGACGTCATTCGCTTTCTCAAACGAATGTAGGAATATTATCCGACAATTTAAATTAAGATTCGAAAATATAAAATCTATACCTTGAAATTCAGAGGTTTGTCGTTTTGACTTTAGTCAGAGAACATATAATAATACTACGCTTTAGTAGCGGTGCCTTCCTTCGGAGGCATTCTGCAAAGACATCGATAAGCACACACAAACCTTGTATCTAAAAGAAATCGTATCGATCAAGTTTTTTAAACTATAATATTGACAATCGCACAACTTTAATGAGAACAAAAATTTTACTATCACCCAGATCTGTTCCAGAGGACATTATGCCTCACTTTTTGTAACATTCCAGCTTGGTTTGATTACTCACTCAAAATACTACGTCCATCTCGAAATTGTCTCATAAATTACTAGCATTATTTTACTGCGCTATTATCCTAATGCCCCGAAGAAAACCCTAAGGGGTATAAACTTATTAGGGTATAAAGCGCCTTATGGGCCCAGTGACAATAACGAGTGCTCTAAAACACTGGCTGCTGGGCGTTTCACAAACTCAAATTTAACACAATCCCATACGAGTGTAATAAATGTTTATTTCCTAATAAACTCGTTATCGAAGCTGTGGTCTTATTACGCCAGTTTTATGGCGTCTGTTTCGGTTTTTACTAAAGGACTATTCCCACGGCGTTGCCTGCAACGGGGTGTAGATCTAGCGGTTCCCGTGGCGATGCCTGCATTGGGTTTGTAGGTCTAGCAATTTAAACGACGATGCCAGCAACGAGTTTGCAGTTTAAGTATGTACTACGGTCTATGAATACTGCTTTGGTGCCCCACGTAATCTAAAAGCTGAATGAACCTTTGGATTCGTGGGTCAGATTTGCGCTCTCATTCATGCAAGCCAGGGTAGACAACGAAAGGTTTGGTGTGGTCCGCGACGATGTAGAGGGAAGGAGGAATATGCTCCCAGCAATTACCTAAAGGGTTGTTTTAGGCAACATGCTAGAGGGTAACGTTACGGTTTGTTCTATGGAAATCTCAGTGGCCTGTCTATGTGCTCAGGGGCTTAGATGCAATCCTACATAACACAGCTGGATATATTTTTTAAGATTTCCCTCATGATCCAAAAAAAGGTAGATCCCCATGGGATCAGCGGGCTTATCCCGTAACTCTGAAGGCAATAGTGATCGTGCGCGAGTGGGACCGCATATAGTGCGACTAAGTTGGTACGAGCGGGATGGCGTGCTCTCGCAAATCAAAAACGTTACAAAGTTAGAGGATAAGCCCGCTGGTTTAGTTTAGAAAAAGGGTTTGGTATGTTTAAGCATGTTTATTTTCACGAGTTCAAATATTTCTGACATTTTGGCTTTTCTTGCCTCTAGAAACTATGTAGAGCTTAGAATTAGGACTTGAATTAGGATGAGGACGTTGTTATTAAATTGGCTCTTTTTTATTGTTTTTTTTTTTGGTCCTCTAACCAACCAGTTGATTTTATTGGAAAAAATGCTTCACAAGGTTCTATTCTGCACAAATAATTGAACAGTTCAGAAAAAATGAGATGACTAAATTTCTACTTTTGACCACATTTATTATAAGCTATTTCTCAATGAATGCACTATGTGCATTGCAGCCTAAAAAACACCCGTTTAAAAAAAAAAACAAGCATCTCTAAAAATCAAACAACCCGTAAGCAACGAATTTATATTACATAATATAAAATGTTCAACATAATATCCAACAAACGTAAGTTTCCTTCTGCTTGCAGTGCAAAATGAAACTTCACTACCTTCTTCTTCTGATAACACTTGAAGCTCACGCCGGAAACGTCGAGGTTGAAGGTGAAATTAGCATCAACCTTAATGACCCCAGTAATGCTGAGCGGTATAAAACACGTGTCAAAGACCGGGAAAGTGTACACAAACTGGCAGGTATTGAAACGGGACTCATTAGTGAAGAGAATCGTGTGGTGAGAGGATATGAGAATGGCAAGATGACAGTGGGACCAGAAGAGGAGTGCATGTACCAAATTCCAGAGGAAACACAAATACAAGCGCTTTTGAGTAACATGATGAATGAGCTAACTAAGGTAACTTACTAACTAAGGTAAGAAGAGCCAAAGGGGTAACTTTCAAAGTTTCGTATTGTATACACCTCTCGTGTTTTGGTATAGATCAATCAGTGACCACTCATAAAGAAACAGCCAATTTCTTTATTCAATAAACAGTAAGTAAATAAATAAACGACAGCATCATGAATATAATTTTATTTACAGATGTTTGTGAGAGCCCATGAAATGATGAATGGCGACTTCAGACGCAAAGGTGAAACGAGGTTTAGGGTGGTCTCCAAGAAACAGACTCGTTTCTTTGAAGACATCTACAACAACACGACAGAACAGTACCTGTGAGTAGGTATTTATTCAAACACACAAACAAAATTCACTAAGAATATACTTATAATAATCATAATTACTTACTATCAGGCTGTGACAGAGTGGTGAATGTAGCAAAGCTAGCAGTGTTGTTTGTGCAGCTACAAGATTTTGAGGACAATTATCGTCATTATTGCTGATCAATCCTAAACTCAATTGACACAGGACAGAAGGAGATTACAATTTAAGATACACATTGCCAGTAATGCAGTACGATAAGGAAAGCTGTGGCTGATAATGAACGTTTTCAAACTACTCTCAATTTTTTTGGTCTTTTTGAGATTTGGTTATGTTTTTCAGTTCTTTATACAACTCGACAGCAGTACGAGTAGACCGTTCAGAACGGAAGAAAGGCCCTTGCGAGAATCAAGAAGAAATCAAAGAGCTATGGAAAGACCTCCTTGAGAGTTCTCTTACGGCCTTCCGACAAGCCGCTTTTAGGTGCATTGACGAGCATCTGAAGGCCAAAGGAGAATTAAAAGATTCGAAAATCAGAAGAACGTTAAGCCAATATCTGCTCAAAGAGCTGAGTAAGATAAAGATGAGTCAATTGACACTGCTATGTGATAAGTTCCAGTTATGTTATAACGAACTCATGAGGCGACATGAACAGTCTCATCGTTATTGAGTTCTACTAAGTCGTCGTGATCACCCCCTAGTTGGGTTTTGTTAGTTTAAATGACATCTACATAGTCTACTAAATATAGAAAAATATTTCGAATAACTAATTCTAAGGTGTTTTTCAAACCACCTCCAATTTGTTTTATGAATTCTAATAAAAAAATAACATTTTATTTGTTTATAGTAAAGTAATTGTTTTTATTGAACTAAAATAATACTGTAAAATATTTACCATACTTGCTAGTTGATTGAGATAGCCTCGTAAGTATGCACTTTTTTGTAACTAATTGGGTGTTTTCACAAATCATTCCGCTCATCGACTCATGTCCGCAACACCGAATCTTGAATGCGGGACAACGCGTTTTGTAATACAATGAACTTGATTAACTACTCAATACACATCAAAATAAGAGCGCAGGAGCGACGTTTACACCGCTACCACTGTTGTTTTTTTTTCATTCTTGATATAGAACCTTATTCTATGATTACTAGAATGACTCTAATTTACGAGTACTTTTCGACGAAGTTGATATGAAAGTCTCTAATGCTCTCCAACATGTGTTGAAACTGGTCCTGAGGATGGAGGATGGTAACACGAAAGTGGAAGGTGCCAGGAAGCTGCCCGAATCCAGTGCCCGGGATTACGCAGATACCTGTAATATTACATTTGCATCATTTTAATACTTAATAATAAAAATATATTTATCACGCACTTTGATACTATTCGCTCAAATCGAATTTCCCAGCAGGATGGAAATATTTTTCATCGTCATCAGCCAGAAGACGTCCACTGCTGATCATAGGCCTCTCTCTTAGAGCTGTGTCTTCCGGTTCGTGGTCGCCACTTAAGAACCTTTCTTCCCCATCGGTTATCGGTTCTCCGAGTTATGTGGCCTGCGCACTGCCACTTTAGTTTGCAAACTTTAAAAAAAAGTTTTTTTTCGGTTTTCGTACAAGCTTTAGCACCGAGGACCACATACACACACTCCGCCAGATAATACTGAAGAGTATACTCTGCCTTTAAGTCTGGCGTTTGTGGACTATGAAAACATAGGATTATTGACTAGCGTGCGCTAAAGCCATCTCGTTTCATCTGCACGCGAAAGTTTTTAGGCCTAACTTTCTCTTTAGTAACATTAAAAAAAAAAAAAAAATGTCATATACCGTATACCTACATCACTATAGAAAACAGTTTCTTGACAAAATTACAATTAGTTCTATAATAAGTAGGCCCCTGAGTAGTATTAGCCCAGGGCTCACAAATTCACGATGCGGCCCTGCCATCAGTGTAATACCTTTCTCTTCAAGCAGCCTCAGTACGTAGAACTCATCCGGAGACATAAGTAGATCTGCTGCTAGTACCCGAGCGCGCTCCGGAATGTCCACGCGAGGATACGCCACTATCCCACCCTGGTACAAAAAACAACACATAAAACATCATCGACACAAAAAAAGACATTCAAAAACAGCCAGTAGAGACAGTATTATCGCATAGAGTGATCTCGCATGTATTTTGAAGCCTTTAAAATTATGAAGCAAGCGAAACTCACTTACTTAAAAATACAAATAAGCTATCAATAATTCCAAAACAATACTTACGTGAATTCTATTGCATGAATATCCGGGTATAGAGTTGAAAGCGTTTCTCGCGGCGTCATACCGCTCAACCAGCAGATCTTGGATTACACTAGTTTCCTGCATGAACTGCTCGTATGACTCATCACCCGGAACTGGCGGCTTCACCTGAACATTTCACATTTTTGTGACAGTTACGTGTTGGGTATCTTGGTCATGTATCACAACATAGAAAACACCAGCTTCTGTAAATAATAACGTTGTACAAGATAAGAATTTCTTGATTGCGTAACATTTGTGAATTTACCAACATTGCCAACAATGACATACAAGACAGGTAACTACTACCTGTCTTATATGATGCTAAATGCATCGTACAATACAAGGGAAAGTATATTTAGCTGACTAATGTGACAATCAACCATTACTATTAATGCTAAACTATGAACCTTTTCTACTATAGTGTTTACCCAAAATACTGTTTATAAAAGCTTTCAGACTACACCGCACCGCACCGCATCGCATAATATCTGCTTACGCAGTATTTTCAAGGTCCTGTAATTATATTAGAACATTACTCACCACACAGTCCAAAGCACACTGCCCCAACACACTAGGGCACTGCATAACGCTGCGCATGGTTAGGAAGGCAGTGCGCACGCGCGGATGCAGTTGTACTAGCTCGCCGTATCCAGATCGTAAGCCAGATTCTGCCGCCCAGCCTTTTGACGCAGCGAAGAAACTAGCCAGCTCCATCTCGGAATATGGTGGGCCCATCTCATACATCACCTGAATCGAAATAAAAATATCACTTCCTTCTTTAAGTGCTTCTGACTAGCCCCCGAATACTGAAACGTTCGTTAACTTTAACAACAGATTAATTCTAATACTGCATTCATTTACTGGCACCACAGATCACACCCTAGATTCTGTTATCAGGACGCTCGGATCGCACCACGTATCAGTCTAAATACACTTATAACAAATTACTCTGATTGGTTGATTGTCAGGCGCGAGTAGACGTAACCGTGAGATAGCCAATGAGAACACTTGGTCACAATCCCCGCGACCCGCGCCTTCCTCAAACTTTGGTGACCTATTGTAGGAACAACGAATTTCGTAACGCGGTATCTAGTGTGATCTGTGTCTGGCACTAAGCAAATAACAAAGGCAGCAATAGACTTAATCTGTCGTCAAAGTTAACAAACGTTTCAGTATTCTGGGGATAGCTTTTCCACAAATTTCGAGGCGATGGTGGCTGACAATAGTGATATAGTGAACAGAGCCCAAGGGACCTAAGATTTCAATAAGCTAAAGTCCATTGTACGAGAAGGTTCTTGTTTAACCTAGTGTAAAATGATATATAGGTAAGGTACTTCTAGCGTTTAGCTAAATAAAAAATAAATAAATAAATATCTGGGACATTTTTGCACACACGGTCATCTGACCCCAAACTAGGCAAAGCTTGTATTATGGCTGCCAGAGACTGATATACGTACATATATATTTTTTAAATACATACTTATACAGATATTTACACCCAGACATACAACAAACACAAATGTTAATCACATGAATGTTTGTCCTAGATGGGAATCGAACCTACGCCCCCAAACACAGAAGGTAGGTTCACTACCAACTGAGCCACCGGGGCAGCTGTGTGAGAGCCTTACTACCGATCTCATTGCTGTTGCCCTTCACCTAATTTCCAAATGTTTTTAATTCCACCCAGATATTGTCCCCATTAAGAAACTTACAAAATTACAAACGAATTGTTACCTTTTTGAAGGACAAGAAAGGTTTGCCCGCAACGTTTTCTTGATACACTTCATCGGAAAGTATATATATATTGCGTTTAAAGGCAAACTTTATTATTTGTTCCATGTTCAGTCGAGATAACACCTGTAAAACAAGAACTGGTTCTGAATACATACATATAAGTGATAATAACAATTATAAGCTAAAACAGGCAGAATAGTGGCGGTAGAAGTGGAGTAAAGGCGGGTGATTTCGATGAAACTCAGTGAGAAGTTGCATTAAAAACAGAACAAAATCAGAAGACATTTCACTCCGAGAAAACTAATAATATATCAGATAATTGTGAGGGGTATGGTGAAGCTTGAATAAACGCTATTACCTGTCCAGTGGGGTTCCCCGGGTTAACAATCACGATTGCTCTAACACTGCTGTGAGTGCTGGCTTCCCTGTAGCATCGCTCTAACTCTTCAACCCGTAAAGCCCAGTGATCATCCTCATCGATCTGGTAGTAGGCAGCGCGAAGTCCCAGTTCTGATAGAGTACCGGAAAATAGGGGGTATTGCGGGCAGGGTATCATTACAGCTGAAATATTAAAGTCATTTTCAAAATTAAGTGGAGTTAAGCGCACATGGACAGTATGAATACACTCTGACGACACGACAGGGTATGAGAGTCACATGGTACATTTCTGAATACGGATGAAGCACGTGAATCGTGAAGATTCCATGACAGATCAGGCTGATCGATCAGATCTAGGGAGTAATTTCATATTTTTTTTAAAGAGGTATGAGATATCTATTTATTTATTGAATAGTAAATATACGTAGATTGTAATTTTTGAAGTGGACAAAAATGGATAGTAAATTAAAAAGTCAATTTGTCAAATTGCATATTTTAAGTAACCCTTGTCAGTCATGGGTTCATAACATATCATGCAAAGGCATGACGGCAAAATTTCCAAAATTAGGTTTGCGTTTGGGGTAAAACATTTTTTCGAGCTGATCTAATGAAGGATACGGAAAGTGAAAAACGGAACTCCTCAGTAACTAAGAGTAGACCGATGGAGTTTGGACTCATTTTGTAAAAGCTTGTCTGGAAAAATATTTTTTTCCACAAAAACTAATTTGTCATCTCGAAACTGATGGAGCGATCTTGGTGTATTTTTTGTGATTGGAATCGGTTTTTATTGGGGTCATCATCATCCATAAGACCACTGCTGAACATAGGTCTTTCCCTATTTATTGGGGTGTCTATGTAACCTAACAAGCTGTGGTTTTAAGTTATATGACATCTATACCGAGTTGGTCGAAGTACCTGAAGGTTTTTCGTCGACGTCTTGCACGAAGAGTGTCAATAAAGATTTGATGACATCAGAGACTCCGGAGCCAATAAAGATGTCATCGGGTGATGACGGCACTCCATCCCGCTTTGTGATGAACTCTGCTATGTGATTTCGGACTATCTGCAGGCCAGCGGACGGCGAGTAGGCACCAACTGACTGCTGCCTACAGCGATGACAAATATTTTGTTACAGAGGCCGACATAAGCTTATAAGGGCAAAACCAGCATCCTCTGATTACGGTCAATGATAATTTCAATTTGTCTCAAACTGTCATTTGTTGCGGAATGGTCAACCACGGGGCGATAGGACTAAAGTGCCGATTTGATGAAATTTGAATGAAAGGTGATATATTAAGTTTTCTTAGTTATAAATAACTAGTGCTACACATAGAATTTAAATCTATAGCTGTTATCGCACTGAAGCTGCGGCCTTCGCTAGAACTGTGCTGTCGGCGGCGTCGCGCGCTGAGCTGCAGTATTTTTGAAATCCTTCGGAAATAAGAACCAGTGGCAACTAATAACAACGGATTTTGCGAAATTCCACATCTAACGGGGTAAAAAGGACTCCCAAAGTTTGTAAGGAAATAAAATCTTTTTTCATACACAATAAGCCAATTAAGCCAATAAGATTCAGTTTGTGTACTAAGCATACATGTAAAAAAAGAAAGGATTTCAGGATTTTTCGAGATCAACCCCTAAAAGTGTGTAATGGGATGTTTTATTTACTGAAGCTCTCGCGGGCGAAGCCGTGCGGGCAAGCTAGTATACTATACGTAATAGCCATCATTTCTTGTCCACAGATGACACACTAGCTTATCTGTCAGGATTTTTATTGATAGAAAACAAAAACAAATGGTTAAAACCGCTTTTTGCGATGGCAAATGAAGTGATTATTCAAAAACGCGACTCTATAGTTGTGCTTAAACTAAACTAAATTTCAGAATTAACAACGGTGCCATCCTTTTCTCGCATATTGAAAGGAAAAGAGAAGCAAATCATTTTAGTGCTGTCAGATAAGTAAATTTGAGAGAATGGTACTTACAACCAAATCGACGTCTTTGTCTTATTATTTTATTATTTATATATCTTATTTTTGTAAAAAAAAAAAAACAAAAAGTATATGGCAGTAAATGTTTGGGTGTTTTTTCAGTTAAGATAAAAGTGTCTGAAAAAGCTTTATACCCACTTGCAGTCATCCAGCAGCTCTTGGGCTCTCTTCTTTACATCTTTTGGAAGATCTGATAACTCCAACAAAGCGCGATTCGCTACCACTGATAGCACCTGAAAATGTAAAAAAGCTTATCATGCTGTCAAAAATATAAGTTCTGGTATATTTCACCGAGCAAAGCGAAGGTATCAAGAGTCTAAGGAAAAAAGTCGGCATTTGTATGCATGTTTGTGTTTTCCGACGATAATATTCGAACCGATGATTTTCCGAAAATTTCAATTTTATTTTGTAGGCAAATAGTTCATTTCGATATAGTTAAAGTTCAAATATTAGCAAAATAAGTCCTGGGCGCTGCTTTAGACTTTCGTGGTGGTTTATTACAGTGTGTATTATCGGGACTTGCAATCGCGTTGTAGTACCAGTGGTACCCATAGCAAAGGACTGAGAAAGGGGGTAGATCGGTTAGTCTGCTCCTAAATTTCGTAACTTTTTATCATCCACCCGCATCTTCAGTCTACCCGTGAACATGGCGCATGCAACTGTGCCGAAATATCGGGAACTCAACAAAAATAAGAATCGTGGTAAATATCCTGAGAGTACTAATAGTAATTAGTCCTGGGATTGTAAAAGTATAGAGATCGCGAGGTCTCCGTTTGTTGGTCCGTTGGTCTTCTAGTTCTATTTGCACAAACCTGTCTGATGAAAGTGATAGGTTTCTGTCCCAACGCGTGAGCGTCTGCTATATTGGCATATATTACGCGGTCGAATGGTTTCGGTACACCCTGGAAGAAACATACTATTTTAAATATTTCCTGATAAGCTTTAAAAGTAATGTTTGTTAAATGCAGCATGCACGCAATGACATTTCAACAGAGGTGACTTACTGCTCTGGCAAAAATGAGTCAGTCTCTTGGCTCTTAGTTCTTCGTCCAAAATAAAATGAATGGACCCCAAGTAAGTAAGAGAATTTCGAAGGCTTTAAAGTGAGCGACGCTCACCCATAGATAAGAATGTATACTAGCGTACGCTCACCTTGCTACAGCCGCTTTGTCTCTGAAAAGTGCGAGACGTACGTTCGAATGTCAAACGGTTCGAGTGCAACTAATAAACACAGGTGTCTCTTTCTCTCGTAGATATTATATTCGCTATCTCTTTTTTGTGACAAATTTACACATACTTTTAATTACGTATTGAAGGCAAGTTCAATTGTTTTGATTTGTTGTTTATAAGGAAGTTGTGTGGTTAGGGCCCGTCGTTCATTTTACTGTGGTCGAAGAGTTAGTTGGTACTTCGCAGAGCCGTTCCAAAGGTGAGAATAGTACTTCACGCCCGACCTTATTTGCGCTTCGTACAAGCCGTGAAGAATGTTTGGAATGTTTGTATCACCATATAACTTTTAAACTTTCGCGATTTGAACACATAATTTAATGTATCAGGACTTAACCACGCTAAAACTAGTTTATTTTTGTACCTCGACGTTTCTGCCAAGTTTCAATGGCCGTGGTCACGAGCTGACTGAAGAATGCGGGTCGACTCTGTGCGAAATGAGGGTGTTGAGATCTACCCTCATTTATTATTGTCTTGAAAAAACGTAGGGTTGTCACCACGGCACACAACACTGTATCAAGAGACTTCGGTGACACTACACCGCGATACGAACACTTGCCAATGACAGGATTCCACGATGCCGATAACTTAAATCCATCCTCCCGGTTGAAATTACGATGTTTTCGATTTTCAACCGCTTCACGAAACATTCTGGCGTAGTAATGTCGTTCAGTGGAGAGGACAGCCGTTGCTTTGTCAAATGGCTACAGTGTGACAAAGCAACGGCGACCAAGACGCAGATATCGGGAGAATAGGATTGACGTTGGGAGGCAGCCGGCTTTCATGCCATATGTTAAAGGGGTGACGGATAAGGTGGGGACCTTGCTGAAGAAGTACTCCAGCAAGACGGTGTATACCCCCTTGTCCAAGTTAGCCATGCATGTTAGGATGCCGAAGGATGTCATTCCTTTCCAGACTCCTGGCATGTACAAGGTAGATTGCAGCTGTGGTAGTTCCTACATTGGTCAAACTAAGCGTACAACAGCGGAAAGGATCAAAGAACACATCGCAGCCGTCAAGAATCGCCAGACACAGAAGTCTGCTATTACGGGATCAGGGCATTGGATTGAGCTCCACGATCCGAAGGTCCTCTCCACTGAACGACATTACTACGCCAGAATGTTTCGTGAAGCGGTTGAAATTCGAAAACATCGTAATTTCAACCGGGAGGATGGATTTAAGTTATCGGCATCGTGGAATCCTGCCATTGGCAAGTGTTCGTATCGCGGTGTAGTGTCACCGAAGTCTGTTGATACAGTGTTGTGTGCCGTGGTGACAACCCTACGTTTTTTCAAGACAATAATAAATGAGGGTAGATCTCAACACCCTCATTTCGCACAGAGACGACCCGCATTCTTCAGTCAGCTCGTGACCACGGCCATTGAAACTTGGCCGAAACGTCGAGATATAAAAATAAACTAGTTTTAGCGTGGTTAAGTCCTGATACATTAAATTATTTGTATCACCATTTGGTAAAAGACCCTGAAGCGTGGAGTTGTAAATTTCAAATAAAATATGTTGTTAGTAACTGAAGTTAGTAAAATTACGTGAATTATTTTTACTGTGGTTAAATATTCTTTATATGGTTCCACTTAGAACGTACTCGCTAATAACATTATCAGAGTCCGTACCATGAAGTCCTTATTGCGATGATTGTTAGGTGCAGCAGCCGACGCTGCGCGACCGTGAACCCTGTCGCAAGAGCCACGCAGCCACGGTAGCTGAACTTAACATAATCCCACTTCACAGTACGGGCCCAGATCTACGTACAAATCAAATGCTTGCACGCTTGTGCTTGGCTTAAATATAACTTAAGGAGGCTTTGGCGGGAACATGAAGACATCATGTCGCGTCATTGTATTATTTTCCAAAACTTGTATTATTTCGAGTGTTAATGTGTATATTAAGTGTTCGTGAACATGCACGAGTGTTCGTGAATAGTTTAATGTTGTGAAACTTGACTCTGCGTGTTGTTTCCAAAACTCCATAGAAACCTCGAGTAAAGTCTCCACCACCTTTTTGGAGCGTGACGTGAACTTGACCTTGACTTATTTTGCTTGACTTAGACTATGACTGAGACTTATTTTAATTATGCATTATTTGACTTCACTTGCAATATTACATTACTTGTAAATACACAAAGTGTGAAGCCAAAACATAAGAGAAAAAAAACTTAAATTGTCGTGGCGTCATTTGAAGGTGGCGGGGCGGGATCCTCGGTCGGGCATCGGTCGCAGCGCATCTCGCTGGCCATCCAGCGTGGTAACGCTGCCTGCTTGATGGACAAATGGTAGAGGGGCTGATCGTGATGGACTGGTTTTGGTTTCATACAATTTAACGTGAGTATTCCCGTTTTATTAAAACAAAATATACTTTTCCTTAAATTTACTTACATGAAATAAAAAACCCAGTTTCTTACCTTTTTCAAGTCTATTTCAATCTGCGCTGCCCTCTGCAGGACGGGCCCGCGGATTGCGTACTTTACGTCCAGTACTCGCTGATTCATATTTTCTGTGGTTAAAACTTTTTCCAGTTTCATTTTTACAATATTTTTTATCAATACTATCGATATGACTTTAGAATAACTAGTTAGAATAACTAGTATGATGATATGACTGTTATTTGGCGCCACTCTATTGTAACTAAGCACTAGATGTTCTCCGTGACTTTTTATATGATTATCTTGAAGTAACGTCACATAGGTGACTGTCTGAAATTCATACAGGATATTCGGTTAAACGACGGACATATTCTAGAAATATCGTTATATTCATGATTATAAACAACTCTTACTATGAATCTAAACCTGAAGTCACGAAAAATAATCAGCTATTCCATACATTTCGTCGGCGACACTTTTCTATGGGACAGCTGTGTTGTGTGTTATGTTTTTGGTTGTTAGTGTTATCGTGATAAGCTCGTAACCTAACCGAACATCTTGTACGAGATCGAGTTATCGTTTTCATGAAGCTATTACAAAATAGAATGGTAAACATGATATTTATGGAGTTTTGAAATAGAGGTAAGTATAAAGTGGTATAGTCTGTATAGTTTCATATTATGTATATTATCGTAATGTAACAGTAAAGTTAAAAGAGCCGTCCTGCCGCGAGTTTTTGCCGTAGTGTGTAATTGAAAATTGTATTTCTGTCGCTCTGTTTTTCGTGCATGCATTGCCTACTTTTTTGATGAAATTAGCGTTTCGGGAGAAAACTGTTATTACCCCCTAAATCTTATCAAAATCTTTTGATTTGTGTGATGAACATGGATGTTTGTCTTTGTCTGGGTGTTATTATGCATTCTATGTATATATTTGCAAAAAAAAGTATTTATGTATATGTATTCTATCAGTTATCTGGTTCCCATAGTACACGCTTGCTTAGTTTGGGGCTAGATGGCGCCGTGTGAAAAACGTCCACCAATATTTATTTATTTACTAGGCACATAACGCATATTTTATTGCAATAATCAAAAAAATCAAACCTATATGCATAGTTTTTCACGATTAGTGAGCATATAAAAAAAACATCTAATTCGCTTAACATTTAGGGATGAGAAACAGTTGGCGCTTTTTGTATGGAGAAGTAAGGAGTATACTCTAATCTTAAGGGATGTCCTTATTGTTCTGAATAAAGTTAAACAAATAAATAACGATTCCCACTCATAGCTCTCTACTGGGTTTCCCTGTGTCGGGGATTCCATGGAACACACACAAAGACACGAACAACTAACACCCAGACAAACTGCAGATATTGAAGTACCATTTAAACAGCTGTCTGGCCGGAAATCGAACCCAGGACCCGTAGGCTTATCCCATAACTCTGAAAGCGATAGCGAGAGTTGCGCGAGCGGGACCGCGCATAGTGCGACTAAGTTGATACGAGCTAGATGGCATGCTCTCGCAATCAGAATCACGAACGTTTCAAAGTTAGAGAATAAGCCCCCTGCTCATAATGCAGGCGCGCTACCATCTATATCTACCAACTATCTATGTACTATCTAATTATATGTTCAGGATTGGTAAAAAACTGGAAGTGCAAAATGAAAATGCTTTAAATGCTATATTACTTTAAATTTAATGCTATATTAAACTTTATGCAAAATGAAAATAATAAACAAGTTTGTATGGATCTAAATATTTACTTTAATTAACTATAACCTAGGTTTATGAAGGGAATTAATTTAAAAAAAAAACAATCTTGCCAATCTAATTTAACAAGCACCATCAAGTATTTTCAAACAAAACCAGCCAGCATTATGATAATGTTCCCAAAATGCTGGCAGCTTTTCCGCGTCGAATTGTATAATGCTTCGTTTTAAAACGTAAATAACACGATCATTACAATGAGCCAGAACCATTTAATTAATTGACAGCTCATACCTTATTTTCTTTTCTCACCTTACGAAAATACCACATATGTCCAAAATAGGTTTGGTTAGATCGCCTCTTTGGGCCGGCCATAAAGAGGTGAACATTCCATGACTACAGTTTGAGTCGCCCTAAACTGAACCCATTTGATTTTCCAGCGTAGTGGTTGAATCTTTTTAGAGCAGTTCATTCCCATGATGAACCAGAAGAATACTATTATAAATATATCATGTTACAGAACCTAGAAGCCAGAATGCTCCCAGAAGTTTGCTCCTCCTATTCCTAAACTGACTCAAATTTAGGTGTCCACGAAACACCGCCTTTGCACACTAATATTATAAAATTACCGGCGCCGGGAACTTACCAGTACGCTGATTTAATGTAGACTGCTCCTGTCAACCGGGTTAAGAAAGGCGGGAACGCATTTCTTCTGACAGATGACAGGTGACGTTGATATAGCGAAATGCGTGAACATTAGGAATATTTGTGAAGGAAGTTAATTTGGCACCGCCTGATGTAGTCCATCATGTGCTGGAACTGGTCCTGAAGGTGAAGGATGGTGGCTCGGAGGTGTAAGCTTCCGGGGAGTTGTCCGAACCCAGTGCCTGGAACTACGCAGATACCTGAAATTTAAAAAAAACTTGTAATTTGGTTCAGCGGCATCGCATAGCATAACGAGACATAAGACATTATTTTAAAACTATGGATTTACTATACGGTTCTTTAGTAAAAAAAAAATACTAAAAGGCTACCTTCTAATTATTACGTATTTTCCTTAAATAGTTAGTAGACGCAAATATGATTATAAAACGTGTGTATTTTACAGTTGTTTTTAGACTTTTAATAAATCCTTGGCTACTTATTTCGCGAATTCCATTTGTCTATTATTTTGTTCCTGAATTGTTGAAAAAAGAAAGCTCTTTGTTTTAGTCCTTGGAGCTTTTTTACACTAGAGGCAAAAAAACCTTAATGCGTTTTTAATTACAATCTTAAACAAGCCGGGCTTAAGAACTGAATCAATACGCAATCGCTTTGCCAAGTGATTGATTCCCAAATAACGCGCTTTTTGTTTCGTATGCGTTCAGAATAAGTAATCACTTGTATTGCTAAGCTTTAAATATACTCAGTGGCATTTTGTATAAGACTAATGAAATCACATACACATTCTACATACACTATTCTATTACATTCTTTTTAAATTATGTTTCCCCAAAATATGTCACGGTAATTTATTCTACCGCTACGTTATGAGCACAGATCACACTAAATACCGCATTACGAGATTCGTGGTTCCTACAAAAAGTCACCAAAGTTTGAGGACGGCGCGGGTCGCGGGGAGTGACCAAGGGGGGTGTTCGCATTGGTTATCTCAAGGTTACGCCTACTCGCACCTAACAATCAACCAACCAAATTAACCAAATTAATTTCTTAGTGTATTTAGACAAACGCGTGGTGCGCTTCGAGCGTCCTGTAAGCAGAATCTAGGGTGTGATCCGTGGTTATGAGCTACACTCTTAACTTAACAATCACGAGACACTATGGGACATAAAATGCGAAAGTTTCTGTGTAAGTATGTAAGTAGGTAAGTGTGTTTCTTCCCGTTCAACTCTGTAACGGCTGAACGGATTTGAATGAAATTTGGTATGGAGATAGCTTATATCCTGGATTAAGTGTCTGTAGAATAGCGGGTGAAACCGCGGGGCGCATTCAATTATTTAAATTATTGATTAGTTTGTCTAATTTAACTCTAAACATAGTTTAATTTGTAAAAGTGACTTGTCTGTAATATTCTATGTTATTTATGGGCAATAAATATTTCTGATTTCTGATTTTTGTTTATACAAAAATATCTTTTAAGATAGAGTATACTGCCGGCTCGTCCATCCAAAAAGCGTAGTCTGATATCCACCCCTGAACGTTATCCGATTTCGATGTGTTTTTTTTAAATGTTATCTACACCGTGGAAAACTGTGCTTGCATGTTTATTTATTTTTTTAAATCGCTGTATCTTCGTTGTTATTTCTTTGCGTCGAAAATACGACGAAAGAAAGTAGTTATTGTTAGAAAACCACAAACCATAAACATTTTTTGAAAAATAAAAGCATAGCGGCATAGATTATAGTTTATTAAAGCCATTGACGCCAAAAACAAAAGATTTTGTAATATTTAGGGGGTGATAACAGACTACCCCCGAAATGTTAATTTCATCAAAAGGTTAGGGAAATTCACTAACTCTCTATCGCACGCACGAGAAACACAGAGCGACAGCTATACAATTTCAAATATCAAATGCGAAAACCTCGCGGGACGTCTATCCTCTTAATAAAATGGGAATACTCAACGTTAAATTGAGCAGGTCGGTGGGTGAGTTCGTGCAAGGAAAGATGAGGTCGTGAGCGCACCTCGCTTATAGCATTCCTTGATAAAGATCACCGGACGTGATCGAAATTATTTCAGTTTACTTTTTTACCGCAGTTGAAAATGTAGGGTGAGACACCATATATACCTATGGGAATGTTACTTTGGAGATATTTAAAATTATCAAAATCCTCTGTTTTCTGGAAGATAGATTAATTCATGGTGATTTTTTCATACAACGGTATGAGAGTTTCCGTTTGATTAAAATAAAATGAGTCAAATAAAAAAAAAGTCAAAGACATCATAATGCGTAAAGATATATTTAATACCTGTTATATCATCAAATATCTACTTACCGCCTGGTAGAAAATTTATATATAATATTACAAGCAGAGAGTACAAGCGTCAATTAACAGCTTCCAAAAGAATCGACTCCAGATCTTAACATAAAACGACGTAAAAAATGGACCAAGTTGTAAAAATAATTTTCTTCCCAGAATATTAATAATGAGAAACATTTTGCCGGTGGAAATATAATCTTTTCCTGTTTCTGGAGACGCGGCGGCACCATCTAATGCTGTCATCGATCGAGATCATATTATCTAGGTCAGGGACACGGGGATATTCTCACTGCGTCTCTAACGGTGCGGCTACACTATGCTCTTTAGTCGTACTTATAGCCAAAAAACGCGTGACGCGTGAAAAGACGCGTGATCTGAGCCCATCTTAATAGGACACTCATTTGTCCAACTGGGTATTTTTTCAGCAAAACAAAATATATTTAAAAATGTTTGGAAGATAATTGAACCTGTATCATGGGCAAAAAAATCTACCCCTTTACAGTAAAATCAAGCTGTCACTAACAATTCTCAAAACAAAATTAAGGGTTTGTGAAAGTTTCTGAGTGCCTGATTGCCACAAATCTGATTAGATACTGCGTTAGGAGATCGTCGTACAAAAAAGTAAATAAAATTTGAGAAAAGCGTCCCTATTGGCTATCTCAAAGCTAGGCCTACTCGCACCAAGCGATGAACCAAGGAGAGCAAATGTTTATAGCTGTATTTAGACCGAGATATAGTGCACTTCGATCGTCGAGTGCGGAATCTAGGCGTGACCTGTGGTGGTTTCCCACGCTATATTATTATATATTCTGTGCCTACGCAGCGAGTAACACCTGCGAAATGTCACAAATATAACGCCTGAAGAATGTGACAGAATTCGTGTAGGCGACGTTACAGACCGCTGTGAAAATGATAAATAACATAATCCCTTTACTGTCTCTACAAACTTAGTAAATTAAAGCGACATGGGTGCTTAGATAGTGCTTGGAGTATTTTTTTAAGGTTCAATTAATACAACAAGGAAATCTTATAATTTCATTGTGTCCGTACTACTATAGGTACATATTGAAATATAGATGCTTATAAGGAAAAGGGGCTCATAGTACTCATGATTGTGAACAATTTTTACTACGAGACCAACACTGAAATCAAGAAAAAAAATCAGCTGTTCCGTAAAAAAATGACAATGACACGCGACAAAATGTATGGAACAGCTGATTATTTTTTCTCGATTTCATGGTCGGTCCCATAATAAAAGTTGTTCATAATGATGAGTACTATAAGCTCTTTTCGGGCGGTCACTTGCCGATGGGCCACCCTATAGATACAATAGTAATCTTTAGATAAATATTTTGTCTTTGCTCTAACCGTGCGTATTAAACGGGGATGATTTTTTGTCAGCCCACATCCTGATGTTCTTTGAATACGGCTTTTAACAACTAAGATACAGCGCTAACATTTTATTATTACGTTTTTCTAACCGCTACTAGGGAAAATAATGAAAGTAAAAATTATTTTCTTCTTCCTTTATGGCTATATTTTGCGATGAAATTAAACTTTACCTACCCTATCGATGGGGTATCGTTAAAAAGGAAATTCATAATATTTTTTAGCACGATGCTAATATTATAATTAACTATATAGATTACACGCGACTTCGTTCTAAAACCATTTTTTAATATTATTTTTTGTAAGACATGGGTGCACTTCAACGAACCTTCAAAACCGACTGAAGCAAACGCGGGTAACGTACTACTCTTTTTTACTCATTATTTTATTACTCGAGGCATAAATGTCCTTTGCTCGAGGTTTCTCAAACGGATAAATAGTGTATGTAGTTAGTGTGACTTTCTTGACCTTAACATTACGCTAAAAAGGAGCTTCTTGTCACCGTTAACATTTCCCAAGGTTATGCGCGTTAATTCGTTGTAATTAGAGAGACACGGGACCTCGTAAACTGACTTGTACAGACGGACGACATCGTAAATACGCCACATTCTTCGGACCATCGTTACACTACGAAAATATGTAAACGGTTTAGTACTTTACCGTAATAAATATTGTGAGGGTCTGTTTAATAACTAGGGATATTTTATTGCTATGTCCACTCGTTACTCGAATGTCTATATATTAGTTGTTTTCCATATTGAAAATCTTTCATCTCCTTACTTACCTACTTACCCATCATCATCAAGAAGAAAACAAAAATTAAGACAAGTAATTAGGTACTACAAATCATTTTAGGTTGTAGCGCTCCAAAAGTATTTGTAAAATATGGGAAACTTCGATTTTTCGGGCAAGACGAACAAATGCTCAAAGCTTTTTCACAAACTTGCATCGAACAACTCGGTACCGGCCCCTGCGGCCGGAAACCTGCCGGCTCAGCCGACAACGATGCGCGACCATACACATTATCGCGCGGCGATACGGTTCGTGGTCGCGCAGCGTCGTCGGGTGAACCTAACAATCATCGCAATAAGCACCTCACGGTACGGGCCCAGTGCTCTAGGACAAACTTGCTACCGGATTATTCACCTTTTCACGCAGACGTTTAAAAATAGTTGCGAAGGGCTCAATAGATGGGGCTTGTAGCTACGTACGTTTTGTTTGAAAAAAAAAAACTAAACTATTGAGCAAAACGTAGGTCATTGAGTCTACGGGAGCAAATCAAAAGTTGTATAAATGTATTTGTGTGTATATTTAATCAATGATAACTTGAGAACCTTTGGTCCGAACCTCATGAAATCAATACAATTATTAGGTTCGAATATAAGCAAATGAGCCCAGCGGTTGTGAATTTATATTTTCCGAAATTTATTTATTTAATCACTCCCCGCGACCCGCGCCTTCCTCACTTTGGTTACTTTTTGTAGGAACAACGAATCTCGTAATGCGGTATCTAGTGTGATCTGTGACTGTATCAGAATATACATAGGTCCATAAACACAAGATAGAAAAACAAATACACAGATTGTCCGGAATGGTGGAATTCTTTGATGTTTTTGTAGGAAACTGCCGCACCGCGCCGCACCCTTTGGTCTCGGTTCACTACATCAAATATTGTAAGCGACGTTTTTCAGTTGACGTTCCCAATGTAATTTTTATTTGTTATATGGGCCAAGGAACATAATACTTTCTAACGAGAGATATGGGTCCAAAGTAATATTTTGTTCCTTGAGGGCGTTGAGCGAAGCGAAGGATTCCATTTAAGTATAGTAGAAAATAGAATCCTGAGTGTCAGGAGGAATTCAATATACGCCGCCCGAGAACAAAATGTATTGGCCCCTACTGACACATTTTTTCATCGTGACCTATGAAAAAAGAAAGTTAAGTCGATTTGATATTATTTTTTTTTTTTAAATTAAATCACCAAGAAGGTTTCCTGGTTATCACAAAACAAAATAATAGCTTCATCTACAGCTATCCGACTCGGGAATTCGTTTTTAGCGTTTCGCCCGTCCACCTCTTGGCAACCGCTCGTGTATCCACAGCCGCTTCCGGCTGTGGATACAATTCCCAGACTTTTCTATGTTATCGACCTTAAAATCCCCGCCATATATTATGTTATCAGCCCACGTAGTTTATAACTTACACAGAATTAATACCTAACTAGGTGTACCGAAGTACGAAAAGTTTCATCTACCCCGCCTAACATTATTCCCATAAGTATAATATCCACAGTTCTCGTTCAGGTTTCTCGTGTTTTTCTCATTATCCACGAGCTCTATCGAATCGTATTACCACACTAAGCCGGGATGAGAAATGGTCTGCAATAAAACTACACCTATTAGAGGAAATTCCCGCGGAGCCAACAAAAGGCTTCCCACTTATAAATACAAAGATATATTACCTTCTCCCTTGCCCTACTCCCGCGTTCTTTTAGTTCCCTTGAGATTGCGTGATGCCACAAATGCTGGGAATGGGGAAGCAATGTTACCATCTTATCGTATTATAATTTCTACACATTTTTATTACAGGACTGTCTAAAAGTAGGAGTGTTATGGTTTTAGTGCTCATGTAAATGTGTGTGGGTTTTTAATTCCGCCACACCTCCTGAGCGCCTGGAATGATATTGATGATTTTTGTTTTTTTATGAATTTGATGTGATTTTGTTTTGGTGTATCGTTAGAATCCGGGGCCGGGTAAAGCTTTTAAGAGTTAAAATTTGCACCAAAAAAGTACTTGTAAAATTGTCTCTTTTTGGGAATGTAGTTTTGTGAAAAGTCATCGAAATATGATATAGTCGTAGGTCGTTATAGTCCTTTCATTATCCCATGTTTGGCTTGCAGTGCATTTTGCAGTCGGATTTTTACCCTCCTGCCCAAGAAATAGGGTAATGTTTTCGGGGTGTATATAAATATGATTGTGTGTTCCTATATGACGTCCTGTAGCATAGTCCTAGTTCTAGCCTAGTGCTGTGTAAATGGCTTGACCGATTTTGATGAGTGAGATGTCTTTGGATTGGTCACGTCCTTAGTGACGTTTTGCAGTTGGGTTTTTGTTTATATTTTACTGATATTACTTGTTTCTTTTTTCTTTTATAAATTAACTTGCCCGTACGACTTCGCTCGCACGGGATACAGTAAATGCAACACTCCAGTTCACCTGCTTAGGAGCTAATCAATAAATAAAATAATTAATAAGTAATATATACTTAATAACTCTGCATTAAAAAAAACCTACCCATTTGAGGAGTATTGGGTCCAAATTTCACGTTTCTATCATAAGCGGTTTGGTCTGTGCGTTGATTCCTAGAAAGTTCTTGTTCTTTTGTACATATGTATATAGATAACTACTTTTACTATAGGACCTACATATAATCAGGAAAAAAAACAACCTCTATGAAATCTATGAAACAACGGTTTTTTCTCTCGCGATTTTATAGTGTTGATCTCATAGTAAAGGCATAGACAAAATACTAGATAATAAATAATCCTTGGTAAAAAAAAAACTTGTAGTAAAAACTACAACTTTTTTTTAATAGACCAGTACTTACTTTCAGTCGTCGCAATGATGAGTAATTATTAATTCAATTAATAAAAAAAAAATATTGAAATTCCTTCAATTACAACCAATTTTCTTTCAATTAAATCTATGATTAGCTCCGCAACTGAACATTGTACTCAAAACAACATTCTACAACATTTGCATTGTGTTGTTGTTTATCACACTAATATTATAAATGCGAATGTTTGTGTGTAAATGTGTAAATAGGTAAGTATGAAAGTGTGTTTGTTCGCGTTCAACGGACCTGACTTGTTCTGAACGGATTTGAATGAAATTTGGTATTGAGATAGCGTATACCCTTGATTATTACATAGGCAAACACATAGGCATTTTATCCCGAAAAAATATTCGGTTTCTGTAGAAAAGCGGGTGTAGCCGAGGGAAGCAGCTAGTTGTTTATAATGACGAGTACAACGATATCCTAGCTAAAAAGTGTCTATCGTCTAACCCTCCAGAATTCTAGAAATAAGCTTTACATTTACTCGGAAAGTTTATTTTTCCGGGTTCCGAACCTAAAGAAGAAAAAAGGTACTATTATTATAGGATCACTTCGTTGTCTGTCTGTCAAGACCCTATTTCTCAGGAATCCGTGGATGTATCAAGTTTAAATTAAGTCTAAAAACTGAGGTCTGCGGCCTTTTGGAGCTGTAAAAAAAATCAAGCTTCTATTCAACGCAATCAAAAAATATAGGCTTTTGCCGAACTCGCAAGTAAATCAAAGCATGGGTACTTTCCGTTGAGATTGTACTTCCCGTACAAACATGAAAATCAAGAAGCAATGTCTTCCAGCACAAATAATGGAATAAATTTAAAAATTATTCATTTGTAGTTACAGCACAGTTTAAAAAATATATATATTTTGATTATAAAGTTCAATTTGTACTGGATAAATGACCCTGAAGGATACCTATCGTTGTATGTGACAATTTAATAAGTTATGCTATGTAATGTAGTCATTACAAAAGTCCCAAGAATAAACCAGAAAAGAAAACAAATATGTATATGAGTAGGAAACTTAAGTAACTACTATTCTAAGGTAGGAAAAGTGTATGAAAATCCATTGTTAACGCGCTGAGCAGGTAGAACGCCGCAACTCCGCAAAATGATACTGGCCACTTAATGTATTCATATTGAAAATTAAATTACAAAAGTCAACAATAAATAAAACATTTCACATTATAAAGTCACTCAAACAGCTCACCCCTTACTGTTCCCAGTGCAAAGGTGCCCATAATGCTCGCCGCATTGCCGGGCTGGAATGCCAACCTTTGCACCAGGAATATCCGAAGCCTGAGTTTTCTGTCAGCCGCTTCGGCTTCCCATCTGCCCAGTATCTACAGCATAAACTGATAGTGTACCTCAAACACCATAATATAATAATACCTAATAATAAATGTTTATCTGATTTTTCAATAGTTTTTTTTAAACTCGAATTACACCCGTTGGTTATCTTGATAGGTAGATCGGTACCCACTCCAATCTTTCATACTCCAAGTCTTTTACTGTGCAAGCTGTCCTGCTCTGGAACGAGCTGCCTGCGTGTATCAGGTAGGCTAAATCACTTCCCATTTTTAAGAACCTCGTTTACAAACACCATCTTTCTTTAAGTTAATTGGTACGTATGTATAATGTGTGTCTATTGTTTTTATAGTATTTATATAGTGTGTAATTATTGTATGTATTTCTATGTAAGTATTAGGATTATGCATGTATTTTCATATATTATATATATTTTATGTAGATATCTACACCACCGACCGTATTGTTTTTTTCATACATAATTCTGTCCATCCCAAGGTTGTCTGGAAGAAATCGCTTAAGGCGATAAGGCCGCCCATTATACAACCGGTTTTCTATTATTGTTTATATTTAAGTTTCATAGTCTTTTGGTGTATAATAAAGTTATATTGTACTCGCATATAAAATGCTCCTCAGTTTTTCCTTCGAGCAAGCCGTAATCTCAACGAATCCCTTTCGTCCTTCAAACTCATGACTAATGCACGCGAGTTGTAAAGGAATAACGTAACAAACACACGAATAAATCTTGCATATTGCCGCGAAAATGTTACAAGTTAGTAGATATAGCTGTGAGGGAGTAGAATGTGTTACGATAACTAGTCGCCGTTGTTATGATTATTGTTATCAATCGTCTTGTTTTTGCAACAGAAGATATGTAGGTTATTATTCATTATTTTGAAAACATAGGGCCTCTTTCATTATCTCCTCCAGTGGTTCTGGTCGCAGTTTTTGGAAATACCTGCATGGGTCACATCTTTCTTCGTAGCACAGGCCCTCACAGGACTTGGCTTCCACAAGTAATATCTACATCGTTACAAAATATTTGATTCGGATAAGTGTCCATACGTTAACAACTCAATTCAAAATGTATTTATAAAACATCAAAGGAGATAGTATTTCCAAACAATGGCGTGTGCTACGAAGAAAAATGTGACCCAGGTATTTCCAAAAACTGCGAGCAGTGCTCTGTATTAAGCAAATTCAGACATCAACATGAGGCATTGTTTTTTTTTTTTTTTTTTTTTTATATTTCTCGGTGACGAGACGAGCAAGTCGTTCACCTGATGTTAAGCGTCACGCTTGCCCATAATAGTTCAGTGCCACCCAAAATTTTGAACTTCAACAGTTCAAAACTATGCGCGGCAATACACTGCGCTCGTCACCCTGAGATGTTAGATGTTAAATCTCTGTATGCCCAGTAATTACGCTGGAAACATTGCCCTTCAATCCGGAATACAGTAATGCTTGCACACTACTGCTTGGCGGTTGAATAACTGGCAAACGTGTGGTACTTCCCCAGGCGGACTCTGCAAGAGAGCCCTACCACTACAAAATTGTGCACACAGAAGAAAAAAATATTTACTTCTAGATTGTGCACATTTCTAAGAGTGTCCCCCTTTGTCTTAGATGAACTGATGCAGAAAGAATCAGCCATAGCTTCGTAGAAAAAACTTGTCACACAAATATTTGTGTACGAAGCAATTTATTGGTAATAGATTCATAGAAACATGACGTTGCTTAAATTACGAAAGCAATTTTATGTGTTTTTTAAATGCCATTGCTTCGCTAGCTACACTAAAAATTGGTTTAGTCCGTAAATTTGTGTACCATTATTATTATTAGTTAGTTATTATACTAGCTTTTTATAATACGTAAATTTGGATCTGTGGAAGGACTGATTGTATCAAATATCGTCCTCCATTATAGATCTGTGAATCAGTGCATATTTATAATTTTGTTCTTTTTGTGTATCTATTTATATATTGTACTAAATTTACAAATGCGAATAAAATAACATTGATAAAAAACAAATAATTACAAAAAATGCAACATATTAATCAGATAACCTTCGCCGGTCAACTTATAAAGTCGAAAAGCAGATATGTAAAATATGTAAGTGTATCAGTAGTTACGTAGTAGGTCTTGCAGTTATCCGCGTTCAATGTAATAGGTATTATAATTTTATTATTTATTGCGAACCGTTGTTTACTAGTCGCCGAACAAAAGTAATTCACGCAAAAAGCGCCTCCAACATCAACGTCACGTTCACACCACTCAAGGTTTTTTTTCTTCTCTTTCCTCCTAAGATGATTTTGGCGTCGCACGTCTTATGCATTTGCCAGTGTCAAGTATACTTATATATTTTCAAGTTTTGTTAAATATTATCAAACAAGTCATAGTCAGTCAAAGGCGAGCAAAGCAAGTCAAGGTCAAGTCCAAGTCAAGCCCCAGTAAAGTGGCGAAAACTTTACTAGAGCCTTATTATCGCTTTTAAATGTAAACAGAACATAGAAAAAAAAAATGTTTGTTCTACTACAAAATAGGGCGATGTCAAACTCTTGTTATACCGCTCGGAGGAGCTAGTGGAAATGTATACCTAATGTAATTACTATGGCAAGGCTTGAGTTCTAGCAATTTTTCCGTTAGATGGCGTTAGTGATGGAGACCTGTCATACTTAAAAAATCACCCCATTTATTAGGCGTCTAAAAGATAAATTACACCGGACCAAACTAGGCAGAGACTGTGTCTTCTACACCCTTCGGGCTAATAATCGGAAAGTTGCTAATCAGCTTTACTTGGACATGATGAAAAAAGACCTTAGGAAATAATACATTTTTCACCGAGGGGGGAAAGTGACCGGTTAGAAACGGATTAGACCGATTATTATTATTTTTGCAATTTTTTGCCAAACAGCATTTCTAGCCCGTTTTAGTTAGCTTCGTATATATCCTCTCTTCAAAAAGTAAGGCAGCACTGCTCGGAGCAAAGCCGGTAAATCCTAAAAGAGCTTCCCTCAGGCAAGCTTTTATCCTGATGATAAGTGATCACCGTCGCCTATGGACAACATGCAACAATTGGAGAGTCTATGCTATTTTGCGCATATTTTCGTGAGTAAATACAACATAACATGAATTATTATTTACTTAATTTTCAAGAGAAAAGAAAAGCTCCTGATGCGCACGGAAACCATCGCTTCATTCGAATTACCCGATTCCGATTAACTGTTTCGAAAATTGATACCTACTCAAGTCAAACTAGCATATAATTTAAATAAAAACAACAAACTTCAATTGCACCTTACTTTATTCGATTTAACAATGTATCAACAACAATTTTACTCAATAATCTCATCTAAGATTCCATAAGGAATGTCATGAACTAACAGTTTCACAGTTATAAAGAAACAATCCTGTATTAAACTTAGAATCGAAACTTAAACAATAAAAAAACAAGCTGATTAAAAATGCAAATAAATACGAATACAAGAATGTATGAAAATGTATCTCTAATAAATAAATATAAAACAAAAAAAAACGTGCCGATAATCACAGTTGTAAAATTGTGCATAAATGGCACAGCCGCGACTAGATATAAATTATATTATACATAAAAAAACATAAATAAGTTTTGTGGTCATAGTACACCAGATGATAACTCGTAGGAAATATTCAAATAAAATTATTTTTCCGCACTTATCAAAAATTGTTTTCCCAGAAAAAAATATTATCAATAGTTGAATATACTTGAATCCTGCTCCTGACAGTACTGCTTTGTGTTCAAAAATACCCATGCCGTTTCAGTTACATTTTTCAGTATCTATAAATATTTATTACGCATTGTCCTACATGAGCGATAAACGCGGCAAAGCGATGTGAGCCAAAGCGAAACACCGCGGAAAAAAAAGCAATAAAATATCTACTGCACGTAGCTTGTCGCGTAGGATTACCCCTAGCAAAACTACTACCAAAAAACTTTCGTTACAAACGTTGCAACAGAAAAATGCACCGTAGTTTCCATTTACTTTCGTAAACTTTACGTTTACATACGTTATAAAGGCCTCTTTACATTACCTGACCCGACATCGTGCGAAAGGGACAGCTAGACTTGAATTTCACGGGAGCAAAAGAAACAAACTACTAAGATTATAGCTTCTTCCTTTCGCTCCCCAGAAACTCATATATATGCATCTCTTTCACACGATGTCAGGTCTGGTCATGTATTAAACTTTTCATATATAACGATTACACACGAAAGTTTTTTCGATAGTAATGCTAGGGGCTACAGTTTGCGAATGGTTTCACGATTCTTGGCGATCTGTGGACATCGCATGACGTCGCTTTTAATCGCTTCTCATCACTCGCCTAGGACAATAAGTTCTTTAAACATAGATTATCTGTAAGAGAGTATTACAAAATGTTGACGAATCAGGACGTAGTTACTAGTCTTTCAATGTTATCTTTTACATTATTACCAAAAGGTGAATCGCACAAATGTTTTCGCTTACACATGGATAACATTACAAAAGAGCTGATAGTTGTATCTCAACTTATAAATTAACTTTAAACTTGATTGTTCATTATTTGACTTCATAGAAGACCGTATCTTACCGTATCTTGACGACCTCTTGCCCGATTTTGTTCATAATTCTTGTTTAGAATTGATTACCGAATGTTTGGAAGGAAATTTTATCAAAATTCGTCCCGTAAATGACATCGCAGCAAACTTCCCTCTTCATTATGCTAAAGGTTCGACATCGAAAGAAAAAGTATTGTCGAAGGAAGTTTATCTCGCTCTCTCTAGTGTTTTCTTAAAGTTGTTTAGTTTTTCTGTTTTTTTAAATTTATTTTGTGAAATATGTTTAAATTTTTTTTTTTTCGTTTATTTGTTTTTGCACATTAATATTTTTTGTTAACAAGAGTTTTTTAATAAATACTTTTTTTAACAATTTTGTTTTGTACTTATTTCTTCTCTCTTTTAAAATCTATGTATCCTTCGTCGATTTCTCGTTAAGGGTGGATACACGCGCAGGTCCGGCCCGATGCCAGCGGCGTACAAAGCTCCGATCCACAGAATTTGCTGCAATCAGTTTACCGTACACCTAACTACTAAAATAATCCCATCACTATTAAGGACTCGGGAGGGCTAGATTTTTTTCGCTATTAACTACTAATGGTCATTAAAAAAATGACTGCGGGTATCTTATTGACTAGTAGTCATAGAGAATAGTAGTAGAAATAGAGATTACTAGCGTTCGGATTGATTAAACACGGTCAGAAAAACAAGTAGTCATAGAGATTACTAGTGGTTCTAAAGATTACTAGTGCTTCTAGAGATTACTAGTGGTGATAAGGACTACTAGTGGTTAAGAGACTACTGGTAGTCAATGAGACTACCATTTGTAGTAGTACTTGCCATAATGAGGACCAAGATTGGTTAAGACTAGTAGTCCTAGAGATTAGTAGTGGCTCTAGAGATTACTAGTGGTGATAGGGATTACTAGTGGTTAGAGTACTGGTAGTCAGCGAGACAACTACCATGTATAGGATAATAGCCAGTATGAAGACCAAGATTGGCTAATGCCTATCCCTACTAATATTAGAACTTTTAGTTTGTTTGTTATTCTTTCACGCAACAACAGATCAACGGACTGACGTGTTTTTTTTTTTGCATAGGCGTTGTTAAAAGGATCTTTTGGATTCCAACTCCATCTAGATCGTCCACTAGGACGGAACCGCTGACCGCAGCTAGTTGGAACTAAATTGTATGCAAACCAAAGAAATTATAATAAAGATGACAATGATAAAATGAAGCCTGTATAATGCCGTCTATTATGAGTCTAACGATTTCCATAGTGAAGATAACTATTATGTTTTACAAATATTAGGCTGGGTTGCACCATAATCCCAGTTAAAGATACTGTTATATTTAAATTAACTATAACTTTAACCTTAACCATGAAGTTTAGCCAGCATGTGTTACCCGTCATTTTCACCATAGTTAAAATGGTGCAACACATTCTTCTGCCTAACGGGAATTTTAACTGCCGTTATGGCTGTGGTTTAAAGTTAACCTAGAGGGTGCAGCCCTGCCTGAGACACATAAATTGTTTTTCTGTTTCACCTTCATTAATTATGCGAGTACATACTTAGAAAATACTAAGTTTTATACATTTAAATTTACTTATGTAAATGTAATTTAAATGTAAAACAAATAAACGATATCAATATCACAATACTTTTGTTTAATTACATGAAATACATATTTACCATTCTAACAGAAAAATACTCTGTAGCTATACTATATGTTACAACATTGTAATAATACAACTATATTACATTTTTTAATAGAACATGATCAATTCAAAACTAAAATACATTTTTCTGGGTACCGGTTCTTGTTGCGCTCGATTTTATCTCTGTCACTGACACTCTCATTTCATTTCTAATGGGAAAGACAGTGATCGAGATAGTCTCGAACGTAAAATAGGTCACACGGCGTTTCAAGCGGCTTTTTCCCAACGTCCTCACAATTTCCAGTAGTGGGGACGTTGGGATTTTAAATTCCCAACGTCCTCGCTGCCTTTTTACTAGTGGGGACGTAGCGATGCAAATGCAATAAATTAAATTAATTATTATCCGACTGTCCAAGAAGGAGGATATTATTTTTCGGCGTATATAAGTATAGCCTATGCTAGACCAATTGTGACGAGTGAGGTGTCGTTGGATTCCTCTTAACGTCCGGGAGACACTAGGCTACATTTTGTAGTCGGTTATTTTTGTATCGACGCAAACGTGTGCGTTCAAATTTCAAAAACGCGCGATGGTATCGCTGCTATAAAACTCCGTGTGTTACCGCCCTTATATACGTTAAAGCGTACTGCGAATGTGGCGCAAATATTAAGAAATAACTGGTACAAATGGTTTTCATAAGGATTTATCTATAAATCAGATTGATCTCATACAAAAAAAAAAAAAAAAAAATATCATCACGAAGTTTAATTGAGTTGAGAACACGACATAGTTTTTTTCATATCGAAATCAAAATCATAAAAATAATTCAACAAAGCCAATTTACAAACGTGATAAAATTTAGGACGAGACGAAAAGAAATTTGCAATTTGAGCTTTTAGGTTTTCCGAATGGAAAGAATAGCTCGAAATAGATGTTTATATTTTTAGAAATTTTTCAAAATTTTCTTTTTGAAAATCTAAGATCAGCTTTAAGAACCCAGCGCAAAATATTCACTCAACTTTATTCTACTAGAACTTAAAAAGCAAACCTTTTTTTTTGATAAGTTTTGTCATACTACTAGTTTCAGAAAACTAAAGACATACTAGAAAATGAAAATCTAAAAAATTTTATAGATTTTTTTTGCAAAAAAAATGTTTTTTTTTCGTTTCGACAAGTCCTTGACAATGTAAAACTAGAAGAATAACAAATTTAGTAAAAAAATGTATACTTTTCAAGTCGAAGTTGTGTTAAAAACATTGACATTGATCTTCTAAAGAAACTGAGCGGTTTTTTTTTTAATTACCGCTCTGTATTTTTTTAACTAATTGTTTTTTAACAAGTGCGAACGAGATAGATTTAAAGCTGTAGGCAAGCGGGCTCCTAAATGACCTTCTCAAATTGCAGTGTAGCCAGTAAAAAAAAATCACGCCACACGCTAACACTACGTAAACAGTAAAATACGAATACTCAACTATCGGAACACAGCCTAGTACTCACTAGCGGTAGGTTTATAATGAAATTAAGACCTGTACTCCTTAGTGAACTTAGCGTGGAAGTCCTTGAAAATGTCGAGCATTTCCTGGAGCAGGTCCGGTTGGGGCAGGATGGTGGTCCGGAAGTGGTAAGTGCCGGGTCGCTGCCCGAAACCGCTGCCAGGGACTATGCAGATACCTGGAAGCAATGCCAAAACTTGCTATACAACTCCGTTTACAGGATGTCCCGTAACTCAACTTCAAGCGGGCACGGGGCACAGATCACACTAGATACCGCATTACGAGATTCGTTGTTCCTACAAAAAGTCACCAAAGTTTGAGGCGAGCATGCTATTAATTGTAACGACAAATCCAGCTAAAAAGGTTGCTAGGTTTGTTATAATTAGCGTTGTTTCTTTGAGTCGTGGCGGAAAATCTTCATTATAAAAAAAAAACACTGTACTACAGCGCCAGATTAACCACGTAGCAAAAGAAGCAATTGCTACGGGCCCCGCGAGAAAGGGGGCCCCGCATATTTAAACCCACTCATCTCTGCCTGAGCCTATACTGAAGAACCCATAGTAGATCAAGGGCTCTTTGAAAGAATTTGCTTCGGGCACCGCGTTTGCTTAATCCGGTACTGCTTTACTACCCTAGGCAAGTTACTTTAAAAGATGGAAAAGGAGTAGAAGCCAAAATCCTCTTAGGAGGAGAAAAAGAAAAGTAGTAGAAGAAATGTTATCAACGCCATCTCTGGAGAACCTCCAGAGATGGCGAACATTCTTTTTGGAAACATATTTTTGCGGACATATACCAGTACTATGTATCTGTGTTAAGGTCCTTCGTTTGAGTCCGCTAGGTAGGTAGGCGCCAAGAGATGGCGCTGTCGTTGAAAACTCAATTGAGGTAATCTGCCCCAGTTTTAATTCACTTTGCGACCTCTTACTATTGTTATAAACACATCTCAAAAATAATAGAGCCCATTAATAGCTGCACTCGACTGAAAATTCAAATAATGTTCAACGCCTGTATGCACGCATGAACATTACGCACACATGCGAATTCAAAACGGTTACAAGCAAATACGAAATTTCGTTGCTCTGTATATCGTCTCGGTGGCCGAAGTCATCAGTTTGATTAGGTCGCGCTCGTGAGGTTCTGGGTTCGAACCCCTAAAATTAGGTAGTATTATTTTTTATAATTTAATTTCGAGAATACTATTTATTTTAATTTTTGCTGTGGGTTTCTTGACAAACTTATTCAAAATTAGTAACGAAACTTATAAAAGTATATATCTACATAAACCTAATATTGTCGCATAAATATTTAAAATGCGAAAGTTCGTGTGTAAGTGTGTAAGCATGTAAGTTTTTTTTTTTGTTATTTGGTGACGAGACGAGCAAGTTACTCAGCTGATGTTAAGCTTCACGCTTGCTCATAACAGTTCAGTGCCACCCAGAATTTTGAACCTCAACAGTTCAAAACCATGCGCGGCAATGCACTGCGCTCATTACTCTGAGATATTAGATGTTAAATCTCTGTGCCCAATAATTACGCTGGAAACATTGCCCTTCAATCCGGAACACAGTGATGTTTTGCACACTACTGCTTGACGATTGAATAACTGGGTCCCTGGAATAACCCCATATCGGGGGTTCTAAAGGCACCGAGTCTGGTACCTTCCGAACAAATTTTCCACTTTTTTTCGTTTTTTTTTCAAATTAATTTCGAATTTTACATACCTAATACCTAATGAAATGAACCTAATGAAATATGCAATACCCAAAAATGTTGTGTTTTCCGCGTCGATAGACATTATTCTGCGACTAAAAATATGGATTTTAGACCCGGGTTAGATTAATTTAGTCCATAGTAGGTACTGTTGTTTGTTATTTGTTATTTACAACACACAAAACTAACTTATAGGTAGGTATGTAGTTCATCTGTGGTATGTAGGTAGGTAGGTTGGTTGCTTGGTTGGTGGCTAGGTAGGTATTATTAGTATAATGTGCATATTTTGATCGCGCAGCACGAAATATTCAATATTTTCATATACCTCTATCTACCACCTTACCACCTACCTATATAGGTACCATACCTATAGGCACCTTTTACAAAAAATCTATTATTTCACTAAGAAGGAAGTTTTTCAGAATTTTTTCAATATTTTTCCCGGGATCAGTGAGCGTGCGCGCAACGAGATCATACATAAAAATGCAAAAACCACATTCATCATCATTATTGAGGTGAATTTTTTTCCAGAAATTTTGCATTATTTTTCCTGGCAGCACTGATGGAGCGCGCACCGAGCCCCATACTCAGAAATGCCGAATTCCAACAAATTTTAGATATGGGGTTATTACTTAGTCACACCAAAATGCGAAAGTTTGTGTGTATGTAAGTAGGTATGTTAGTATGTAAGTGTGTTTGTTCCCGTTCAAATCTGTAACAGCTGCATGGATTTTAATGTAATTTGGTATGGAGGTAGCCAAATTTAGGTATGGTAGCCTCCATTCCAAATTTCATCCAAATCCGTTCAGCCGTTACAGAGTTTATACCGCGGGTGAAACCGCGGGGCGCATCTAGTATCCTATAAATTTTGAAAGTAGCTCTGTCTTTCTGTTTGTTATCTGTTCACGATAAAACGGCTGGACCGACCTTTACGAATTTTGGCAAAGGTATTCTAGTAAAATAAAATATTTTTTAATTTAATCATTTTATGTATTTTTTAAGAAATCTCGTTACGTTAGGGAGAAGGCTGATGATGATGATGGAAAATTTTAAATCGATGACCGCAAATGTAAAACGCAGTCGGACGGGTAGAAATCCCCCCATTGCTATGAAAATGGGTAAGAAATCTCGGTACGATAGGGAACAGGCGGATGATGATGATAATGATCCTTAAAATCTATGACCGATAAACGACGAAGGTCTGTGACGAAGGTCACAGTTGGACGGGTACCAATCCCCCCATCGCCATGAAAATGGGTAAGAAATCTCGGTACGATAGGGAACAGGCTAATGATGATGATGATGATATTTAAATCTGTGACCACAAATGAAATTCGCAGTTGGACGGGTAGAAATCCCCCCCATCGCCATGAAAATGGGCAAGAAATCTCTGTACGCTATCAACAGGCTGATGATGATGATGAATTTTAAATCTATGCCCGAAAATTAAAATCGCAGTTGGACGGGTAGAAATCCCCCATCGCCATGAAAATGGGCAAGAAATCTCTGTACGTTATCAACAGCCTGATGATGATGATGATGAATTTTAAATCTATGACCGCAAATGAAATTCGCAGCTGGACGGGTAGAAATCTCCCCATTGCTATGAAAAATGGGTAAGAAATCTCGGTACGATATGGAACAGGCTGATGATGATGATGATGAATTTTAAATCTATGACCGAATCACATGCGAATTCAAAACGGTTACAAGCAAATACGAAATTGAGTACCCGATTTTCGGCGTTCCACCTATCAGTTCGACTGGCCGAGCGGTCGAGTGGACGGATTTTCATTATGCTTCGTTTTGTAGTGTGTCAATGAGACGAAGGATCAATCCTCATTTGAAAATTACTGTTTTTGTAGATTTTTGTTCTTTTTGTGCTATTTTTTTACAAAATAAGTTATCAAACAACACAACAAACACCACACACAAAACTAACTAACTAATAGGTAGGTAGGTAGGTAGGTAGGTAGGTTGGTTGGTTGGTTTGTTGGTAGGTAGGTAAGTATTATTAGTATTATGCACATATTTCAATCGCGCAGCACGAAATATCCAATATTTTCATATACCTCTATCTACCACCTTACCACCTACCTATATAGGTACCTATACCTATATAGGCACCTTTTACAAAAAAACTATTATTTCACTAAGAAGGAAGTTTTTCAGAATTTTTTCAATATTTTTCCCGGGATCAGTGAGCGTGCGCGCAACGAGATCATACATAAAAATGCAAAAACCACATTCATCATCATTATTGAGGTGAATTTTTTTTCCCGTAATTTTGCATTATTTTTCCTGGCACTGATGGAGCGCGCACCGAGCCCCATACTCAGAAATGCCGAATTCCAACAAATTTTAGATATGGGGTTATTACTTAGTCACACCAAAATGCGAAAGTTTGTGTGTATGTAAGTAGGTATGTTAGTATGTAAGTGTGTTTGTTCCCGTTCAAATCTGTAACAGCTGCATGGATTTTAATGTAATTTGGTATGGAGGTAGCCAAATTTAGGTATGGTAGCCTCCATACCAAATTTCATCCAAATCCGTTCAGCCATTACAGAGTTTATACCGCGGGTGAAACCGCGGGGCGCATCTAGTATCCTATAAATTTTGAAAGTAGCTCTGTCTTTCTGTTTGTTATCTGTTCACGATAAAACGGCTGGACCGACCTTTACGAATTTTGGCAAAGGTATTCTAGTAAAATAAAATATTTTTTAATTTAATCATTTTATGTATTTTTTAAGAAATCTCGTTACGTTAGGGAGAAGGCTGATGATGATGATGGAAAATTTTAAATCTATGACCGCAAATGTAAAACGCAGTCGGACGGGTAGAAATCCCCCCATTGCTATGAAAATGGGTAAGAAATCTCGGTACGATAGGGAACAGGCGGATGATGATGATAATGATCCTTAAAATCTATGACCGATAAACGACGAAGGTCTGTGACGAAGGTCACAGTTGGACGGGTACCAATCCCCCATCGCCATGAAAATGGGTAAGAAATCTCGGTACGATAGGGAACAGGCTAATGATGATGATGATGATATTTAAATCTGTGACCACAAATGAAAATCGCAGTTGGACGGGTAGAAATCCCCCCCATCGCCATGAAAATGGGCAAGAAATCTCTGTACGCTATCAACAGGCTGATGATGATGATGAATTTTAAATCTATGCCCGAAAATTAAAATCGCAGTTGGACGGGTAGAAATCCCCCATCGCCATGAAAATGGGCAAGAAATCTCTGTACGTTATCAACAGCCTGATGATGATGATGATGAATTTTAAATCTATGACCGCAAATGAAATTCGCAGCTGGACGGGTAGAAATCTCCCCATTGCTATGAAAAATGGGTAAGAAATCTCGGTACGATATGGAACAGGCTGATGATGATGATGATGAATTTTAAATCTATGACCGAATCACATGCGAATTCAAAACGGTTACAAGCAAATACGAAATTGAGTACCCGATTTTCGGCGTTCCACCTATCAGTTCGACTGGCCGAGCGGTCGAGTGGACGGATTTTCATTATGCTTCGTTTTGTAGTGTGTCAATGAGACGAAGGATCAATCCTCATTTGAAAATTACTGTTTTTGTAGATTTTTGTTCTTTTTGTGCTATTTTTTTACAAAATAAGTTATCAAACAACACAACAAACACCACACACAAAACTAACTAACTAATAGGTAGGTAGGTAGGTAGGTAGGTTGGTTGGTTGGTTTGTTGGTAGGTAGGTAGGTATTATTAGTATTATGCACATATTTCAATCGCGCAGCACGAAATATCCAATATTTTCATATACCTCTATCTACCACCTTACCACCTACCTATATAGGCACCTTTTACAAAAAATCTATTATTTCACTAAGAAGGAAGTTTTTCAGAATTTTTTCAATATTTTTCCCGGGATCAGTGAGCGTGCGCGCAACGAGATCATACATAAAAATGCAAAAACCACATTCATCATCATTATTGAGGTGAATTTTTTTCCCCGTAATTTTGAATTATTTTTCCTGGCACTGATGGAGCGCGCACCGAGCCCCATACTCAGAAATGCCGAATTCCAACAAATTTTAGATATGGGGTTATTAGTTAGTCACACCAAAAATAAATATTATAAAGAGGAAAGATTTGATTGTTTGTTTGTTTGCATTGAATAGGCTCCGAAACTACTGAACCGATTTGAAAAATTCTTTCGCTGTTGGGAAGCTTTTTAGCTTTCTTTATATATATATTTTTTTTGTAACTTGACGCAAATAGAAGGGTTTTGTGTGTGTATTATAATTTTTATTTTTTTGTTATATACACGTGCGAAGCCGGTGCGGGCTGTAAAGGATTCAAACAGACAGACGGACAGACAGACAGACAGTCGGACATGACAAACTTATAAGGGTTCCTTGTAGTACTACGGAACCCTAAAAATTTATAAATGGTTACCTATGTCAAAGTCCTCAAAATACAAGAATAGGGGTTCATTTTTATACATATAAACTAGTATTTCGCGAGGCTGCACGGGCCGCGTGCGGGCCCGCGGGGCGGTCCTGCAATTGGGTATGGCTGGATCGTTTAGGTCGACTTGTAAAGTTAAAAAAAAAGGAGGAGCATGATGAAAACGGGTAAGCTACCCAACAGCGAAATAATTTTTCAAATCCGTTTAGTAGTTTCGGAGCCTATTCAATGCAAATAAACAAACAAACAAAGAATCAAATCTTTCCTCTTTATAATATTGGTATAGATAGATTATTCTATCATCATCAATAGTTGTCGCAACGCACGCGATGTAAAGGATATTTATTTACATCTTGGGTTACATTATTCGAGTTTTAGTAAGGATCCCAAATTTTTTAAAAATATAATATAATATAGTATAGGGATAGTGTAGCTTCCCAACAGTGAAAGAATTTTTCAAATCGGTTCAGTAGTTTCGGAGCCTATTCAATGCAAACAAACAAACAATCAAATTTTTCCTCTTTATTATATTGGTATAGACTATTCTTTCATCATCAATAGTTTCCGCAGTGCACGCGAAATACATCATCTTGGTTTACATTATTGGAGTTTTAGTAAGGATCCCTAATTTTTTTGAAAATATAATATAACCTATGTCACCCGGGGATAGTGAAGCTTCCCAACAGCGAAAGAATTTTTCAAATCGGTTCAGTAGTTTCGGAGCCTATTCAATGCAAACAAACAAACAATGAAATAAATAAACAATCAAATCTTTCCTCTTTATAATATTGGTATAGATAGATTAGGTAACCAAATCAAACACTGCACTGCACACCGATACCGAATCTCGCAACGTCGCAATTATCGAAGGCCGCGCGCGGACTAAGCCGCGATGCAAGGATACCTAGTCTCGCTCACACACGCTCCGACAAGCTGGCAACGTCGCGTAAACCGCGTGACGCGCGCGCGGCACAACCAGTGTACACGATTTTTGCAAGATGCACCCACACATCAATATTTCACGCACACCATGATCGCATGATTCGCATGTAAAGAACACACCACTACATTCGTAAAATTTGTCGTAATTATTGGGTTGAAAAATGGTATTTCCTAGCCATGAACATTTTAAATTATCGACTTTGCGATACTTAGAGGCCAAATTAGACCTATGTTAAGTCATGCCCAGTTCAAAATCGTAGTAGGACGCCTAAAAAGGCGTCGATAGTTTTGTATGAAAGTCGAAGGACCTTAACTATGGGCCTTACTCATAAAAGTTGCTTTAAGTTAAGCGATGCTTAAAATTGTCTGTCAACGTCAGGCTGATGTGAAATGTCATGCGTAAAAACGAGACAGAACTTTTTAAGCATTGATTAAATATAAGCAACATTTATAAGGCCCAATATTTTAACCGGGTTTTATATTGGTTTGAACATTAGCCGTCTAAATAAGTCAAAGTCAAAGTTATTTATTGGTAAATATTCATCTACAAGTCAAAAATAAAAACCTTTTGTATACAATAGTATACAAATTAAGTAGAGGCTATTAATTGAATACAATGATCATTCAAATGCAATATAAAATGTTAATTACATTCAATTATAATAATTATTACGTAAGCGCATCTAGTTTGTCTAGACTGTGTCTAGTTTTATGCTGTTTTTTCGGGGGGGATTTTGCTGTATGAGATTGTCATTATTTTCGAATTATTTGTCTATGGTTAAAACGGTGAATTTTTTTAATGAACTTGCACGAGTGTTGAACAGTATAATGTCGTAAAACGTGACTTTTCATGTTGTTTTCAAAGCTCCATAGAAACCTCTAGTAAAGGCTCTACTACTTTACTAGGGCATGACTTGGGCTTGACCATGACTTACTTTGCTCGACTTAGACTATAACTGAGACTTGTTTCAATTGTTAAATATTTGTACTTCACTTGAAATTTGACACAAAAACTTGAGACTGGCTAATTATACTATGCGAAACAAAAATATGAGTTTTTTTTTGTTTTTTTTCTTTACCTTTTTAAGGAAAACTTACAGCCTTACTTAGTAAGTAGCATTATAACTAAAAGAAAACTGGGCCAATTACAAGTTTCCACCAATAGATATAAATAATATAACATCGTAACGATGTTGGTGTAATAATGTTCACATTACCGGTTTCCTCGAGCAGGCGGAATGCGTAAAATACGTCGGCCGGCTTCCCCGCCGCCTTGGCAGCTTCCAACGCGCGTGGCGGAAGCGTGATCAAAGGGAATGCGTACATGGCGCCCTACGGAGATAAAACACCAAATATTAAACACACACACTTGAATCCCCCGTGGAGCTTAATGGCATAATCATCTTGACACTTTTGTTGAGGGAATCGAGGACAACTATCTTTTTTTTTTCATCCATGTAAAATCCTTACATCTTAACAATAATGACATCCTAACTAATATTATAATTCAGAGGAATATAGCCGCAGTCGTATCAGGACCGATAAAGCTTCGAGGTATGAAAATTAATACGTTCTTCTCGAGTAAAAAAATTCGATTGCGCAATTCAGAACTCCCTAAAATTTACAACTGTCAGTCCATACAAAACGTCAAAAAAAGCACAGAAATTGAACAACGCCATCTAGCGAACTATAGGTAGTAACTTTATCTCTCTGTCTGGATGTTTGTCGCGTTATCACTGCTAAACTGCCGAACGAATCTTGATAAAATTCGGTAAGGAGTTACTGTATATCACAACGACATAGGATACTTTTTCATGTCCACGCGAACGAAGTCGCGGGTAACAATCGTAAAGTAGTAACGAATAAAGTATATATATTATATATATTATTACATATATATATATATATTATACATAAAATATATATATAAAATATATATATATATATTTTATGTATAATATATATATATATATGTAATAATATATAGTAACGACATGTTAATGTTGTTCATACCTGCACAACATTACACTTGAATCCCTCCATTGAGTTGAATGACGCCTCGATCATCTTGGCTCTTTTGTTGAGAGAGTGGAGGACACCTGTCTTCTCTTTGATCCACAAGTCGTATGACGGTTCGCCTTCTTTAGGGGGCCCCGCCTGGGAAAATAACATGATAGTTATAATTACAGTAGAATCCGTTTATTACGACTCCGCCTATATTGACCGACCGCTTAATATGAATTACACACCGAAGTTTGGTTTTCATATAAAACTCTTTATAACAATGTCGGATGTAATGACTTCGCTTATAGTGACATGTCGCTTAATAAATTACCATATTTAATAAATTATGTCCGGCTATAGTGACCGACATGATTCCTAACACCTTCGGCAGTGTTCGGTAGGGTCACGTGACGGCCGACGACGTTGGGCGCGTGCCTTGTTTTATTTCGAGTCTCAGTGAGTAATTGATATTCGAAGGTCACGCATTGTTTGTTAGTGATTTGTGAAAAAAAATACATCTTAACCTCATCGTAAAACATTTTAGATTGAGGAGAATTTTTTACATACTATGTATTTTGATGTGTTTCTCTCTATTAAAATAAATACATACATATACCTAATAAAAAGAGAAGGATGTTTATTTAATACAAAATGCTTTGTATGACGTTCGCTTAGTATGACGTGTTTGTCATTTCCCTTCGATGTCATTATAAAAGGATTCCACTGTACCTTTAAACAAAAATTTGTGCAACCGAGATCGATCACCTTCGTTTTCAGCTAGTTGTATGGATGTAGCAGGGGAATGAACTGAGTGAAATGGATAAACCGAGGGAGTTGGATAGACTGCGAAGTTTTAAAAAGCGAGATGAATAAACCGAGGATCACTATCATTCAATTCCTCGATTCATTCGTGTCTTGGGCGATGGAACGAACGATGGAGATGAATGAACAAAAAAAAATAGAGGTTTTTCGGCTTGGCGACGGACATATTCAGAATATAATTATTGTGAAATCATAGAATATCATCATTATGAACAACTGCTACTACGGGACCAACCCTCAAATCGCAAAATAAAATAGCTGACCCATACGAAAATAATGAATGTCATTTCTTTCAATCGCAAGAACCATCTGTTTCAACAGATGGTTCTTGCGATTTCAGGCTTTGTCCCGTAAAAAAAAAAATGTTTATAATGCTCGTCATTATATACACTTTTTTTTATTGAAATCCTAGAAAATGTCCGTAGTCTCACCGAACACTCAGCATATTTTTGTTAATTTGTCTCCATTGTTTCTGTCGGTTAATAAACAGAACCTATGAGATGAATTTAAAAATATACATATAGAACCTAGAGGATAAAATAATGCAAGATCAATTTTTTGTTATTCTAAATAGGTTTGCATTCATCCATATCCTGCGTCTTCGTCATCCTCAGTCAGAATATATCCACTACTGAACATAGGCCTCCCCATTGGGGGGAAGCGGGGTGTGATTATTGCCATAATCCCGACGACATCCTGCCTGATGGTAAGCAATGAAGAGGCCTAAAACGGAGCAAGCTTTCAATGAAACAAGACTAAAATGAAACTAATAGTCACTCACAACACAGTCCACAGTGGCCTGCCCCAGTACAGAGGGGCATAGCATAGCTGAAATCGCCTTGTAAAGGTTTGCTTGCACGGCGGGGTCAAAGTTGATAAGTTCCATCCACCCTCCTCGCAGGCCGCACTCTCCCATGTAGCCTTTACTGATCGACATGAACGACGCTAGTTCGATTTTGTCGTACGGGGCGCCCATTTCTGTCATCACCTACAAACATTTAACATTTAAGGAAATATCGTAATATATACATAGTTAATACAACTTTTTCAACCTGCCACGCTGCGGTGCCGTGAACCTTATAGCGCGGAGATACGATTCGCGGATGCGCAGCGTCGGCGATTGAACCTAACAATCTTCGCAATAAGGACTTCACGGTACGGGCGCAGAATTAGAAATAATAGAATCCGTTTCGTATTAGAAACGAAAGTAAAGTTGTATAGATGATTGATTAAAACTGTTACAACAATCTGGCAAATCAACGAACCTCATATTTTGTTTGATTTAAATACAAGTGCAGTAACAAAATGAAAATAGGTTGAGTTAAGAAATTTTTCGTAACGAAGATTTAATGAATATTAACAGGTATAAATTGTAAGGTCTGTCAAAAACCGCCATTACGAAATTGAAACAATAGCCTAGCAAACAAAATGCTGATTTGCATAAATATTGACAAAAAAGACAATTAAAATATTTTTAGTTGTAACAATAAATAACGGAGCAGCAAGTTAGAACTAGTAAGCTTGTATAACATGTTAGCTGCCATGTCACCATACCGCAAAGATTGCTTAATCTTTTGTATGTGGCCATAAACATCACCGTTAAAATCAGTGGAGTCCTGTTTGAGATATTATTACAGTGACATTTATGTTAATTCACAAGACATGTTTTATTTTTTTAAATCTTATTTTCTAATATTATGAAAAATGCTTGAACTACCTACCTTCTTAATGCTGTAGAACTTGCTTCCCTCGGCGTACACATTGTCTTGGTATACTTCGTCCGCGAATAAGAATAGGTTGTGCTTGTGGGCGAACTTCACTATCAACTCGATGTTCTCACGGGTCAAAACCTGGGAATAAAACATGAATTAAATAATTCCAGAAAAAGTCAGAGAAAATTACAGCCTATTATATCAATAATATTATATCAAACCTCGTTTATTCGTTTTCATCCCAAAAACGTTGTATAAAAGGATTAGCATTGGACCTATTATCCTGCCCTGTGTAATTCCCGACTTGATGACATTTAAACACCAAACATTGCCGTTAGAAGCGTTTATTAACACAATTTCCAGTTCGTTTTCGTTACTGTTTGTTATATAGAAGAAAAACCATTGGTCTATTACCCTGCCCTCTGTGAGATTATCGAGGTTCATGACGACCAGTGCCACTGGTATTGCTAGCTCTAGTACCTTTTCCTTCTTTTTTTTTTCATGACGTCTTGGCATATTATATTATATTATATAAAGTTAAATTACCACTCACTCACTCACTCATTTAGATATTGCTCTGGCCAACTGGGGAAGGGGGGGGTGAAAAGCGAGTACGGGGTCGTACGGAGGGGGAGCCAGAACCACCGGGAAAAATCCGAAACCTTCGGAAGGTCGACTCCTCGACGTGGACCCCCAGGGGATCTCGGAAACGGTAAACATTTTTTCTAAAGCACTGGAACTAAATATACCCCAAACCCTGGGACCTTTCTGGAAAAATGAAAAAAAACATGGCCGCCATTCAAAAAAACATGGCCGCCATACAAAATTGAATCTTCGATTGCGGTCAAACTAATAGAGATGGATATCGAGTGTTTGACCAAATGTCATAGGGGACGTTCGGGGCCATCCACTAGGGATGACGAAAATCCAAGATGGCGGATTCAAGATGGCCGCCATTTTTCAAATTGCTCGGAGGGGGCTGATTTTTTGCATCCGGGGATTTTCGGGGTCGCTGATTTCAAATATGGAATTTGTTTTTTGAATTTTTTTTTTTTTAATGTAGCTGCCATACAAATTTGTTTTTCGAGTGCCGTGGCGAGGCCGTGAGGCCGAGCTACGGCGTTTTTCCGGATTCAGATCGACTCGTGCGAGGCCGAAGGCCGAGCCTCACACTAGCGAGGCCGCAGGCCGAGCCCCCTGCGAGGCCGTAGGCCGAGCGGCACCAAGACGAGGCCGCCAGGCCGAGTCATGGTGCGTGTCGGACGCTCGGCTGACACGAGGCGAGGCCGAAGGCCGAGCCTTGTGTCAGTCGAGCCGCGAGGCCGCAGGCCGAGCCTCACACTTGCGAGGCCGTAGGCCGAGCTCCGTATGAGGGGATTTCAAAGGCATTTCTTAATGAATAACAATCGTCTCTTGCGTTTCCACCACGATGGGGGGATTTGGTTCCTTCAAACTGGGATGTCATCTCTCGGTCATATTTTTTTTAAATCATCATCATCATCATCAATCAAATTACTACTCCATTGAGATTTCTTTCCCGTTTTCGCAGCAATGGGGGTTTTCTACCCGGCCGACTGCAATGTTCGATTTCGGTCATGGATTTAAAAAATTCCATCATCATCATCAGCCTTCTCCCTAACGTATCGAGATTTCTTACCCGTTTCCACAGCGATGGGGGGATTTCTACCCGTTCAACTGCAACCTTCATTTTCGGTCATAGATTTAAAAATCATCATCATCATCATCAGCCAGATTACTACCGTATGGAGGTTTCTTACCCGTTTTCGTAGCAATTGGGGGTTTTCTATGCGGCCGACTGCGATGTCAACTCTCGGTCATATATTTTCAAAATCATCATCATCATCATAAGCCAAATTACTACTCTATGGAGGATTCTTACCCGTTTTCGCAGCAATGGGGGGTTTTCTACCTGGCCTTCTGCGATTTTCGATTTCGGTCATGGATTTAAAAAAGAACATCATCATCATCAGCCTTCTCCCTAACACATCGAGATTTCTTACCCATTTCCACAGCGATGGGGGGATTTCTACCGGTCAAACTGCGACGTTCATTATCGGTTATAGATTTAAACCATAATCATCATCATCATCAGCCAGATTACTACCGAATGGAGGTTTCTTACCCGGTTTCGTAGCAATGGGGGGTTTTCTACCCGGCCGACTGCAATGTTCGATTTCGGTCATGGATTTAAAAAATCCATCATCATCATCAGCCTTCTCCCTAACGTACCGAGATTTCTTTCCCATTTCCACAGCGATGGGGGGATTTCTACCCGTTCAACTGCAACCTTCATTTTCGGTCATAGATTTTCAAAATCATCATCATCATCATCAGTCAAATTACTACTCTATTGAGATTTCTTTCCCGTTTTCGCAGCAATGGGGGTTTTCTACCCGGCCGACTGCAATGTTCGATTTCGGTCATGGATTTAAAAAATCCATCATCATCATCAGCCTTCTCCCTAACGTACCGAGATTTCTTTCCCATTTCCACAGCGATGGGGGGATTTCTACCCGTTCAACTGCAACCTTCATTTTCGGTCATAGATTTAAAAATCATCATCATCATCATCAGCCAGATTACTACCGAACGGAGGTTTCTTACCCGTTTTCGTCATGCTCCTCCTGTTTTTTCAACTTTTCAAGTCGAGCACAGATGATGCAGCCATACCCAACGGCAGGACCGCCACGCGGGCCGCTCGCGGCCCGCGCAGCCACGCGAAATACTAGTTATATTATATAAAGTTAAATTACCACTGACTCACTCACTGACTCACTCATTTAGATATTGCTCTGGCCAACTGGGGAAGGGGGGGGTGAAAAGCGAGTACGGGGTCGTACGGAGGGGGGGCCAGAACCACCGGGAAAAATCCGAAACCTTCAGAAGGTCATACCCTGAAGGTGGACCCCCAGGGGATCTCGGAAACGGTAAACATTTTTGCTAAAGCACTGGAACTAAATATACCCCAAACCCTGGGACCTTTCTGGAAAAATGAAAAAAAACATGGCCGCCATTCAAAAAAACATGGCCGCCATACAAAATTGAATCTTCGATTGCGGTCAAACTAATAGAGATGGATATCGAGTGTTTGACCAAATGTCATAGGGGACGTTCGGGGCCATCCACCAGGGATGACGAAAATCCAAGATGGCGGATTCAAGATGGCCGCCATTTTTCAAATTGCTCGGAGGGGGCTGATTTTTTGCATCCGGGGATTTTCGGGGTCGCTGATTTCAAATATGGAATTTGTTTTTTGAATATTTTTTTTTTTAATGTAGCTGCCATACAAATTTTTTTTTCGAGTGCCGTGGCGAGGCCGTGAGGCCGAGCTACGGCGTTTTTCCGGATTTAGATCGACTCGTGCGAGGCCGAAGGCCGAGCCTCACACTAGCGAGGCCGTAGGCCGAGCCCCCTGCGAGGCCGTAGGCCGAGCGGCACCAAGACGAGGCCGCCAGGCCGAGTCATGGTGCCTGTCGGACGCTCGGCTGACAAAGGCGAGGCCGAAGGCCGAGCCTTGTGTCAGTCGAGCCGCGAGGCCGCAGGCCGAGCCTCACACTTGCGAGGCCGTAGGCCGAGCTCCGTATGAGGGGATTTCAAAGGCATTTCTTAATAAATAACAAGTGTCTTTTGCGTTTTCACTACAATAGCGCGATTTGGTTCCTTCAAACTGCGATGTCAACTCTCGGTCATATATTTTCAAAATCATCATCATCATCATCAGCCAAATTACTACTCTATGGAGATTTCTTACCCGTTTTCGCAGCAATGGGGGGTTTTCACCCGTCCGACTGCGATGTTCGACTTCGGTCATGGATTTAAAAAATTCCATCATCATCATCAGCCTTCTCCCTAACGTACCGAGATTTCTTTCCCATTTCCACAGCGATGGGGGGATTTCTACCCGTTCAACTGCAACCTTCGTTTTCGGTCATAGATTTAAAAATCATCATCATCATCATCATCAGCCAGATTACTACCGAACGGAGGTTTCTTACCCGTTTTCGTCATGCTCCTCCTGTTTTTTCAACTTTTAAGTCGAGCACAGAAGATGCAGCCATACCCAACGGCAGGACCGCCACGCGGGCCGCTCGCGGCCCGCGCAGCCACGCGAAATACTAGTTATATTATATAAACTTAAATTACCACTCACTGACTCACTCACTCATTTAGATATTGCTCTGGCCAACTGGGGAAGGGGGGGGTGAAAAGCGAGTACGGGGTCGTACGGAGGGGGGGCCAGAACCACCGGGAAAAATCCGAAACCTTCAGAAGGTCATACCCTGAAGGTGGACCCCCAGGGGATCTCGGAAACGGTAAACATTTTTTCTAAAGCACTGGAACTAAATATACCCCAAACCCTGGGACCTTTCTGGAAAAATGAAAAAAAACATGGCCGCCATTCAAAAAAACATGGCCGCCATACAAAATTGAATCTTCGATTGCGGTCAAACTAATAGAGATGGATATCGAGTGTTTGACCAAATGTCATAGGGGACGTTCGGGGCCATCCACTAGGGATGACGAAAATCCAAGATGGCGGATTCAAGATGGCCGCCATTTTTCAAATTGCTCGGAGGGGGCTGATTTTTTGCATCCGGGGATTTTCGGGGTCGCTGATTTCAAATATGGAATTTGTTTTTTGAATTTTTTTTTTTTTAATGTAGCTGCCATACAAATTTGTTTTTCGAGTGCCGTGGCGAGGCCGTGAGGCCGAGCTACGGCGTTTTTCCGGATTTAGATCGACTCGTGCGAGGCCGAAGGCCGAGCCTCACACTAGCGAGGCCGCAGGCCGAGCCCCCTGCGAGGCCGTAGGCCGAGCGGCACCAAGACGAGGCCGCCAGGCCGAGTCATGGTGCCTGTCGGACGCTCGGCTGACAAAGGCGAGGCCGAAGGCCGAGCCTTGTGTCAGTCGAGCCGCGAGGCCGCAGGCCGAGCCTCACACTTGCGAGGCCGTAGGCCGAGCTCCGTATGAGGGGATTTCAAAGGCATTTCTTAATGAATAACAATCGTCTCTTGCGTTTCCACCACGATGGGGGGATTTGGTTTCTTCAAACTGCAATGTCAACCCTCGGTCATATATTTTCAAAATCATCATCATCATCATCAGTCAAATTACTGCTCCATTGAGATTTCTTTCCCGTTTTCGCAGCAATGGGGGTTTTCTACCCGGCCGACTGCGATTTTCAGTTGCGGTCATGGATTAAAAAAATCCATCATCATCATCAGCCTTCTCCCTAACGTATCGAGATTTCTTACCCGTTTCCACAGCGATGGGGGGATTTCTACCCGTTCAACTGCAACCTTCGTTTTCGGTCATAGATTTAAAAATCATCATCATCATCATCAGCCAGATTACTACCGTACGGAGGTTTCTTACCCGTTTTCGTCATGCTCCTCCTGTTTTTTCAACTTTTCAAGTCGAACTAAAAGGCCCAGCCATACCCAACGGCAGGACCGCCACGCGGGCCGCTCGCGGCCCGCGCAGCCACGCGAAATACTAGTTATATTATATAAAGTTAAATTACCACTCACTGACTCACTCACTCACTCACTCATTTAGATATTGCTCTGGCCAACTGGGGAAGGGGGGGGTGAAAAGCGAGTACGGGGTCGTACGGAGGGGGGGCCAGAACCACCGGGAAAAATCCGAAACCTTCAGAAGGTCATACCCTGAAGGTGGACCCCCAGGGGATCTCGGAAACGGTAAACATTTTTGCTAAAGCACTGGAACTAAATATACCCCAAACCCTGGGACCTTTCTGGAAAAATGAAAAAAAACATGGCCGCCATTCAAAAAAACATGGCCGCCATACAAAATTGAATCTTCGATTGCGGTCAAACTAATAGAGATGGATATCGAGTGTTTGACCAAATGTCATAGGGGACGTTCGGGGCCATCCACTAGGGATGACGAAAATCCAAGATGGCGGATTCAAGATGGCCGCCATTTTTCAAATTGCTCGGAGGGGGCTGATTTTTTGCATCCGGGGATTTTCGGGGTCGCTGATTTCAAATATGGAATTTGTTTTTTGATTTTTTTTTTTTTTAACGTAGCTGCCATACAAATTTGTTTTCCGAGTGCCGTGGCGAGGCCGTGAGGCCGAGCTACGGCGTTTTTCCGGATTTAGATCGACTCGTGCGAGGCCGAAGGCCGAGCCTCACACTAGCGAGGCCGCAGGCCGAGCCCCCTGCGAGGCCGTAGGCCGAGCGGCACCAAGACGAGGCCGCCAGGCCGAGTCATGGTGCGTGACGGACGCTCGGCTGACACGAGGCGAGGCCGAAGGCCGAGCCTTGTGTCAGTCGAGCCGCGAGGCCGCAGGCCGAGCCTCACACTTGCGAGGCCGTAGGCCGAGCTCCGTATGAGGGGATTTCAAAGGCATTTCTTAATGAATAACAATCGTCTCTTGCGTTTCCACCACGATGGGGGGATTTGGTTCCTTCAAACTGGGATGTCAACTCTCGGTCATATTTTTTTAAAATCATCATCATCATCATCAATCAAATTACTACTCTATTGAGATTTCTTTCCCGTTTTCGCAGCAATGGGGGTTTTCTACCCGGCCGACTGCAATGTTCGATTTCGGTCATGGATTTAAAAAATTCCATCATCATCATCAGCCTTCTCCCTAACGTACCGAGATTTCTTTCCCATTTCCACAGCGATGGGGGGATTTCTACCCGTTCAACTGCAATTTTCGATTTCGGTCATAGATTTTACTCATAGTCATCATCATCATCAGCCAGATTACTGCCGTACGGAGGTTTCTTACCCGTTTTCGTCATGCTCCTCCTGTTTTTTCAACTTTTAAGTCGAACTAAAAGGCCCAGCCATACCCAACGGCAGGACCGCCACGCGGGCCGCTCGCGGCCCGCGCAGCCACGCGAAATACTAGTTATATTATATTATATAAACTTAAATTACCACTCACTCACTCACTCACTGACTCATTTAGATATTGCTCTGGCCAACTGGGGAAGGGGGGGGTGAAAAGCGAGTACGGGGTCGTACGGAGGGGGGGCCAGAACCACCGGGAAAAATCCGAAACCTTCGGAAGGTCATACCCTGAAGGTGGACCCCCAGGGGATCTCGGAAACGGTAAACATTTTTTCTAAAGCACTTAAACTAAAGTTTCGTTAAACCCTGGGACCTTTCTGGAAAAATGAAAAAAAACATGGCCGCCATTCAAAAAAACATGGCCGCCATACAAAATTGAATCTTCGATTGCGGTCAAACTAATAGAGATGGATATCGAGTGTTTGACCAAATGTCATAGGGGACGTTCGGGGCCATCCACTAGGGATGACGAAAATCCAAGATGGCGGATTCAAGATGGCCGCCATTTTTCAAATTGCTCGGAGGGGGCTGATTTTTTGCATCCGGGGGTTTTCGGGGTCGCTGATTTCAAATATGGAATTTGTTTTTTGAATTTTTTTTTTTTTAATGTAGCTGCCATACAAATTTGTTTTTCGAGTGCCGTGGCGAGGCCGTGAGGCCGAGCTACGGCGTTTTTCCGGATTTAGATCGACTCGTGCGAGGCCGAAGGCCGAGCCTCACACTAGCGAGGCCGCAGGCCGAGCCCCCTGCGAGGCCGTAGGCCGAGCGGCACCAAGACGAGGCCGCCAGGCCGAGTCATGGTGCCTGTCGGACGCTCGGCTGACAAAGGCGAGGCCGAAGGCCGAGCCTTGTGTCAGTCGAGCCGCGAGGCCGCAGGCCGAGCCTCACACTTGCGAGGCCGTAGGCCGAGCTCCGTATGAGGGGATTTCAAAGGCATTTCTTAATGAATAACAATCGTCTCTTGCGTTTCCACCACGATGGGGGGATTTGGTTCCTCCAAACTGCGATGTCAACTCTCGGTCATATATTTTCAAAATCATCATCATCATCATCAACCAAATTACTACTGCATGGAGGATTCTTACCCGTTTTTGCAGCAATGGGGGTTTTCTACCCGGCCGACTGCAATGTTCGATTTCGGTCATGGATTTAAAGAAATCCATCATCATCATCAGCCTTCTCCCTAACGTACCGAGATTTCTTTCCCATTTCCACAGCGATGGGGGGATTTCTACCCGTTCAACTGTAATTTTCGATTTCGGTCGTGGATTTAAACAATAGTCATCATCATCATCAGCCAGATTACTACCGTATGGAGGTTTCTTACCCGTTTTCGTAGCAATTGGGGGTTTTCTATGCGGCCGACTGCGATGTCAACTCTCGGTCATATATTTTCAAAATCATCATCATCATCATAAGCCAAATTACTACTCTATGGAGGATTCTTACCCGTTTTCGTATTATAGGGGGGTTTTCTACCGGTCAAACTGCGACGTTCATTATCGGTCATAGATTTTACTCATAATCATCATCATCATCAGCCAAATTATTACCGTTTGGAGGTTTCTTACCCGTTTTCGTAGCAATTGGGGGTTTTCTACCCGGCCGACTGCGATGTTCGATTTCGGTCATATATTTTCAAAATCATCATCATCATCATCAGTCAAATTACTACTCTATTGAGATTTCTTTCCCGTTTTCGCAGCAATGGGGGTTTTCTACCCGGCCGACTGCAATGTTCGATTTCGGTCATGGATTTAAAAAAATCCATCATCATCATCAGCCTTCTCCCTAACGTACCGAGATTTCTTTCCCATTTCCACAGCGATGGGGGATTTCTACCCGTTCAACTGCAACCTTCATTTTCGGTCATAGATTTAAAAATCATCATCATCATCATCAGCCAGATTACTACCGTACGGAGGTTTCTTACCCGTTTTCGTCATGCTCCTCCTGTTTTTTCAACTTTTCAAGTCGAACTAAAAGGCCCAGCCATACCCAACGGCAGGACCGCCACGCGGGCCGCTCGCGGCCCGCGCAGCCACGCGAAATACTAGTTATATTATATAAACTTAAATTACCACTCACTCACTCACTCACTCACTGACTCATTTAGATATTGCTCTGGCCAACTGGGGAAGGGGGGGGTGAAAAGCGAGTACGGGGTCGTACGGAGGGGGGGCCAGAACCACCGGGAAAAATCCGAAACCTTCGGAAGGTCATACCCTGAAGGTGGACCCCCAGGGGATCTCGGAAACGGTAAACATTTTTCCTAAAGCACTTAAACTAAAGTTTCCTCAAACCCTGGGACCTTTCTGGAAAAATGAAAAAAAACATGGCCGCCATTCAAAAAAACATGGCCGCCATACAAAATTGAATCTTCGATTGCGGTCAAACTAATAGAGATGGATATCGAGTGTTTGACCAAATGTCATAGGGGACGTTCGGGGCCATCCACTAGGGATGACGAAAATCCAAGATGGCGGATTCAAGATGGCCGCCATTTTTCAAATTGCTCGGAGGGGGCTGATTTTTTGCATCCGGGGATTTTCGGGGTCGCTGATTTCAAATATGGAATTTGTTTTTTGAATTTTTTTTTTTTTAATGTAGCTGCCATACAAATTTGTTTTTCGAGTGCCGTGGCGAGGCCGTGAGGCCGAGCTACGGCGTTTTTCCGAATTTAGATTGGTTTCTGCGAGGCCGAAGGCCGAGCCTCACACTAGCGAGGCCGTAGGCCGAGCGGCACCAAGACGAGGCCGCCAGGCCGAGTCATGGTGCGTGTCGGACGCTCGGCTGACACGAGGCGAGGCCGAAGGCCGAGCCTTGTGTCAGACGAGCCGCGAGGCCGCAGGCCGAGCCTCACACTTGCGAGGCCGTAGGCCGAGCTCCGTATGAGGGGATTTCAAAGGCATTTCTTAATGAATAACAAATGTCTTTTGCGTTTCCACCACGATGGGGGGATTTGGTTCCTTCAAACTGGGATGTCAACTCTCGGTCATATATTTTCAAAATCATCATCATCATCATCATCAACCAAATTACTACTCTATGGAGATTTCTTACCCGTTTTCGTAGCAATTGGGGGTTTTCTACCCGGCCGACTGCGATGTTCGATTTCGGTCATAGATTTTCAAAATCATCATCATCATCATCAACCAAATTACTACCGTATGGAGGATTCTTTCCCGTCTTCGCAGCAATGGGGGGTTTTCACCCGTCCGACTGCGATGTTCGATTTCGGTCATAGATTAAAAAAAACCATCATCATCATCAGCCTTCTCCCTAACGTACCGAGATTTCTTACCCATTTCCACAGCGATGGGGGGATTTCTACCGTTCCAACTGCGACGTTCATTATCGGTCATAGATTTAAAAATCATCATCATCATCATCATCAGCCAAATTACTACTCTATTGAGATTTCTTTCCCGTTTTCGCAGCAATGGGGGTTTTCTACCCGGCCGACTGCAATGTTCGATTTCGGTCATGGATTTAAAAAATTCCATCATCATCATCAGCCTTCTCCCTAACGTACCGAGATTTCTTTCCCATTTCCACAGCGATGGGGGGATTTCTACCCGTTCAACTGCAACCTTCATTTTCAGTCATAGATTTAAAAAAAAAACCATCATCATCATCAGCCTTCTCCCTAACGTATCGAGATTTCTTACCTGTTTCCACAGCGATTGGGGGATTTCTACCGTTCCAACTGCGACCTTCATTTTCGGTCATAGATTTTTAAAATCATCATCATCATCATCAGCCAAATTACTACTCTATGGATGATTCTTACCCGGTTTCGTAGCAATGGGGGGTTTTCTACCCGGCCGACTTAACTCATAATCATCATCATCATCAGTCTTCTCCCTAACGTATCGAGATTTCCTACCTATTTCCGCAGCGATGGGGGGATTTCTACCGGTCAAACTGCGACGTTCATTATCGGTCATAGATTTTACTCATAATCATCATCATCATCAGCCAGATTACTACCGTATGGAGGTTTCTTACCCGTTTTCGTAGCAATTGGGGGTTTTCTACCCGGCCTACTGCGATGTCAACTCTCGGTCATATATTTTCAAAATCATCATCATCATCATCAACCAAATTACTACTGCATGGAGGATTCTTACCCGTTTTCGTAGCAATAGGGAGTTTTCTACCAGGCCGACTGCGATTTTCAGTTGCGGTCATGGATTAAAAAAAAACCATCATCATCATCAGCCTTCATCCTAACGTACCGAGATTTCTTTCCCATTTCCACAGCGATGGGGGGATTTCTACCCGTTCAACTGCAACCTTCATTTTCGGCCATAGATTTAAAAATCATCATCATCATCATCAACCAAATTACTACTGCATGGAGGTTTCTTACCCGTTTTCATAGTAATGGGGGTTTGGTGCCCAGCCGACTGCAATTTTCGATTTCGGTTATGGATTTAAAACATAGTCATCATCATCCTCATCCAGATTACTACCGTATGGAGGTTTCTTACCCGTTTTCGTAGCAATTGGGGGTTTTCTACCCGGCCGACTGCGATGTTCGATTTCGTTCATGGATTTAAAAAATTCCATCATCATCATCAGCCTTCTCCCTAACGTATCGAGATTTCTTACCCATTTCCACAGCGATGGGGGGATTTCTACCGGACAAACTGCGACGTTCATTATCGGTCATAGATTTTACTCATAATCATCATCATCATCAGCCAAATAACTACTCTATGGAGGTTTCTTACCCGGTTTCGTAGCAATGGGGGGTTTTCTACCCGGCCGACTGCAATGTTCGATTTCAGTCATAGATTTAAAAAAATCCATCATCATCATCAGCCTTCTCCCTAACGCATCGAGATTTCCTACCCATTTCCACAGCAATGGGGGGATTTCTACCGGTCAAACTGCGACGTTCATTATCGGTCATAGATTTTACTCATAATCATCATCATCATCAGTCTTCTCCCTAACGTATCGAGATTTCCTACCTATTTCCGCAGCGATGGGGGGATTTCTACCGGTCAAACTGCGACGTTCATTATCGGTCATAGATTTTACTCATAATCATCATCATCATCAGCCAGATTACTACCGTATGGAGGTTTCTTACCCGTTTTCGTAGCAATTGGGGGTTTTCTACCCGGCCGACTGCGATGTCAACTCTCGGTCATATATTTTCAAAATCATCATCATCATCATCAGCCAAATTACTACTCTATGGAGGATTCTTACCCGTTTTCGTAGCAATAGGGAGTTTTTTACCCGGCCGACTGCGATTTTCAGTTGCGGTCATGGATTTAAAAAAATCCATCATCATCATCAGCCTTCTCCCTAACGTATCGAGATTTTTTACCCATTTCCACAGCAATGGGGGGATTTCTACCCGTTCAACTACAACCTTCATTTTCGGTCATAGATTTAAAAATCATCATCATCATCATCAGCCAGATTACTACCGAACGGAGGTTTCTTACCCGTTTTCGTCATGCTCCTCCTGTTTTTTCAACTTTTAAGTCGAGCACAGATGATGCAGCCATACCCAACGGCAGGACCGCCACGCGGGCCGCTCGCGGCCCGCGCAGCCACGCGAAATACTAGTTATATTATATAAAGTTAAATTACCACTGACTCACTCACTGACTCACTCATTTAGATATTGCTCTGGCCAACTGGGGAAGGGGGGGGTGAAAAGCGAGTACGGGGTCGTACGGAGGGGGGGCCAGAACCACCGGGAAAAATCCGAAACCTTCAGAAGGTCATACCCTGAAGGTGGACCCCCAGGGGATCTCGGAAACGGTAAACATTTTTGCTAAAGCACTGGAACTAAATATACCCCAAACCCTGGGACCTTTCTGGAAAAATGAAAAAAAACATGGCCGCCATTCAAAAAAACATGGCCGCCATACAAAATTGAATCTTCGATTGCGGTCAAACTAATAGAGATGGATATCGAGTGTTTGACCAAATGTCATAGGGGACGTTCGGGGCCATCCACCAGGGATGACGAAAATCCAAGATGGCGGATTCAAGATGGCCGCCATTTTTCAAATTGCTCGGAGGGGGCTGATTTTTTGCATCCGGGGATTTTCGGGGTCGCTGATTTCAAATATGGAATTTGTTTTTTGAATATTTTTTTTTTTAATGTAGCTGCCATACAAATTTTTTTTTCGAGTGCCGTGGCGAGGCCGTGAGGCCGAGCTACGGCGTTTTTCCGGATTTAGATCGACTCGTGCGAGGCCGAAGGCCGAGCCTCACACTAGCGAGGCCGCAGGCCGAGCCCCCTGCGAGGCCGTAGGCCGAGCGGCACCATGACGAGGCCGCCAGGCCGAGTCATGGTGCGTGTCGGACGCTCGGCTGACACGAGGCGAGGCCGAAGGCCGAGCCTTGTGTCAGACGAGCCGCGAGGCCGCAGGCCGAGCCTCACACTTGCGAGGCCGTAGGCCGAGCTCCGTATGAGGGGATTTCAAAGGCATTTCTTAATGAATAACAATCGTCTCTTGCGTTTCCACCACGATGGGGGGATTTGGTTCCTTCAAACTGCGATGTCAACTCTCGGTCATATATTTTCAAAATCATCATCATCATCATCAGCCAAATTACTACTCTATTGAGATTTCTTTCCCGTTTTCGCAGCAATGGGGGTTTTCTACCCGGCCGACTGCAATGTTCGATTTCGGCCATGGATTTAAAAAAATCCATCATCATCATCAGCCTTCTCCCTAACGTACCGAGATTTCTTTCCCGTTTCCACAGCGATGGGGGATTTCTACCCGTTCAACTGCAACCTTCATTTTCGGTCATAGATTTAAAAATCATCATCATCATCATCAGCCAGATTACTACCGTACGGAGGTTTCTTACCCGTTTTCGTCATGCTCCTCCTGTTTTTTCAACTTTTAAGTCGAGCACAGATGATGCAGCCACACCCAACGGCAGGACCGCCACGCGGGCCGCTCGCGGCCCGCGCAGCCACGCGAAATACTAGTTATATTATATAAAGTTAAATTACCACTCACTGACTCACTCACTCACTCACTCATTTAGATATTGCTCTGGCCAACTGGGGAAGGGGGGGGTGAAAAGCGAGTACGGGGTCGTACGGAGGGGGGGCCAGAACCACCGGGAAAAATCCGAAACCTTCAGAAGGTCATACCCTGAAGGTGGACCCCCAGGGGATCTCGGAAACGGTAAACATTTTTTCTAAAGCACTGGAACTAAATATACCTCAAACCCTGGGACCTTTTTGGAAAAATGAAAAAAAACATGGCCGCCATTCAAAAAAACATGGCCGCCATACAAAATTGAATCTTCGATTGCGGTCAAACTAATAGAGATGGATATCGAGTGTTTGACCAAATGTCATAGGGGACGTTCGGGGCCATCCACTAGGGATGACGAAAATCCAAGATGGCGGATTCAAGATGGCCGCCATTTTTCAAATTGCTCGGAGGGGGCTGATTTTTTGCATCCGGGGATTTTCGGGGTCGCCGATTTCAAATATGGAATTTGTTTTTTGAATTTTTTTTTTTTTAATGTAGCTGCCATACAAATTTGTTTTTCGAGTGCCGTGGCGAGGCCGTGAGGCCGAGCTGCGGCGTTTTTCCGGATTTAGATCGACTCGTGCGAGGCCGTAGGCCGAGCCCCCTGCGAGGCCGCAGGCCGAGCGGCACCAAGACGAGGCCGCCAGGCCGAGTCATGGTGCGTGTCGGACGCTCGGCTGACACGAGGCGAGGCCGAAGGCCGAGCCTTGTGTCAGTCGAGCCGCGAGGCCGCAGGCCGAGCCTCACACTTGCGAGGCCGTAGGCCGAGCTCCGTATGAGGTGATTTCAAAGGCATTTCTTAATGAATAACAATCGTCTCTTGCGTTTCCACCACGATGGGGGGATTTGGTTCCTTCAAACTGCAATGTCAACTCTCGGTCATATATTTTCAAAATCATCATCATCATCATCAACCAAATTACTACTGCATGGAGGATTCTTACCCGTTTTCGCAGCAATGGGGGTTTTCTACCCGGCCGACTGCAATGTTCGATTTCGGTCATGGATTTAAAAAAATCCATCATCATCATCAGCCTTCTCCCTAACGTACCGAGATTTCTTTCCCGTTTCCACAGCGATGGGGGGATTTCTACCCATTCAACTGCAATTTTCGATTTCGGTCTTAGATTTAAAAATCATCATCATCATCATCAGCCAGATTACTACCGTATGGAGGTTTCTTACCCGTTTTCATCATGCTCCTCCTGTTTTTTCAACTTTGTAAGTCGAACTAAAAGGCCCAGCCATACCCAACGGCAGGACCGCCACGCGGGCCGCTCGCGGCCCGCGCAGCCACGCGAAATACTAGTTATATTATATAAAGTTAAATTACCACTCACTCACTCACTGACTCATTTAGATATTGCTCTGGCCAACTGGGGAAGGGGGGGGTGAAAAGCGAGTACGGGGTCGTACGGAGGGGGGGCCAGAACCACCGGGAAAAATCCGAAACCTTCGGAAGGTCATACCCTGAAGGTGGACCCCCAGGGGATCTCGGAAACGGTAAACATTTTTTTTAAAGCACTTAAACTAAAGTTTTCTCAAACCCTGGGACCTTTCTGGAAAAATGAAAAAAAACATGGCCGCCATTCAAAAAAACATGGCCGCCATACAAAATTGAATCTTCGATTGCGGTCAAACTAATAGAGATGGATATCGAGTGTTTGACCAAATGTCATAGGGGACGTTCGGGGCCATCCACTAGGGATGACGAAAATCCAAGATGGCGGATTCAAGATGGCCGCCATTTTTCAAATTGCTCGGAGGGGGCTGATTTTTTGCATCCGGGGATTTTCGGGGTCGCTGATTTCAAATATGGAATTTGTTTTTTGAATTTTTTTTTTTTTAATGTAGCTGCCATACAAATTTGTTTTTCGAGTGCCGTGGCGAGGCCGTGAGGCCGAGCTACGGCGTTTTTCCGGATTTAGATCGACTCGTGCGAGGCCGAAGGCCGAGCCTCACACTAGCGAGGCCGTAGGCCGAGCCCCCTGCGAGGCCGTAGGCCGAGCGGCACCAAGACGAGGCCGCCAGGCCGAGTCATGGTGCCTGTCGGACGCTCGGCTGACAAAGGCGAGGCCGAAGGCCGAGCCTTGTGTCAGTCGAGCCGCGAGGCCGCAGGCCGAGCCTCACACTTGCGAGGCCGTAGGCCGAGCTCCGTATGAGGGGATTTCAAAGGCATTTCTTAATGAATAACAATCGTCTCTTGCGTTTCCACCGCGATGGGGGGATTTGGTTTCTTCAAACTGCAATGTCAACCCTCGGTCATATATTTTCAAAATCATCATCATCATCATCAGTCAAATTACTACTCTATTGAGATTTCTTACCCGTTTTCGCAGCAATGGGGGTTTTCTACCCGGCCGACTGCAATGTTCGATTTCGGTCATGGATTTAAAAAATCCATCATCATCATCAGCCTTCTCCCTAACGTACCGAGATTTCTTTCCCATTTCCACAGCGATGGGGGGATTTCTACCCGTTCAACTGCAACCTTCATTTTCGGTCATAGATTTAAAAATCATCATCATCATCATTAGCCAGATTACTACCGTACGGAGGTTTCTTACCCGTTTTCGTCATGCTCCTCCTGTTTTTTCAACTTTTCAAGTCGAACTAAAAGGCCCAGCCATACCCAACGGCAGGACCGCCACGCGGGCCGCTCGCGGCCCGCGCAGCCACGCGAAATACTAGTTATATTATATAAACTTAAATTACCACTCACTGACTCACTGACTCATTTAGATATTGCTCTGGCCAACTGGGGAAGGGGGGGGTGAAAAGCGAGTACGGGGTCGTACGGAGGGGGGGCCAGAACCACCGGGAAAAATCCGAAACCTTCGGAAGGTCATACCCTGAAGGTGGACCCCCAGGGGATCTCGGAAACGGTAAACATTTTTCTAAAGCACTTAAACTAAAGTTTTCTCAAACCCTGGGACCTTTCTGGAAAAATGAAAAAAAACATGGCCGCCATTCAAAAAAACATGGCCGCCATACAAAATTGAATCTTCGATTGCGGTCAAACTAATAGAGATGGATATCGAGTGTTTGACCAAATGTCATAGGGGACGTTCGGGGCCATCCACTAGGGATGACGAAAATCCAAGATGGCGGATTCAAGATGGCCGCCATTTTTCAAATTGCTCGGAGGGGGCTGATTTTTTGCATCCGGGGATTTTCGGGGTCGCTGATTTCAAATATGGAATTTGTTTTTTGAATTTTTTTTTTTTTAATGTAGCTGCCATACAAATTTGTTTTTCGAGTGCCGTGGCGAGGCCGTGAGGCCGAGCTACGGCGTTTTTCCGGTTTTAGACCGACTCGTGCGAGGCCGAAGGCCGAGCCTCACACTAGCGAGGCCGCAGGCCGAGCCCCCTGCGAGGCCGTAGGCCGAGCGGCACCATGACGAGGCCGCCAGGCCGAGTCATGGTGCGTGTCGGACGCTCGGCTGACACGAGGCGAGGCCGAAGGCCGAGCCTTGTGTCAGACGAGCCGCGAGGCCGCAGGCCGAGCCTCACACTTGCGAGGCCGTAGGCCGAGCTCCGTATGAGGGGATTTCAAAGGCATTTCTTAATAAATAACAAGTGTCTTTTGCGTTTTCACTACAATAGCGCGATTTGGTTCCTTCAAACTGCGATGTCAACTCTCGGTCATATATTTTCAAAATCATCATCATCATCATCATCCAAATTACTACTGCATGGAGGATTCTTACCCGTTTTCGCAGCAATGGGGGTTTTCTACCCGGCCGAATGCGATGTTCGATTTCGGTCATGGATTTAAAAAAATCCATCATCATCATCAGCCTTCTCCCTAACGTACCGAGATTTCTTTCCCATTTCCACAGCGATGGGGGGATTTCTACCCGTTCAACTGCAACCTTCATTTTCGGTCATAGATTTAAAAATCATCATCATCATCATCAGCCAGATTACTACCGAACGGAGGTTTCTTACCCGTTTTCGTCATGCTCCTCCTGTTTTTTCAACTTTTCAAGTCGAACTAAAAGGCCCAGCCATACCCAACGGCAGGACCGCCACGCGGGCCGCTCGCGGCCCGCGCAGCCACGCGAAATACTAGTTATATTATATAAACTTAAATTACCACTGACTGACTGACTCACTCACTCATTTAGATATTGCTCTGGCCAACTGGGGAAGGGGGGGCTGAAAAGCGAGTATGGGGTCGTACGGAGGGGGGGCCAGAACCACCGGGAAAAATCCGAAACCTTCAGAAGGTCATACCCTGAAGGTGGACCCCCAGGGGATCTCGGAAACGGTAAACATTTTTTCTAAAGCACTGGAACTAAATATACCCCAAACCCTGGGACCTTTCTGGAAAAATGAAAAAAAACATGGCCGCCATTCAAAAAAACATGGCCGCCATACAAAATTGAATCTTCGATTGCGGTCAAACTAATAGAGATGGATATCGAGTGTTTGACCAAATGTCATAGGGGACGTTCGGGGCCATCCACTAGGGATGACGAAAATCCAAGATGGCGGATTCAAGATGGCCGCCATTTTTCAAATTGCTCGGAGGGGGCTGATTTTTTGCATCCGGGGATTTTCGGGGTCGCTGATTTCAAATATGGAATTTGTTTTTTGATTTTTTTTTTTTTTAATGTAGCTGCCATACAAATTTGTTTTTCGAGTGCCGTGGCGAGGCCGTGAGGCCGAGCTACGGCGTTTTTCCGGATCTAGATCGACTCGTGCGAGGCCGAAGGCCGAGCCTCACACTAGCGAGGCCGCAGGCCGAGCCCCCTGCGAGGCCGTAGGCCGAGCGGCACCAAGACGAGGCCGCCAGGCCGAGTCATGGTGCGTGACGGACGCTCGGCTGACACGAGGCGAGGCCGAAGGCCGAGTCTTGTGTCAGTCGAGCCGCGAGGCCGCAGGCCGAGCCTCACACTTGCGAGGCCGTAGGCCGAGCTCCGTATGAGGGGATTTCAAAGGCATTTCTTAATGAATAACAATCGTCTCTTGCGTTTCCACCACGATGGGGGGATTTGGTTCCTTCAAACTGCGATGTCAACTCTCGGTCATATATTTTCAAAATCATCATCATCATCATCAACCAAATTACTACTGCATGGAGGATTCTTACCCGTTTTCGCAGCAATGGGGGTTTTCTACCCGGCCGACTGCAATGTTCGATTTCGGTCATGGATTTAAAAAAATCCATCATCATCATCAGCCTTCTCCCTAACGTACCGAGATTTCTTTCCCGTTTCCACAGCGATGGGGGGATTTCTACCCGTTCAACTGTAATTTTCGATTTCGGTCGTGGATTTAAACAATAGTCATCATCATCATCAGCCAGATTACTACCGTATGGAGGTTTCTTACCCGTTTTCGTAGCAATTGGGGGTTTTCTATGCGGCCGACTGCGATGTCAACTCTCGGTCATATATTTTCAAAATCATCATCATCATCATAAGCCAAATTACTACTCTATGGAGGATTCTTACCCGTTTTCGTATTATAGGGGGGTTTTCTACCCGGCCGACTGCGATGTTCGATTTCGGTCATAGATTAAAAAAATCCGTCATCATCATCAGCCTTCTCCTTAACGTATCGAGATTTCTTTCCCGTTTCCACAGCGATGGGGGGATTTCTACCGGTCAAACTGCGACGTTCATTATCGGTCATAGATTTTACTCATAATCATCATCATCATCAGCCAAATTATTACCGTTTGGAGGTTTCTTACCCGTTTTCGTAGCAATTGGGGGTTTTCTACCCGGCCGACTGCGATGTTCGATTTCGGTCATATATTTTCAAAATCATCATCATCATCATCAGTCAAATTACTACTCTATTGAGATTTCTTACCCGTTTTCGCAGCAATGGGGGTTTTCTACCCGGCCGACTGCAATGTTCGATTTCGGTCATGGATTTAAAAAATTCCATCATCATCATCAGCCTTCTCCCTAACGTATCGAGATTTCTTACCCGTTTCCACAGCGATGGGGGGATTTCTACCCGTTCAACTGCAACCTTCATTTTCGGTCATAGATTTAAAAATCATCATCATCATCATCAGCCAGATTACTACCGTATGGAGGTTTCTTACCCGTTTTCGTAGCAATTGGGGGTTTTCTATGCGGCCGACTGCGATGTCAACTCTCGGTCATATATTTTCAAAATCATCATCATCATCATAAGCCAAATTACTACTCTATGGAGGATTCTTACCCGTTTTCGCAGCAATGGGGGGTTTTCTACCTGGCCTTCTGCGATTTTCGATTTCGGTCATGGATTTAAAAAAGAACATCATCATCATCAGCCTTCTCCCTAACACATCGAGATTTCTTACCCATTTCCACAGCGATGGGGGGATTTCTACCGGTCAAACTGCGACGTTCATTATCGGTTATAGATTTAAACCATAATTATCATCATCATCAGCCAGATTACTACCGAATGGAGGTTTCTTACCCGGTTTCGTAGCAATGGGGGGTTTTCTACCCGGCCGACTGCAATGTTCGATTTCGGTCATAGATTTTCAAAATCATCATCATCATCATCAACCAAATTACTACTGCATGGAGGATTCTTACCCGTTTTTGCAGCAATGGGGGTTTTCTACCCGGCCGACTGCAATGTTCGATTTCGGTCATGGATTTAAAAAATCCATCATCATCATCAGCCTTCTCCCTAACGTACCGAGATTTCTTTCCCATTTCCACAGCGATGGGGGGATTTCTACCCGTTCAACTGCAACCTTCATTTTCGGTCATAGATTTAAAAATCATCATCATCATCATTAGCCAGATTACTACCGTACGGAGGTTTCTTACCCGTTTTCGTCATGCTCCTCCTGTTTTTTCAACTTTTCAAGTCGAACTAAAAGGCCCAGCCATACCCAACGGCAGGACCGCCACGCGGGCCGCTCGCGGCCCGCGCAGCCACGCGAAATACTAGTTATATTATATAAAGTTAAATTACCACTCACTCACTCACTGACTCATTTAGATATTGCTCTGGCCAACTGGGGAAGGGGGGGGTGAAAAGCGAGTACGGGGTCGTACGGAGGGGGGGCCAGAACCACCGGGAAAAATCCGAAACCTTCGGAAGGTCATACCCTGAAGGTGGACCCCCAGGGGATCTCGGAAACGGTAAACATTTTTTTTAAAGCACTTAAACTAAAGTTTTCTCAAACCCTGGGACCTTTCTGGAAAAATGAAAAAAAACATGGCCGCCATTCAAAAAAACATGGCCGCCATACAAAATTGAATCTTCGATTGCGGTCAAACTAATAGAGATGGATATCGAGTGTTTGACCAAATGTCATAGGGGACGTTCGGGGCCATCCACTAGGGATGACGAAAATCCAAGATGGCGGATTCAAGATGGCCGCCATTTTTCAAATTGCTCGGAGGGGGCTGATTTTTTGCATCCGGGGATTTTCGGGGTCGCTGATTTCAAATATGGAATTTGTTTTTTGAATTTTTTTTTTTTTAATGTAGCTGCCATACAAATTTGTTTTTCGAGTGCCGTGGCGAGGCCGTGAGGCCGAGCTACGGCGTTTTTCCGGATTTAGATCGACTCGTGCGAGGCCGAAGGCCGAGCCTCACACTAGCGAGGCCGTAGGCCGAGCCCCCTGCGAGGCCGTAGGCCGAGCGGCACCAAGACGAGGCCGCCAGGCCGAGTCATGGTGCCTGTCGGACGCTCGGCTGACAAAGGCGAGGCCGAAGGCCGAGCCTTGTGTCAGTCGAGCCGCGAGGCCGCAGGCCGAGCCTCACACTTGCGAGGCCGTAGGCCGAGCTCCGTATGAGGGGATTTCAAAGGCATTTCTTAATGAATAACAATCGTCTCTTGCGTTTCCACCGCGATGGGGGGATTTGGTTTCTTCAAACTGCAATGTCAACCCTCGGTCATATATTTTCAAAATCATCATCATCATCATCAGTCAAATTACTACTCTATTGAGATTTCTTACCCGTTTTCGCAGCAATGGGGGTTTTCTACCCGGCCGACTGCAATGTTCGATTTCGGTCATGGATTTAAAAAATCCATCATCATCATCAGCCTTCTCCCTAACGTACCGAGATTTCTTTCCCATTTCCACAGCGATGGGGGGATTTCTACCCGTTCAACTGCAACCTTCATTTTCGGTCATAGATTTAAAAATCATCATCATCATCATTAGCCAGATTACTACCGTACGGAGGTTTCTTACCCGTTTTCGTCATGCTCCTCCTGTTTTTTCAACTTTTCAAGTCGAACTAAAAGGCCCAGCCATACCCAACGGCAGGACCGCCACGCGGGCCGCTCGCGGCCCGCGCAGCCACGCGAAATACTAGTTATATTATATAAAGTTAAATTACCACTCACTCACTCACTCACTGACTCATTTAGATATTGCTCTGGCCAACTGGGGAAGGGGGGGGTGAAAAGCGAGAACGGGGTCGTACGGAGGGGGGGCCAGAACCACCGGGAAAAATCCGAAACCTTCAGAAGGTCATACCCTGAAGGTGGACCCCCAGGGGATCTCGGAAACGGTAAACATTTTTTCTAAAGCACTTAAACTAAAGTTTCCTCAAACCCTGGGACCTTTTTGGAAAAATGAAAAAAAACATGGCCGCCATTCAAAAAAACATGGCCGCCATACAAAATTGAATCTTCGATTGCGGTCAAACTAATAGAGATGGATATCGAGTGTTTGACCAAATGTCATAGGGGACGTTCGGGGCCATCCACTAGGGATGACGAAAATCCAAGATGGCGGATTCAAGATGGCCGCCATTTTTCAAATTGCTCGGAGGGGGCTGATTTTTTGCATCCGGGGGTTTTCGGGGTCGCTGATTTCAAATATGGAATTTGTTTTTTGTTTTTTTTTTTTTTTTAATGTAGCTGCCATACAAATTTGTTTTTCGAGTGCCGTGGCGAGGCCGTGAGGCCGAGCTACGGCGTTTTTCCGGATTTAGATCGACTCGTGCGAGGCCGAAGGCCGAGCCTCACACTAGCGAGGCCGTAGGCCGAGCGGCACCATGACGAGGCCGCCAGGCCGAGTCATGGTGCGTGTCGGACGCTCGGCTGACACGAGGCGAGGCCGAAGGCCGAGCCTTGTGTCAGTCGAGCCGCGAGGCCGCAGGCCGAGCCTCACACTTGCGAGGCCGTAGGCCGAGCTCCGTATGAGGGGATTTCAAAGGCATTTCTTAATGAATAACAATCGTCTCTTGCGTTTCCACCACGATGGGGGGATTTGGTTCCTTCAAACTGGGATGTCAACTCTCGGTCATATTTTTTTAAAATCATCATCATCATCATCAATCAAATTACTACTCTATTGAGATTTCTTTCCCGTTTTCGCAGCAATGGGGGTTTTCTACCCGGCCGACTGCAATGTTCGATTTCGGTCATGGATTTAAAAAATTCCATCATCATCATCAGACTTCTCCCTAACGTATCGAGATTTCTTTCCCGTTTCCACAGCGATGGGGGATTTCTACCGTTCCAACTGCAATTTTCGATTTCGGTCATAGATTTAAAAATCATCATCATCATCATCAGCCAGATTACTACCGTACGGAGGTTTCTTACCCGTTTTCGTCATGCTCCTCCTGTTTTTTCAACTTTTAAAGTCGAGCACAGAAGATGCAGCCATACCCAACGGCAGGACCGCCACGCGGGCCGCTCGCGGCCCGCGCAGCCACGCGAAATACTAGTTATATTATATAAAGTTAAATTACCACTCACTGACTGACTCATTTAGATATTGCTCTGGCCAACTGGGGAAGGGGGGGGTGAAAAGCGAGTATGGGGTCGTACGGAGGGGGGGCCAGAACCACCGGGAAAAATCCGAAACCTTCAGAAGGTCATACCCTGAAGGTGGACCCCCAGGGGATCTCGGAAACGGTAAACATTTTTTCTAAAGCACTTAAACTAAAGTTTCGTTAAACCCTGGGACCTTTTTGGAAAAATGAAAAAAAACATGGCCGCCATTCAAAAAAACATGGCCGCCATACAAAATTGAATCTTCGATAGCGGTCAAACTAATAGAGATGGATATCGAGTGTTTGACCAAATGTCATAGGGGACGTTCGGGGCCATCCACTAGGGATGACGAAAATCCAAGATGGCGGATTCAAGATGGCCGCCATTTTTCAAATTGCTCCGAGGGGGCTGATTTTTTGCATCCGGGGGTATTCGGGGTCGCTGATTTCAAATATGGAATTTGTTTTTTGAATTTTTTTTTTTTTAATGTAGCTGCCATACAAATTTGTTTTTCGAGTGCCGTGGCGAGGCCGTTAGGCCGAGCTACGGCGTTTTTCCGGATCTAGATCGACTCGTGCGAGGCCGAAGGCCGAGCCTTGTGTCAGTCGAGCCGCGAGGCCGCAGGCCGAGCCTCACACTTGCGAGGCCGTAGGCCGAGCTCCGTATGAGGGGATTTCAAAGGCATTTCTTAATGAATAACAATCGTCTCTTGCGTTTCCACCACGATGGGGGGATTTGGTTCCTTCAAACTGGGATGTCAACTCTCGGTCATATAATTTCAAAATCATCATCATCATCATCAACCAAATTACTACTCTATGGAGGATTCTTACCCGTTTTCGCAGCAATGGGGGTTTTCTACCCGGCCGACTGCAATGTTCGATTTCGGTCATGGATTTAAAAAAATCCATCATCATCATCAGCCTTCTCCCTAACGTATCGAGATTTCTTACCCGTTTCCACAGCGATGGGGGGATTTCTACCCGTTCAACTGCAACCTTCATTTTCGGTCATAGATTTAAAAATCATCATCATCATCATCAGCCAGATTACTGCCGTACGGAGGTTTCTTACCCGTTTTCGTCATGCTCCTCCTGTTTTTTCAACTTTTAAGTCGAGCACAGAAGATCCAGCCATACCCAACGGCAGGACCGCCACGCGGGCCGCTCGCGGCCCGCGCAGCCACGCGAAATACTAGTTATATTATATAAACTTAAATTACCACTCACTGACTCACTCATTTAGATATTGCTCTGGCCAACTGGGGAAGGGGGGGGTGAAAAGCGAGTACGGGGTCGTGCGGAGGGGGGGCCAGAACCACCGGGAAAAATCCGAAACCTTCGGAAGGTCATACCCTGAAGGTGGACCCCCAGGGGATCTCGGAAACGGTAAACATTTTTTCTAAAGCACTGGAACTAAATATACCCCAAACCCTGGGACCTTTCTGGAAAAATGAAAAAAAACATGGCCGCCATTCAAAAAAACATGGCCGCCATACAAAATTGAATCTTCGATTGCGGTCAAACTAATAGAGATGGATATCGAGTGTTTGACCAAATGTCATAGGGGACGTTCGGGGCCATCCACTAGGGATGACGAAAATCCAAGATGGCGGATTCAAGATGGCCGCCATTTTTCAAATTGCTCGGAGGGGGCTGATTTTTTGCATCCGGGGATTTTCGGGGTCGCTGATTTCAAATATGGAATTTGTTTTTTGAATTTTTTTTTTTTTAATGTAGCTGACATACAAATTTGTTTTTCGAGTGCCGTGGCGAGGCCGTGAGGCCGAGCTGCGGCGTTTTTCCGGATTTAGATCGACTCGTGCGAGGCCGAAGGCCGAGCCTCACACTAGCGAGGCCGCAGGCCGAGCCCCCAGCGAGGCCGCAGGCCGAGCGGCACCATGACGAGGCCGCCAGGCCGAGTCATGGTGCGTGTCGGACGCTCGGCTGACACGAGGCGAGGCCGAAGGCCGAGCCTTGTGTCAGACGAGCCGCGAGGCCGCAGGCCGAGCCTCACACTTGCGAGGCCGTAGGCCGAGCTCCGTATGAGGGGATTTCAAAGGCATTTCTTAATGAATAACAATCGTCTCTTGCGTTTCCACCACGATGGGGGGGATTTGGTTCCTCCAAACTGCAATGTCAACTCTCGGTCATATATTTTCAAAATCATCATCATCATCATCAACCAAATTACTACTGCATGGAGGATTCTTACCCGTTTTCGCAGCAATGGGGGTTTTCGATTTCGGTCATGGATTTAAAAAATTCCATCATCATCATCAGCCTTCTCCCTAACGTACCGAGATTTCTTTCCCATTTCCACAGCGATTGGGGGATTTCTACCCGTTCAACTGCAACCTTCATTTTCGGTCATAGATTTAAAAATCATCATCATCATCATCAGCCAGATTACTACCGAACGGAGGTTTCTTACCCGTTTTCGTCATGCTCCTCCTGTTTTTTCAACTTTTAAGTCGAACTAAAAGGCCCAGCCATACCCAACGGCAGGACCGCCACGCGGGCCGCTCGCGGCCCGCGCAGCCACGCGAAATACTAGTTATATTATATAAACTTAAATTACCACTCACTGACTCACTCACTGACTCATTTAGATATTGCTCTGGCCAACTGGGGAAGGGGGGGGTGAAAAGCGAGTACGGGGTCGTACGGAGGGGGGGCCAGAACCATCGGGAAAAATCCGAAACCTTCAGAAGGTCATACCCTGAAGGTGGACCCCCAGGGGATCTCGGAAACGGTAAACATTTTTTCTAAAGCACTGGAACTAAATATACCCTAAACCCTGGGACCTTTCTGGAAAAATGAAAAAAAACATGGCCGCCATTCAAAAAAACATGGCCGCCATACAAAATTGAATCTTCGATTGCGGTCAAACTAATAGAGATGGATATCGAGTGTTTGACCAAATGTCATAGGGGACGTTCGGGGCCATCCACTAGGGATGGCGAAAATCCAAGATGGCGGATTCAAGATGGCCGCCATTTTTCAAATTGCTCGGAGGGGGCTGATTTTTTGCATCCGGGGATTTTCGGGGTCGCAGATTTCAAATATGGAATTTGTTTTTTGAATTTTTTTTTTTTTAATGTAGCTACCATACAAATTTGTTTTTCGAGTGCCGTGGCGAGGCCGTGAGGCCGAGCTACGGCGTTTTTCCGGATTTAGATCGACTCGTGCGAGGCCGAAGGCCGAGCCTCACACTAGCGAGGCCGCAGGCCGAGCCCCCTGCGAGGCCATAGGCCGAGCGGCACCAAGACGAGGCCGCCAGGCCGAGTCATGGTGCGTGTCGGACGCTCGGTTGACACGAGGCGAGGCCGAAGGCCGAGCCTTGTGTCAGTCGAGCCGCGAGGCCGCAGGCCGAGCCTCACACTTGCGAGGCCGTAGGCCGAGCTCCGTATGAGGGGATTTCAAAGGCATTTCTTAATGAATAACAATCGTCTCTTGCGTTTCCACCACGATGGGGGGATTTGGTTCCTCCAAACTGCGATGTCAACCCTCGGTCATATATTTTCAAAATCATCATCATCATCATCAGTCAAATTACTACTCTATTGAGATTTCTTACCCGTTTTCGCAGCAATGGGGGTTTTCTACCCGGCCGACTGCAATGTTCGATTTCGGTCATGGATTTAAAAAAATCCATCATCATCATCATCAGCCTTCTCCCTAACGTACCGAGATTTCTTTCCCATTTCCACAGCGATGGGGGGATTTCTACCCGTTCAACTGCAACCTTCATTTTCGGTCATAGATTTAAAAATCATCATCATCATCATCAGCCAGATTACTACCGTACGGAGGTTTCTTACCCGTTTTCGTCATGCTCCTCCTGTTTTTTCAACTTTTAAGTCGAGCACAGATGATGCAGCCATACCCAACGGCAGGACCGCCACGCGGGCCGCTCGCGGCCCGCGCAGCCACGCGAAATACTAGTTATATTATATAAACTTAAATTACCACTCACTGACTCACTGACTCACTCATTTAGATATTGCTCTGGCCAACTGGGGAAGGGGGGGGTGAAAAGCGAGTACGGGGTCGTACGGAGGGGGGGCCAGAACCACCGGGAAAAATCCGAAACCTTCGGAAGGTCATACCCTGAAGGTGGACCCCCAGGGGATCTCGGAAACGGTAAACATTTTTTCTAAAGCACTTAAACTAAAGTTTCGTTAAACCCTGGGACCTTTTTGGAAAAATGAAAAAAAACATGGCCGCCATTCAAAAAAACATGGCCGCCATACAAAATTGAATCTTCGATTGCGGTCAAACTAATAGAGATGGATATCGAGTGTTTGACCAAATGTCATAGGGGACGTTCGGGGCCATCCACTAGGGATGACGAAAATCCAAGATGGCGGATTCAAGATGGCCGCCATTTTTCAAATTACTCCGAGGGGGCTGATTTTTTGCATCCGGGGATTTTCGGGGTCGCTGATTTCAAATATGGAATTTGTTTTTTGAATTTTTTTTTTTTTAATGTAGCTGCCATACAAATTAGTTTTTCGAGTGCCGTGGCGAGGCCGTGAGGCCGAGCTGCGGCGTTTTTCCGGATTTAGATCGACTCGTGCGAGGCCGAAGGCCGAGCCTCACACTAGCGAGGCCGTAGGCCGAGCCCCCTGCGAGGCCGTAGGCCGAGCAGCACCAAGACGAGGCCGCCAGGCCGAGTCATGGTGCCTGTCGGACGCTCGGCTGACAAAGGCGAGGCCGAAGGCCGAGCCTTGTGTCAGTCGAGCCGCGAGGCCGCAGGCCGAGCCTCACACTTGCGAGGCCGTAGGCCGAGCTCCGTATGAGGGGATTTCAAAGGCATTTCTTAATGAATAACAATCGTCTCTTGCGTTTCCACCACGATGGGGGGATTTGGTTTCTTCAAACTGCAATGTCAACCCTCGGTCATATATTTTCAAAATCATCATCATCATTACTACCGAACGGAGGTTTCTTACCCGTTTTCGCAGCAATGGGGGTTTTCTACCCGGCCGACTGCAATGTTCGATTTCGGTCATGGATTTAAAAAATTCCATCATCATCATCAGCCTTCTCCCTAACGTACCGAGATTTCTTTCCCATTTCCACAGCGATGGGGGGATTTCTACCCGTTCAACTGCAACCTTCATTTTCGGTCATAGATTTAAAAATCATCATCATCACCATCAGCCAGATTACTTCCGAATGGAGGTTTCTTACCCGGTTTCGTAGCAATGGGGGGTTTTCTACCCGGCCGACTGCGATGTCAACTCTCGGTCATATATTTTCAAAATCATCATCATCATCATAAGCCAAATTACTACTCTATGGAGGATTCTTACCCGTTTTCGTATTATAGGGGGGTTTTCTACCCGGCCGACTGCGATGTTCGATTTCGGTCATAGATTAAAAAAATCCGTCATCATCATCAGCCTTCTCCTTAACGTATCGAGATTTCTTTCCCATTTCCACAGCGATGGGGGGATTTCTACCGTTCCAACTGCGACGTTCATTATCGGTCATAGATTTTACTCATAATCATCATCATCATCAGCCAGATTACTACCGTAAGGAGGTTTCTTACCCGTTTTCGTAGCAATTGGGGGTTTTCTACCCGGCCGACTGCGATGTCAACTCTCGGTCATATATTTTCAAAATCATTATCATCATCATCAACCAAATTACTACTCTATGGAGGATTCTTACCCGTTTACGCAGCAATTGGGGGTTTTCTACCCGGCCGACTGCGATGTTCGATTTCGGTTATATATTTTCAAAATCATCATCATCATCATCAGCCAAATTACTACCGTATGGAGGTTTCTTACCCGTTTTCGTAGCAATTGGGGGTTTTCTACCCGGCCGACTGCGATGTCAACTCTCGGTCATATATTTTCAAAATCATCATCATCATCATCATCAACCAAATTACTACTCTATTGAGATTTCTTTCCCGTTTTCGCAGCAATGGGGGTTTTCTACCCGGCCGACTGCAATGTTCGATTTCGGTCATGGATTTAAAAAATCCATCATCATCATCAGCCTTCTCCCTAACGTACCGAGATTTCTTTCCCGTTTCCACAGCGATGGGGGGATTTCTACCCGTTCAACTGCAACCTTCATTTTCGGTCATAGATTTAAAAATCATCATCATCATCATCAGCCAGATTACTACCGTACGGAGGTTTCTTACCCGTTTTCGTCATGCTCCTCCTGTTTTTTCAACTTTTAAAGTCGAACTAAATGGCCCAGCCATACCCAACGGCAGGACCGCCACGCGGGCCGCTCGCGGCCCGCGCAGCCACGTGAAATACTAGTTATTATATTATATAAACTTAAATTACCACTCACTCACTCACTCACTGACTCATTTAGATATTGCTCTGGCCAACTGGGGAAGGGGGGGGTGAAAAGCGAGTACGGGGTCGTACGGAGGGGGGGCCAAAACCACCGGGAAAAATCCGAAACCTTCGGAAGGTCATACCCTGAAGGTGGACCCCCAGGGGATCTCGGAAACGGTAAACATTTTTTCTAAAGCACTGGAACTAAAGTTTCCCCAAACCCTGGGACCTTTCTGGAAAAATGAAAAAAAACATGGCCGCCATTCAAAAAAACATGGCCGCCATACAAAATTGAATCTTCGATAGCGGTCAAACTAATAGAGATGGATATCGAGTGTTTGACCAAATGTCATAGGGGACGTTCGGGGCCATCCACTAGGGATGACGAAAATCCAAGATGGCGGATTCAAGATGGCCGCCATTTTTCAAATTGCTCGGAGGGGGCTGATTTTTTGCATCCGGGGGTTTTCGGGGTCGCTGATTTCAAATATGGAATTTGTTTTTTTAATTTTTTTTTTTTTAATGTAGCTGCCATACAAATTTGTTTTTCGAGTGCCGTGGCGAGGCCGTGAGGCCGAGCTACGGCGTTTTTCCGAATTTAGATTGGTTTCTGCGAGGCCGAAGGCCGAGCCTCACACTAGCGAGGCCGTAGGCCGAGCCCCCCTGCGAGGCCGTAGGCCGAGCGGCACCATGACGAGGCCGCCAGGCCGAGTCATGGTGCGTGTCGGACGCTCGGCTGACACGAGGCGAGGCCGAAGGCCGAGCCTTGTGTCAGTCGAGCCGCGAGGCCGCAGGCCGAGCCTCACACTTGCGAGGCCGTAGGCCGAGCTCCGTATGAGGGGATTTCAAAGGCATTTCTTAATGAATAACAATCGTCTCTTGCGTTTCCACCACGATGGGGGGATTTGGTTCCTTCAAACTGCAATGTCAACTCTCGGTCATATTTTTTCAAAATCATCATCATCATCATCAACCAAATTACTACTGCATGGAGGATTCTTACCCGTTTTCGCAGCAATGGGGGTTTTCTACCCGGCCGACTGCAATGTTCGATTTCGGTCATGGATTTAAAAAATTCCATCATCATCATCAGCCTTCTCCCTAACGTACCGAGATTTCTTTCCCATTTACACAGCGATGGGGGGATTTCTACCCGTTCAACTGCAACCTTCATTTTCGGTCATAGATTTAAAAATCATCATCATCATCATCAGCCAGATTACTACCGTACGGAGGTTTCTTACCCGTTTTCGTCATGCTCCTCCTGTTTTTTCAACTTTTAAGTCGAGCACAGAAGATCCAGCCATACCCAACGGCAGGACCGCCACGCGGGCCGCTCGCGGCCCGCGCAGCCACGCGAAATACTAGTTATATTATATTATATAAAGTTAAATTACCACTGACTCACTCACTGACTCACTCATTTAGATATTGCTCTGGCCAACTGGGGAAGGGGGGGGTGAAAAGCGAGTACGGGGTCGTACGGAGGGGGGGCCAGAACCACCGGGAAAAATCCGAAACCTTCAGAAGGTCATACCCTGAAGGTGGACCCCCAGGGGATCTCGGAAACGGTAAACATTTTTGCTAAAGCACTGGAACTAAATATACCCCAAACCCTGGGACCTTTCTGGAAAAATGAAAAAAAACATGGCCGCCATTCAAAAAAACATGGCCGCCATACAAAATTGAATCTTCGATTGCGGTCAAACTAATAGAGATGGATATCGAGTGTTTGACCAAATGTCATAGGGGACGTTCGGGGCCATCCACCAGGGATGACGAAAATCCAAGATGGCGGATTCAAGATGGCCGCCATTTTTCAAATTGCTCGGAGGGGGCTGATTTTTTGCATCCGGGGATTTTCGGGGTCGCTGATTTCAAATATGGAATTTGTTTTTTGAATATTTTTTTTTTTAATGTAGCTGCCATACAAATTTTTTTTTCGAGTGCCGTGGCGAGGCCGTGAGGCCGAGCTACGGCGTTTTTCCGGATTTAGATCGACTCGTGCGAGGCCGAAGGCCGAGCCTCACACTAGCGAGGCCGCAGGCCGAGCCCCCTGCGAGGCCGTAGGCCGAGCGGCACCATGACGAGGCCGCCAGGCCGAGTCATGGTGCGTGTCGGACGCTCGGCTGACACGAGGCGAGGCCGAAGGCCGAGCCTTGTGTCAGACGAGCCGCGAGGCCGCAGGCCGAGCCTCACACTTGCGAGGCCGTAGGCCGAGCTCCGTATGAGGGGATTTCAAAGGCATTTCTTAATGAATAACAATCGTCTCTTGCGTTTCCACCACGATGGGGGGATTTGGTTCCTTCAAACTGCGATGTCAACTCTCGGTCATATATTTTCAAAATCATCATCATCATCATCAGCCAAATTACTACTCTATTGAGATTTCTTTCCCGTTTTCGCAGCAATGGGGGTTTTCTACCCGGCCGACTGCAATGTTCGATTTCGGCCATGGATTTAAAAAAATCCATCATCATCATCAGCCTTCTCCCTAACGTACCGAGATTTCTTTCCCGTTTCCACAGCGATGGGGGATTTCTACCCGTTCAACTGCAACCTTCATTTTCGGTCATAGATTTAAAAATCATCATCATCATCATCAGCCAGATTACTACCGTACGGAGGTTTCTTACCCGTTTTCGTCATGCTCCTCCTGTTTTTTCAACTTTTAAGTCGAGCACAGATGATGCAGCCACACCCAACGGCAGGACCGCCACGCGGGCCGCTCGCGGCCCGCGCAGCCACGCGAAATACTAGTTATATTATATAAAGTTAAATTACCACTCACTGACTCACTCACTCACTCACTCATTTAGATATTGCTCTGGCCAACTGGGGAAGGGGGGGGTGAAAAGCGAGTACGGGGTCGTACGGAGGGGGGGCCAGAACCACCGGGAAAAATCCGAAACCTTCAGAAGGTCATACCCTGAAGGTGGACCCCCAGGGGATCTCGGAAACGGTAAACATTTTTTCTAAAGCACTGGAACTAAATATACCTCAAACCCTGGGACCTTTTTGGAAAAATGAAAAAAAACATGGCCGCCATTCAAAAAAACATGGCCGCCATACAAAATTGAATCTTCGATTGCGGTCAAACTAATAGAGATGGATATCGAGTGTTTGACCAAATGTCATAGGGGACGTTCGGGGCCATCCACTAGGGATGACGAAAATCCAAGATGGCGGATTCAAGATGGCCGCCATTTTTCAAATTGCTCGGAGGGGGCTGATTTTTTGCATCCGGGGATTTTCGGGGTCGCCGATTTCAAATATGGAATTTGTTTTTTGAATTTTTTTTTTTTTAATGTAGCTGCCATACAAATTTGTTTTTCGAGTGCCGTGGCGAGGCCGTGAGGCCGAGCTGCGGCGTTTTTCCGGATTTAGATCGACTCGTGCGAGGCCGTAGGCCGAGCCCCCTGCGAGGCCGCAGGCCGAGCGGCACCAAGACGAGGCCGCCAGGCCGAGTCATGGTGCGTGTCGGACGCTCGGCTGACACGAGGCGAGGCCGAAGGCCGAGCCTTGTGTCAGTCGAGCCGCGAGGCCGCAGGCCGAGCCTCACACTTGCGAGGCCGTAGGCCGAGCTCCGTATGAGGTGATTTCAAAGGCATTTCTTAATGAATAACAATCGTCTCTTGCGTTTCCACCACGATGGGGGGATTTGGTTCCTTCAAACTGCAATGTCAACTCTCGGTCATATATTTTCAAAATCATCATCATCATCATCAACCAAATTACTACTGCATGGAGGATTCTTACCCGTTTTCGCAGCAATGGGGGTTTTCTACCCGGCCGACTGCAATGTTCGATTTCGGTCATGGATTTAAAAAAATCCATCATCATCATCAGCCTTCTCCCTAACGTACCGAGATTTCTTTCCCGTTTCCACAGCGATGGGGGGATTTCTACCCATTCAACTGCAATTTTCGATTTCGGTCTTAGATTTAAAAATCATCATCATCATCATCAGCCAGATTACTACCGTATGGAGGTTTCTTACCCGTTTTCATCATGCTCCTCCTGTTTTTTCAACTTTGTAAGTCGAACTAAAAGGCCCAGCCATACCCAACGGCAGGACCGCCACGCGGGCCGCTCGCGGCCCGCGCAGCCACGCGAAATACTAGTTATATTATATAAAGTTAAATTACCACTCACTCACTCACTGACTCATTTAGATATTGCTCTGGCCAACTGGGGAAGGGGGGGGTGAAAAGCGAGTACGGGGTCGTACGGAGGGGGGGCCAGAACCACCGGGAAAAATCCGAAACCTTCGGAAGGTCATACCCTGAAGGTGGACCCCCAGGGGATCTCGGAAACGGTAAACATTTTTTTTAAAGCACTTAAACTAAAGTTTTCTCAAACCCTGGGACCTTTCTGGAAAAATGAAAAAAAACATGGCCGCCATTCAAAAAAACATGGCCGCCATACAAAATTGAATCTTCGATTGCGGTCAAACTAATAGAGATGGATATCGAGTGTTTGACCAAATGTCATAGGGGACGTTCGGGGCCATCCACTAGGGATGACGAAAATCCAAGATGGCGGATTCAAGATGGCCGCCATTTTTCAAATTGCTCGGAGGGGGCTGATTTTTTGCATCCGGGGATTTTCGGGGTCGCTGATTTCAAATATGGAATTTGTTTTTTGAATTTTTTTTTTTTTAATGTAGCTGCCATACAAATTTGTTTTTCGAGTGCCGTGGCGAGGCCGTGAGGCCGAGCTACGGCGTTTTTCCGGATTTAGATCGACTCGTGCGAGGCCGAAGGCCGAGCCTCACACTAGCGAGGCCGTAGGCCGAGCCCCCTGCGAGGCCGTAGGCCGAGCGGCACCAAGACGAGGCCGCCAGGCCGAGTCATGGTGCCTGTCGGACGCTCGGCTGACAAAGGCGAGGCCGAAGGCCGAGCCTTGTGTCAGTCGAGCCGCGAGGCCGCAGGCCGAGCCTCACACTTGCGAGGCCGTAGGCCGAGCTCCGTATGAGGGGATTTCAAAGGCATTTCTTAATGAATAACAATCGTCTCTTGCGTTTCCACCGCGATGGGGGGATTTGGTTTCTTCAAACTGCAATGTCAACCCTCGGTCATATATTTTCAAAATCATCATCATCATCATCAGTCAAATTACTACTCTATTGAGATTTCTTACCCGTTTTCGCAGCAATGGGGGTTTTCTACCCGGCCGACTGCAATGTTCGATTTCGGTCATGGATTTAAAAAATCCATCATCATCATCAGCCTTCTCCCTAACGTACCGAGATTTCTTTCCCATTTCCACAGCGATGGGGGGATTTCTACCCGTTCAACTGCAACCTTCATTTTCGGTCATAGATTTAAAAATCATCATCATCATCATTAGCCAGATTACTACCGTACGGAGGTTTCTTACCCGTTTTCGTCATGCTCCTCCTGTTTTTTCAACTTTTCAAGTCGAACTAAAAGGCCCAGCCATACCCAACGGCAGGACCGCCACGCGGGCCGCTCGCGGCCCGCGCAGCCACGCGAAATACTAGTTATATTATATAAAGTTAAATTACCACTCACTGACTGACTCATTTAGATATTGCTCTGGCCAACTGGGGAAGGGGGGGGTGAAAAGCGAGTATGGGGTCGTACGGAGGGGGGGCCAGAACCACCGGGAAAAATCCGAAACCTTCAGAAGGTCATACCCTGAAGGTGGACCCCCAGGGGATCTCGGAAACGGTAAACATTTTTTCTAAAGCACTTAAACTAAAGTTTCGTTAAACCCTGGGACCTTTTTGGAAAAATGAAAAAAAACATGGCCGCCATTCAAAAAAACATGGCCGCCATACAAAATTGAATCTTCGATAGCGGTCAAACTAATAGAGATGGATATCGAGTGTTTGACCAAATGTCATAGGGGACGTTCGGGGCCATCCACTAGGGATGACGAAAATCCAAGATGGCGGATTCAAGATGGCCGCCATTTTTCAAATTGCTCCGAGGGGGCTGATTTTTTGCATCCGGGGGTATTCGGGGTCGCTGATTTCAAATATGGAATTTGTTTTTTGAATTTTTTTTTTTTTAATGTAGCTGCCATACAAATTTGTTTTTCGAGTGCCGTGGCGAGGCCGTTAGGCCGAGCTACGGCGTTTTTCCGGATCTAGATCGACTCGTGCGAGGCCGAAGGCCGAGCCTTGTGTCAGTCGAGCCGCGAGGCCGCAGGCCGAGCCTCACACTTGCGAGGCCGTAGGCCGAGCTCCGTATGAGGGGATTTCAAAGGCATTTCTTAATGAATAACAATCGTCTCTTGCGTTTCCACCACGATGGGGGGATTTGGTTCCTTCAAACTGGGATGTCAACTCTCGGTCATATAATTTCAAAATCATCATCATCATCATCAACCAAATTACTACTCTATGGAGGATTCTTACCCGTTTTCGCAGCAATGGGGGTTTTCTACCCGGCCGACTGCAATGTTCGATTTCGGTCATGGATTTAAAAAAATCCATCATCATCATCAGCCTTCTCCCTAACGTATCGAGATTTCTTACCCGTTTCCACAGCGATGGGGGGATTTCTACCCGTTCAACTGCAACCTTCATTTTCGGTCATAGATTTAAAAATCATCATCATCATCATCAGCCAGATTACTGCCGTACGGAGGTTTCTTACCCGTTTTCGTCATGCTCCTCCTGTTTTTTCAACTTTTAAGTCGAGCACAGAAGATCCAGCCATACCCAACGGCAGGACCGCCACGCGGGCCGCTCGCGGCCCGCGCAGCCACGCGAAATACTAGTTATATTATATAAACTTAAATTACCACTCACTGACTCACTCATTTAGATATTGCTCTGGCCAACTGGGGAAGGGGGGGGTGAAAAGCGAGTACGGGGTCGTGCGGAGGGGGGGCCAGAACCACCGGGAAAAATCCGAAACCTTCGGAAGGTCATACCCTGAAGGTGGACCCCCAGGGGATCTCGGAAACGGTAAACATTTTTTCTAAAGCACTGGAACTAAATATACCCCAAACCCTGGGACCTTTCTGGAAAAATGAAAAAAAACATGGCCGCCATTCAAAAAAACATGGCCGCCATACAAAATTGAATCTTCGATTGCGGTCAAACTAATAGAGATGGATATCGAGTGTTTGACCAAATGTCATAGGGGACGTTCGGGGCCATCCACTAGGGATGACGAAAATCCAAGATGGCGGATTCAAGATGGCCGCCATTTTTCAAATTGCTCGGAGGGGGCTGATTTTTTGCATCCGGGGATTTTCGGGGTCGCTGATTTCAAATATGGAATTTGTTTTTTGAATTTTTTTTTTTTTAATGTAGCTGACATACAAATTTGTTTTTCGAGTGCCGTGGCGAGGCCGTGAGGCCGAGCTGCGGCGTTTTTCCGGATTTAGATCGACTCGTGCGAGGCCGAAGGCCGAGCCTCACACTAGCGAGGCCGCAGGCCGAGCCCCCAGCGAGGCCGCAGGCCGAGCGGCACCATGACGAGGCCGCCAGGCCGAGTCATGGTGCGTGTCGGACGCTCGGCTGACACGAGGCGAGGCCGAAGGCCGAGCCTTGTGTCAGACGAGCCGCGAGGCCGCAGGCCGAGCCTCACACTTGCGAGGCCGTAGGCCGAGCTCCGTATGAGGGGATTTCAAAGGCATTTCTTAATGAATAACAATCGTCTCTTGCGTTTCCACCACGATGGGGGGGATTTGGTTCCTCCAAACTGCAATGTCAACTCTCGGTCATATATTTTCAAAATCATCATCATCATCATCAACCAAATTACTACTGCATGGAGGATTCTTACCCGTTTTCGCAGCAATGGGGGTTTTCGATTTCGGTCATGGATTTAAAAAATTCCATCATCATCATCAGCCTTCTCCCTAACGTACCGAGATTTCTTTCCCATTTCCACAGCGATTGGGGGATTTCTACCCGTTCAACTGCAACCTTCATTTTCGGTCATAGATTTAAAAATCATCATCATCATCATCAGCCAGATTACTACCGAACGGAGGTTTCTTACCCGTTTTCGTCATGCTCCTCCTGTTTTTTCAACTTTTAAGTCGAACTAAAAGGCCCAGCCATACCCAACGGCAGGACCGCCACGCGGGCCGCTCGCGGCCCGCGCAGCCACGCGAAATACTAGTTATATTATATAAACTTAAATTACCACTGACTCACTGACTCACTGATTTAGATATTGCTCTGGCCAACTGGGGAAGGGGGGGGTGAAAAGCGAGTACGGGGTCGTACGGAGGGGGGGCCAGAACCACCGGGAAAAATCCGAAACCTTCAGAAGGTCATACCCTGAAGGTGGACCCCAGGGATCTCGGAAACGGTAAACATTTTTTCTAAAGCACTGGAACTAAATATACCCTAAACCCTGGGACCTTTCTGGAAAAATGAAAAAAAACATGGCCGCCATTCAAAAAAACATGGCCGCCATACAAAATTGAATCTTCGATTGCGGTCAAACTAATAGAGATGGATATGGAGTGTTTGACCAAATGTCATAGGGGACGTTCGGGGCCATCCACTAGGGATGACGAAAATCCAAGATGGCGGATTCAAGATGGCCGCCATTTTTCAAATTGCTCGGAGGGGGCTGATTTTTTGCATCCGGGGATTTTCGGGGTCGCTGATTTCGAATATGGAATTTGTTTTTTGAATTTTTTTTTTTTTAATGTAGCTGCCATACAAATTTGTTTTTCGAGTGCCGTGGCGAGGTCGTGAGGCCGAGCTGCGGCGTTTTTCCGGATTTAGATCGACTCGTGCGAGGCCGAAGGCCGAGCCTCACACTAGCGAGGCCGCAGGCCGAGCCCCCTGCGAGGCCGTAGGCCGAGCGGCACCATGACGAGGCCGCCAGGCCGAGTCATGGTGCGTGTCGGACGCTCGGCTGACACGAGGCGAGGCCGAAGGCCGAGCCTTGTGTCAGTCGAGCCGCGAGGCCGCAGGCCGAGCCTCACACTTGCGAGGCCGTAGGCCGAGCTCCGTATGAGGGGATTTCAAAGGCATTTCTTAATGAATAACAATCGTCTCTTGCGTTTCCACCGCGATGGGGCGATTTGGTTCCTTCAAACTGGGATGTCAACTCTCGGTCATATAATTTCAAAATCATCATCATCATCATCAACCAAATTACTACTCTATGGAGATTTCTTACCCGTTTTCGCAGCAATGGGGGTTTTCTACCCGGCCGACTGCAATGTTCGATTTCGGTCATGGATTTAAAAAATTCCATCATCATCATCAGCCTTCTCCCTAACGTACCGAGATTTCTTTCCCATTTCCACAGCGATGGGGGGATTTCTACCCGTTCAACTGCAACCTTCATTTTCGGTCATAGATTTAAAAATCATCATCATCATCATCAGCCAGATTACTACCGAACGGAGGTTTCTTACCCGTTTTCGTCATGCTCCTCCTGTTTTTTCAACTTTTCAAGTCGAACTAAAAGGCCCAGCCATACCCAACGGCAGGACCGCCACGCGGGCCGCTCGCGGCCCGCGCAGCCACGCGAAATACTAGTTATATTATATAAACTTAAATTACCACTCACTGACTCACTGACTCACTCATTTAGATATTGCTCTGGCCAACTGGGGAAGGGGGGGGTGAAAAGCGAGTACGGGGTCGTACGGAGGGGGGGCCAGAACCACCGGGAAAAATCCGAAACCTTCGGAAGGTCATACCCTGAAGGTGGACCCCCAGGGGATCTCGGAAACGGTAAACATTTTTTCTAAAGCACTGGAACTAAATATACCCCAAACCCTGGGACCTTTTTGGAAAAATGAAAAAAAACATGGCTCCCATTCAAAAAAACATGGCCGCCATACAAAATTGAATCTTCGATTGCGGTCAAACTAATAGAGATGGATATCGAGTGTTTGACCAAATGTCATAGGGGACGTTCGGGGCCATCCACTAGGGATGACGAAAATCCAAGATGGCGGATTCAAGATGGCCGCCATTTTTCAAATTGCTCGGAGGGGGCTGATTTTTTGCATCCGGGGATTTTCGGGGTCGCTGATTTCAAATATGGAATTTGTTTTTTGAATTTTTTTTTTTTTAATGTAGCTGCCGTACAAATTTGTTTTTCGAGTGCCGTGGCGAGGCCGTGAGGCCGAGCTACGGCGTTTTTCCGGATTTAGATCGACTCGTGCGAGGCCGAAGGCCGAGCCTCACACTAGCGAGGCCGCAGGCCGAGCCCCCTGCGAGGCCGCAGGCCGAGCGGCACCATGACGAGGCCGCCAGGCCGAGTCATGGTGCGTGACGGACGCTCGGCTGACACGAGGCGAGGCCGAAGGCCGAGCCTTGTGTCAGACGAGCCGCGAGGCCGCAGGCCGAGCCTCACACTTGCGAGGCCGTAGGCCGAGCTCCGTATGAGAGGATTTCAAAGGCATTTCTTAATGAATAACAAATGTCTTTTGCGTTTCCACCACGATGGGAAGATTTGGTTCCTACAAACTGCGATGTCAACTCTCGGTCATATTTTTTCAAAATCATCATCATCATCATCAACCAAATCACTACTGCATGGAGGATTCTTACCCGTTTTCGCAGCAATGGGGGTTTTCTACCCGGCCGACTGCAATGTTCGATTTCGGTCATGGATTTAAAAAAATCCATCATCATCATCAGCCTTCTCCCTAACGTACCGAGATTTCTTTCCCATTTCCACAGCGATGGGGGGATTTCTACCGTTCCAACTGCGACCATCATTTTCGGTCATAGATTTAAAAATCATCATCATCATCATCAGCCAGATTACTACCGTACGGAGGTTTCTTACCCGTTTTCGTCATGCTCCTCCTGTTTTTTCAACTTTCTAAGTCGCACTAAACGATCCAGCCATACCCAACGGCAGGACCGCCACGCGGGCCGCTCGCGGCCCGCGCAGCCACGCGAAATACTAGTTATATTATATAAAGTTAAATTACCACTGACTCACTGACTGACTCACTCATTTAGATATTGCTCTGGCCAACTGGGGAAGGGGGGGGTGAAAAGCGAGTACGGGGTCGTAGGGAGGGGGGGCCAGAACAACCGGGAAAAATCCGAAACCTTCCGAAGGTCATACCCTGAAGGTGGACCCCCAGGGTATCTCGGAAACGGTAAACATTTTTTCTAAAGCACTTAAACTAAAGTTTCGTTAAACCCTGGGACCTTTTTGGAAAAATGAAAAAAAACATGGCCGCCATTCAAAAAAACATGGCCGCCATACAAAATTGAATCTTCGATTGCGGTCAAACTAATAGAGATGGATATCGAGTGTTTGACCAAATGTCATAGGGGACGTTCGGGGCCATCCACTAGGGATGACGAAAATCCAAGATGGCGGATTCAAGATGGCCGCCATTTTTCAAATTGCTCGGAGGGGGCTGATTTTTTGCATCCGGGGATTTTCGGGGTCGCTGATTTCAAATATGGAATTTGTTTTTTGATTTTTTTTTTTTTAATGTAGCTGCCATACAAATTTGATTTTCGAGTGCCGTGGCGAGGCCGTGAGGCCGAGCTGCGGCGTTTTTCCGGATTTAGATCGACTCGTGCGAGGCCGAAGGCCGAGCCTTGTGTCAGTCGAGCCGCGAGGCCGCAGGCCGAGCCTCACACTTGCGAGGCCGTAGGCCGAGCTCCGTATGAGGGGATTTCAAAGGCATTTCTTAATGAATAACAATCGTCTCTTGCGTTTCCACCACGATGGGGGGATTTGGTTCCTTCAAACTGGGATGTCATCTCTCGGTCATATTTTTTTTAAATCATCATCATCATCATCAATCAAATTACTACTCCATTGAGATTTCTTTCCCGTTTTCGCAGCAATGGGGGTTTTCTACCCGGCCGACTGCAATGTTCGATTTCGGTCATGGATTTAAAAAATTCCATCATCATCATCAGCCTTCTCCCTAACGTATCGAGATTTCTTACCCGTTTCCACAGCGATGGGGGGATTTCTACCCGTTCAACTGCAACCTTCATTTTCGGTCATAGATTTAAAAATCATCATCATCATCATCAGCCAGATTACTACCGTATGGAGGTTTCTTACCCGTTTTCGTAGCAATTGGGGGTTTTCTATGCGGCCGACTGCGATGTCAACTCTCGGTCATATATTTTCAAAATCATCATCATCATCATAAGCCAAATTACTACTCTATGGAGGATTCTTACCCGTTTTCGCAGCAATGGGGGGTTTTCTACCTGGCCTTCTGCGATTTTCGATTTCGGTCATGGATTTAAAAAAGAACATCATCATCATCAGCCTTCTCCCTAACACATCGAGATTTCTTACCCATTTCCACAGCGATGGGGGGATTTCTACCGGTCAAACTGCGACGTTCATTATCGGTTATAGATTTAAACCATAATTATCATCATCATCAGCCAGATTACTACCGAATGGAGGTTTCTTACCCGGTTTCGTAGCAATGGGGGGTTTTCTACCCGGCCGACTGCAATGTTCGATTTCGGTCATAGATTTTCAAAATCATCATCATCATCATCAACCAAATTACTACTGCATGGAGGATTCTTACCCGTTTTTGCAGCAATGGGGGTTTTCTACCCGGCCGACTGCAATGTTCGATTTCGGTCATGGATTTAAAAAATCCATCATCATCATCAGCCTTCTCCCTAACGTACCGAGATTTCTTTCCCATTTCCACAGCGATGGGGGGATTTCTACCCGTTCAACTGCAACCTTCATTTTCGGTCATAGATTTAAAAATCATCATCATCATCATTAGCCAGATTACTACCGTACGGAGGTTTCTTACCCGTTTTCGTCATGCTCCTCCTGTTTTTTCAACTTTTCAAGTCGAACTAAAAGGCCCAGCCATACCCAACGGCAGGACCGCCACGCGGGCCGCTCGCGGCCCGCGCAGCCACGCGAAATACTAGTTATATTATATAAAGTTAAATTACCACTCACTCACTCACTGACTCATTTAGATATTGCTCTGGCCAACTGGGGAAGGGGGGGGTGAAAAGCGAGTACGGGGTCGTACGGAGGGGGGGCCAGAACCACCGGGAAAAATCCGAAACCTTCGGAAGGTCATACCCTGAAGGTGGACCCCCAGGGGATCTCGGAAACGGTAAACATTTTTTTTAAAGCACTTAAACTAAAGTTTTCTCAAACCCTGGGACCTTTCTGGAAAAATGAAAAAAAACATGGCCGCCATTCAAAAAAACATGGCCGCCATACAAAATTGAATCTTCGATTGCGGTCAAACTAATAGAGATGGATATCGAGTGTTTGACCAAATGTCATAGGGGACGTTCGGGGCCATCCACTAGGGATGACGAAAATCCAAGATGGCGGATTCAAGATGGCCGCCATTTTTCAAATTGCTCGGAGGGGGCTGATTTTTTGCATCCGGGGATTTTCGGGGTCGCTGATTTCAAATATGGAATTTGTTTTTTGAATTTTTTTTTTTTTAATGTAGCTGCCATACAAATTTGTTTTTCGAGTGCCGTGGCGAGGCCGTGAGGCCGAGCTACGGCGTTTTTCCGGATTTAGATCGACTCGTGCGAGGCCGAAGGCCGAGCCTCACACTAGCGAGGCCGTAGGCCGAGCCCCCTGCGAGGCCGTAGGCCGAGCGGCACCAAGACGAGGCCGCCAGGCCGAGTCATGGTGCCTGTCGGACGCTCGGCTGACAAAGGCGAGGCCGAAGGCCGAGCCTTGTGTCAGTCGAGCCGCGAGGCCGCAGGCCGAGCCTCACACTTGCGAGGCCGTAGGCCGAGCTCCGTATGAGGGGATTTCAAAGGCATTTCTTAATGAATAACAATCGTCTCTTGCGTTTCCACCGCGATGGGGGGATTTGGTTTCTTCAAACTGCAATGTCAACCCTCGGTCATATATTTTCAAAATCATCATCATCATCATCAGTCAAATTACTACTCTATTGAGATTTCTTACCCGTTTTCGCAGCAATGGGGGTTTTCTACCCGGCCGACTGCAATGTTCGATTTCGGTCATGGATTTAAAAAATCCATCATCATCATCAGCCTTCTCCCTAACGTACCGAGATTTCTTTCCCATTTCCACAGCGATGGGGGGATTTCTACCCGTTCAACTGCAACCTTCATTTTCGGTCATAGATTTAAAAATCATCATCATCATCATTAGCCAGATTACTACCGTACGGAGGTTTCTTACCCGTTTTCGTCATGCTCCTCCTGTTTTTTCAACTTTTCAAGTCGAACTAAAAGGCCCAGCCATACCCAACGGCAGGACCGCCACGCGGGCCGCTCGCGGCCCGCGCAGCCACGCGAAATACTAGTTATATTATATAAAGTTAAATTACCACTCACTGACTGACTCATTTAGATATTGCTCTGGCCAACTGGGGAAGGGGGGGGTGAAAAGCGAGTATGGGGTCGTACGGAGGGGGGGCCAGAACCACCGGGAAAAATCCGAAACCTTCAGAAGGTCATACCCTGAAGGTGGACCCCCAGGGGATCTCGGAAACGGTAAACATTTTTTCTAAAGCACTTAAACTAAAGTTTCGTTAAACCCTGGGACCTTTTTGGAAAAATGAAAAAAAACATGGCCGCCATTCAAAAAAACATGGCCGCCATACAAAATTGAATCTTCGATAGCGGTCAAACTAATAGAGATGGATATCGAGTGTTTGACCAAATGTCATAGGGGACGTTCGGGGCCATCCACTAGGGATGACGAAAATCCAAGATGGCGGATTCAAGATGGCCGCCATTTTTCAAATTGCTCCGAGGGGGCTGATTTTTTGCATCCGGGGGTATTCGGGGTCGCTGATTTCAAATATGGAATTTGTTTTTTGAATTTTTTTTTTTTTAATGTAGCTGCCATACAAATTTGTTTTTCGAGTGCCGTGGCGAGGCCGTTAGGCCGAGCTACGGCGTTTTTCCGGATCTAGATCGACTCGTGCGAGGCCGAAGGCCGAGCCTTGTGTCAGTCGAGCCGCGAGGCCGCAGGCCGAGCCTCACACTTGCGAGGCCGTAGGCCGAGCTCCGTATGAGGGGATTTCAAAGGCATTTCTTAATGAATAACAATCGTCTCTTGCGTTTCCACCACGATGGGGGGATTTGGTTCCTTCAAACTGGGATGTCAACTCTCGGTCATATAATTTCAAAATCATCATCATCATCATCAACCAAATTACTACTCTATGGAGGATTCTTACCCGTTTTCGCAGCAATGGGGGTTTTCTACCCGGCCGACTGCAATGTTCGATTTCGGTCATGGATTTAAAAAAATCCATCATCATCATCAGCCTTCTCCCTAACGTATCGAGATTTCTTACCCGTTTCCACAGCGATGGGGGGATTTCTACCCGTTCAACTGCAACCTTCATTTTCGGTCATAGATTTAAAAATCATCATCATCATCATCAGCCAGATTACTGCCGTACGGAGGTTTCTTACCCGTTTTCGTCATGCTCCTCCTGTTTTTTCAACTTTTAAGTCGAGCACAGAAGATCCAGCCATACCCAACGGCAGGACCGCCACGCGGGCCGCTCGCGGCCCGCGCAGCCACGCGAAATACTAGTTATATTATATAAACTTAAATTACCACTCACTGACTCACTCATTTAGATATTGCTCTGGCCAACTGGGGAAGGGGGGGGTGAAAAGCGAGTACGGGGTCGTGCGGAGGGGGGGCCAGAACCACCGGGAAAAATCCGAAACCTTCGGAAGGTCATACCCTGAAGGTGGACCCCCAGGGGATCTCGGAAACGGTAAACATTTTTTCTAAAGCACTGGAACTAAATATACCCCAAACCCTGGGACCTTTCTGGAAAAATGAAAAAAAACATGGCCGCCATTCAAAAAAACATGGCCGCCATACAAAATTGAATCTTCGATTGCGGTCAAACTAATAGAGATGGATATCGAGTGTTTGACCAAATGTCATAGGGGACGTTCGGGGCCATCCACTAGGGATGACGAAAATCCAAGATGGCGGATTCAAGATGGCCGCCATTTTTCAAATTGCTCGGAGGGGGCTGATTTTTTGCATCCGGGGATTTTCGGGGTCGCTGATTTCAAATATGGAATTTGTTTTTTGAATTTTTTTTTTTTTAATGTAGCTGACATACAAATTTGTTTTTCGAGTGCCGTGGCGAGGCCGTGAGGCCGAGCTGCGGCGTTTTTCCGGATTTAGATCGACTCGTGCGAGGCCGAAGGCCGAGCCTCACACTAGCGAGGCCGCAGGCCGAGCCCCCAGCGAGGCCGCAGGCCGAGCGGCACCATGACGAGGCCGCCAGGCCGAGTCATGGTGCGTGTCGGACGCTCGGCTGACACGAGGCGAGGCCGAAGGCCGAGCCTTGTGTCAGACGAGCCGCGAGGCCGCAGGCCGAGCCTCACACTTGCGAGGCCGTAGGCCGAGCTCCGTATGAGGGGATTTCAAAGGCATTTCTTAATGAATAACAATCGTCTCTTGCGTTTCCACCACGATGGGGGGGATTTGGTTCCTCCAAACTGCAATGTCAACTCTCGGTCATATATTTTCAAAATCATCATCATCATCATCAACCAAATTACTACTGCATGGAGGATTCTTACCCGTTTTCGCAGCAATGGGGGTTTTCGATTTCGGTCATGGATTTAAAAAATTCCATCATCATCATCAGCCTTCTCCCTAACGTACCGAGATTTCTTTCCCATTTCCACAGCGATTGGGGGATTTCTACCCGTTCAACTGCAACCTTCATTTTCGGTCATAGATTTAAAAATCATCATCATCATCATCAGCCAGATTACTACCGAACGGAGGTTTCTTACCCGTTTTCGTCATGCTCCTCCTGTTTTTTCAACTTTTAAGTCGAACTAAAAGGCCCAGCCATACCCAACGGCAGGACCGCCACGCGGGCCGCTCGCGGCCCGCGCAGCCACGCGAAATACTAGTTATATTATATAAACTTAAATTACCACTCACTCACTGACTCACTGATTTAGATATTGCTCTGGCCAACTGGGGAAGGGGGGGGTGAAAAGCGAGTACGGGGTCGTACGGAGGGGGGGCCAGAACCACCGGGAAAAATCCGAAACCTTCAGAAGGTCATACCCTGAAGGTGGACCCCCAGGGGATCTCGGAAACGGTAAACATTTTTTCTAAAGCACTGGAACTAAATATACCCCAAACCCTGGGACCTTTCTGGAAAAATGAAAAAAAACATGGCCGCCATTCAAAAAAACATGGCCGCCATACAAAATTGAATCTTCGATTGCGGTCAAACTAATAGAGATGGATATCGAGTGTTTGACCAAATGTCATAGGGGACGTTCGGGGCCATCCACTAGGGATGACGAAAATCCAAGATGGCGGATTCAAGATGGCCGCCATTTTTCAAATTGCTCGGAGGGGGCTGATTTTTTGCATCCGGGGATTTTCGGGGTCGCCGATTTCAAATATGGAATTTGTTTTTTGATTTTTTTTTTTTTTAATGTAGCTGCCGTACAAATTTGTTTTTCGAGTGCAGTGGCGAGGCCGCGAGGCCGAGCTACGGCGTTTTTCCGGATTTAGATCGACTCGTGCGAGGCCGAAGGCCGAGCCTCACACTAGCGAGGCCGCAGGCCGAGCCCCCTGCGAGGCCGTAGGCCGAGCGGCACCATGACGAGGCCGCCAGGCCGAGTCATGGTGCGTGTCGGACGCTCGGCTGACACGAGGCGAGGCCGAAGGCCGAGCCTTGTGTCAGACGAGCCGCGAGGCCGCAGGCCGAGCCTCACACTTGCGAGGCCGTAGGCCGAGCTCCGTATGAGGGGATTTCAAAGGCATTTCTTAATGAATAACAATCGTCTCTTGCGTTTCCAGCACGATGGGGGGATTTGGTTCCTTCAAACTGCGATGTCAACTCTCGGTCATATATTTTCAAAATCATCATCATCATCATCAGTCAAATTACTACTCTATTGAGATTTCTTTCCCGTTTTCGCAGCAATGGGGGTTTTCTACCCGGCCGACTGCAATGTTCGATTTCGGTCATGGATTTAAAAAATCCATCATCATCATCAGCCTTCTCCCTAACGTATCGAGATTTCTTACCCGTTTCCACAGCGATGGGGGGATTTCTACCGTTCCAACTGCAACCTTCATTTTCGGTCATAGATTTAAAAATCATCATCATCATCATCAGCCAGATTACTACCGTACGGAGGTTTCTTACCCGTTTTCGTCATGCTCCTCCTGTTTTTTCAACTTTTAAAGTCGAGCACAGATGATGCAGCCACACCCAACGGCAGGACCGCCACGCGGGCCGCTCGCGGCCCGCGCAGCCACGCGAAATACTAGTTATATTATATAAAGTTAAATTACCACTCACTGACTCACTCACTGATTTAGATATTGCTCTGGCCAACTGGGGAAGGGGGGGGTGAAAAGCGAGTACGGGGTCGTACGGAGGGGGGGCCAGAACCACCGGGAAAAATCCGAAACCTTCGGAAGGTCATACCCTGAAGGTGGACCCCCAGGGGATCTCGGAAACGGTAAACATTTTTTCTAAAGCACTTAAACTAAAGTTTCGTTAAACCCTGGGACCTTTTTGGAAAAATGAAAAAAAACATGGCCGCCATTCAAAAAAACATGGCCGCCATACAAAATTGAATCTTCGATTGCGGTCAAACTAATAGAGATGGATATGGAGTGTTTGACCAAATGTCATAGGGGACGTTCGGGGCCATCCACTAGGGATGACGAAAATCCAAGATGGCGGATTCAAGATGGCCGCCATTTTTCAAATTGCTCGGAGGGGGCTGATTTTTTGCATCCGGGGATTTTCGGGGTCGCTGATTTCAAATATGGAATTTGTTTTTTGATTTTTTTTTTTTTTAATGTAGCTGCCATACAAATTTGTTTTTCGAGTGCCGTGGCGAGGCCGTGAGGCCGAGCTACGGCGTTTTTCCGGATTTAGATCGACTCGTGCGAGGCCGAAGGCCGAGCCTCACACTAGCGAGGCCGCAGGCCGAGCCCCCTGCGAGGCCGTAGGCCGAGCGGCACCATGACGAGGCCGCCAGGCCGAGTCATGGTGCGTGTCGGACGCTCGGCTGACACGAGGCGAGGCCGAAGGCCGAGCCTTGTGTCAGTCGAGCCGCGAGGCCGCAGGCCGAGCCTCACACTTGCGAGGCCGTAGGCCGAGCTCCGTATGAGGGGATTTCAAAGGCATTTCTTAATGAATAACAAATGTCTTTTGCGTTTCCACTACAATGGGGGGATTTGGTTCCTCCAAACTGCGATGTCAACTCTCGGTCATATTTTTTCAAAATCATCATCATCATCATCAACCAAATTACTACTGCATGGAGGATTCTTACCCGTTTTCGCAGCAATGGGGGTTTTCTACCCGGCCGACTGCAATGTTCGATTTCGGTCATGGATTTAAAAAATTCCATCATCATCATCAGCCTTCTTCCTAACGTATCGAGATTTCTTACCCGTTTCCACAGCGATGGGGGGATTTCTACCGTTCCAACTGCAACCTTCATTTTCGGTCATAGATTTAAAAATCATCATCATCATCATCAGCCAGATTACTACCGTATGGAGGTTTCTCACCCGTTTTCATCATGCTCCTCCTGTTTTTTCAACTTTGTAAGTCGCACTCAGTGATCCAGCCACACCCAACGGCAGGACCGCCACGCGGGCCGCTCGCGGCCCGCGCAGCCACGCGAAATACTAGTTATATTATATAAACTTAAATTACCACTCACTGACTGACTCACTCACTCATTTAGATATTGCTCTGGCCAACTGGGGAAGGGGGGGGTGAAAAGCGAGTACGGGGTCGTACGGAGGGGGGGCCAGAACCGCCGGGAAAAATCCGAAACCTTCAGAAGGTCATACCCTGAAGGTGGACCCCCAGGGGATCTCGGAAACGGTAAACATTTTTTCTAAAGCACTTAAACTAAAGTTTCCCCAAACCCTGGGACCTTTCTGGAAAAATGAAAAAAAACATGGCCGCCATTCAAAAAAACATGGCCGCCATACAAAATTGAATCTTCGATTGCGGTCAAAGTAATAGAGATGGATATCGAGTGTTTGACCAAATGTCATAGGGGACGTTCGGGGCCATCCACTAGGGATGACGAAAATCCAAGATGGCGGATTCAAGATGGCCGCCATTTTTCAAATTGCTCGGAGGGGGCTGATTTTTTGCATCCGGGGATTTTCGGGGTCGCTGATTTCAAATATGGAATTTGTGTTTTGAATTTTTTTTTTTTTAATGTAGCTGCCATACAAATTTGTTTTTCGAGTGCCGTGGCGAGGCCGTGAGGCCGAGCTACGGCGTTTTTCCGGATTTAGATCGACTCGTGCGAGGCCGAAGGCCGAGCCTCACACTAGCGAGGCCGCAGGCCGAGCCCCCTGCGAGGCCGTAGGCCGAGCGGCACCAAGACGAGGCCGCCAGGCCGAGTCATGGTGCCTGTCGGACGCTCGGCTGACAAAGGCGAGGCCGAAGGCCGAGCCTTGTGTCAGTCGAGCCGCGAGGCCGCAGGCCGAGCCTCACACTTGCGAGGCCGTAGGCCGAGCTCCGTATGAGGGGATTTCAAAGGCATTTCTTAATGAATAACAATCGTCTCTTGCGTTTCCACCACGATGGGGGGATTTGGTTCCTTCAAACTGCAATGTCAACTCTCGGTCATATTTTTTCAAAATCATCATCATCATCATCAACCAAATTACTACTGCATGGAGGATTCTTACCCGTTTTCGCAGCAATGGGGGTTTTCTACCCGGCCGACTGCAATGTTCGATTTCGGTCATGGATTTAAAAAAATCCATCATCATCATCAGCCTTCTCCCTAACGTACCGAGATTTCTTTCCCGTTTCCACAGCGATGGGGGGATTTCTACCCGTTCAACTGCAACCTTCATTTTCGGTCATAGATTTAAAAATCATCATCATCATCATCAGCCAGATTACTACCGTACGGAGGTTTCTTACCCGTTTTCGTCATGCTCCTCCTGTTTTTTCAACTTTTAAGTCGAGCACAGATGATCCAGCCACACCCAACGGCAGGACCGCCACGCGGGCCGCTCGCGGCCCGCGCAGCCACGCGAAATACTAGTTATATTATATAAACTTAAATTACCACTCACTGACTCACTGACTCACTCATTTAGATATTGCTCTGGCCAACTGGGGAAGGGGGGGGTGAAAAGCGAGTACGGGGTCGTACGGAGGGGGGGCCAGAACCACCGGGAAAAATCCGAAACCTTCGGAAGGTCATACCCTGAAGGTGGACCCCCAGGGGATCTCGGAAACGGTAAACATTTTTTCTAAAGCACTGGAACTAAATATACCCCAAACCCTGGGACCTTTTTGGAAAAATGAAAAAAAACATGGCTCCCATTCAAAAAAACATGGCCGCCATACAAAATTGAATCTTCGATTGCGGTCAAACTAATAGAGATGGATATCGAGTGTTTGACCAAATGTCATAGGGGACGTTCGGGGCCATCCACTAGGGATGACGAAAATCCAAGATGGCGGATTCAAGATGGCCGCCATTTTTCAAATTGCTCGGAGGGGGCTGATTTTTTGCATCCGGGGATTTTCGGGGTCGCTGATTTCAAATATGGAATTTGTTTTTTGAATTTTTTTTTTTTTAATGTAGCTGCCGTACAAATTTGTTTTTCGAGTGCCGTGGCGAGGCCGTGAGGCCGAGCTACGGCGTTTTTCCGGATTTAGATCGACTCGTGCGAGGCCGAAGGCCGAGCCTCACACTAGCGAGGCCGCAGGCCGAGCCCCCTGCGAGGCCGCAGGCCGAGCGGCACCATGACGAGGCCGCCAGGCCGAGTCATGGTGCGTGACGGACGCTCGGCTGACACGAGGCGAGGCCGAAGGCCGAGCCTTGTGTCAGACGAGCCGCGAGGCCGCAGGCCGAGCCTCACACTTGCGAGGCCGTAGGCCGAGCTCCGTATGAGAGGATTTCAAAGGCATTTCTTAATGAATAACAAATGTCTTTTGCGTTTCCACCACGATGGGAAGATTTGGTTCCTACAAACTGCGATGTCAACTCTCGGTCATATTTTTTCAAAATCATCATCATCATCATCAACCAAATCACTACTGCATGGAGGATTCTTACCCGTTTTCGCAGCAATGGGGGTTTTCTACCCGGCCGACTGCAATGTTCGATTTCGGTCATGGATTTAAAAAAATCCATCATCATCATCAGCCTTCTCCCTAACGTACCGAGATTTCTTTCCCATTTCCACAGCGATGGGGGGATTTCTACCGTTCCAACTGCGACCATCATTTTCGGTCATAGATTTAAAAATCATCATCATCATCATCAGCCAGATTACTACCGTACGGAGGTTTCTTACCCGTTTTCGTCATGCTCCTCCTGTTTTTTCAACTTTCTAAGTCGCACTAAACGATCCAGCCATACCCAACGGCAGGACCGCCACGCGGGCCGCTCGCGGCCCGCGCAGCCACGCGAAATACTAGTTATATTATATAAAGTTAAATTACCACTGACTCACTGACTGACTCACTCATTTAGATATTGCTCTGGCCAACTGGGGAAGGGGGGGGTGAAAAGCGAGTACGGGGTCGTAGGGAGGGGGGGCCAGAACAACCGGGAAAAATCCGAAACCTTCCGAAGGTCATACCCTGAAGGTGGACCCCCAGGGTATCTCGGAAACGGTAAACATTTTTTCTAAAGCACTTAAACTAAAGTTTCGTTAAACCCTGGGACCTTTTTGGAAAAATGAAAAAAAACATGGCCGCCATTCAAAAAAACATGGCCGCCATACAAAATTGAATCTTCGATTGCGGTCAAACTAATAGAGATGGATATCGAGTGTTTGACCAAATGTCATAGGGGACGTTCGGGGCCATCCACTAGGGATGACGAAAATCCAAGATGGCGGATTCAAGATGGCCGCCATTTTTCAAATTGCTCGGAGGGGGCTGATTTTTTGCATCCGGGGATTTTCGGGGTCGCTGATTTCAAATATGGAATTTGTTTTTTGATTTTTTTTTTTTTAATGTAGCTGCCATACAAATTTGATTTTCGAGTGCCGTGGCGAGGCCGTGAGGCCGAGCTGCGGCGTTTTTCCGGATTTAGATCGACTCGTGCGAGGCCGAAGGCCGAGCCTTGTGTCAGTCGAGCCGCGAGGCCGCAGGCCGAGCCTCACACTTGCGAGGCCGTAGGCCGAGCTCCGTATGAGGGGATTTCAAAGGCATTTCTTAATGAATAACAATCGTCTCTTGCGTTTCCACCACGATGGGGGGATTTGGTTCCTTCAAACTGGGATGTCATCTCTCGGTCATATTTTTTTTAAATCATCATCATCATCATCAATCAAATTACTACTCCATTGAGATTTCTTTCCCGTTTTCGCAGCAATGGGGGTTTTCTACCCGGCCGACTGCAATGTTCGATTTCGGTCATGGATTTAAAAAATTCCATCATCATCATCAGCCTTCTCCCTAACGTATCGAGATTTCTTACCCGTTTCCACAGCGATGGGGGGATTTCTACCCGTTCAACTGCAACCTTCATTTTCGGTCATAGATTTAAAAATCATCATCATCATCATCAGCCAGATTACTACCGTATGGAGGTTTCTTACCCGTTTTCGTAGCAATTGGGGGTTTTCTATGCGGCCGACTGCGATGTCAACTCTCGGTCATATATTTTCAAAATCATCATCATCATCATAAGCCAAATTACTACTCTATGGAGGATTCTTACCCGTTTTCGCAGCAATGGGGGGTTTTCTACCTGGCCTTCTGCGATTTTCGATTTCGGTCATGGATTTAAAAAAGAACATCATCATCATCAGCCTTCTCCCTAACACATCGAGATTTCTTACCCATTTCCACAGCGATGGGGGGATTTCTACCGGTCAAACTGCGACGTTCATTATCGGTTATAGATTTAAACCATAATTATCATCATCATCAGCCAGATTACTACCGAATGGAGGTTTCTTACCCGGTTTCGTAGCAATGGGGGGTTTTCTACCCGGCCGACTGCAATGTTCGATTTCGGTCATAGATTTTCAAAATCATCATCATCATCATCAACCAAATTACTACTGCATGGAGGATTCTTACCCGTTTTTGCAGCAATGGGGGTTTTCTACCCGGCCGACTGCAATGTTCGATTTCGGTCATGGATTTAAAAAATTCCATCATCATCATCAGCCTTCTCCCTAACGTACCGAGATTTCTTTCCCATTTCCACAGCGATGGGGGGATTTCTACCCGTTCAACTGCAACCTTCATTTTCGGTCATAGATTTAAAAATCATCATCATCATCATCAGCCAGATTACTACCGTACGGAGGTTTCTTACCCGTTTTCGTCATGCTCCTCCTGTTTTTTCAACTTTTAAGTCGCACTCAGTGATCCAGCCACACCCAACGGCAGGACCGCCACGCGGGCCGCTCGCGGCCCGCGCAGCCACGCGAAATACTAGTTATTATTATATTATATAAAGTTAAATTACCACTGACTCACTGACTGACTCACTCATTTAGATATTGCTCTGGCCAACTGGGGAAGGGGGGGGTGAAAAGCGAGTACGGGGTCGTACGGAGGGGGGGCCAGAACCACCGGGAAAAATCCGAAACCTTCCAAAGGTCGACTCCTCGACGTGGACCCCCAGGGGATCTCGGAAACGGTAAACATTTTTTCTAAAGCACTTAAACTAAAGTTTCCTCAAACCCTGGGACCTTTTTGGAAAAATGAAAAAAAACATGGCCGCCATTCAAAAAAACATGGCCGCCATACAAAATTGAATCTTCGATTGCGGTCAAACTAATAGAGATGGATATGGAGTGTTTGACCAAATGTCATAGGGGACGTTCGGGGCCATCCACTAGGGATGACGAAAATCCAAGATGGCGGATTCAAGATGGCCGCCATTTTTCAAATTGCTCGGAGGGGGCTGATTTTTTGTATCCGGGGATTTTCGGGGTCGCTGATTTCGAATATGGAATTTGTTTTTTGAATTTTTTTTTTTTTAATGTAGCTGCCATACAAATTTGTGTTTCGAGTGCCGTGGCGAGGCCGTGAGGCCGAGCTACGGCGTTTTTCCGGATTTAGATCGACTCGTGCGAGGCCGAAGGCCGAGCCTCACTCTAGCGAGGCCGCAGGCCGAGCCCCCTGCGAGGCCGTAGGCCGAGCGGCACCATGACGAGGCCGCCAGGCCGAGTCATGGTGCGTGTCGGACGCTCGGCTGACACGAGGCGAGGCCGAAGGCCGAGCCTTGTGTCAGTCGAGCCGCGAGGCCGCAGGCCGAGCCTCACACTTGCGAGGCCGTAGGCCGAGCTCCGTATGAGGGGATTTCAAAGGCATTTCTTAATAAATAACAAGTGTCTTTTGCGTTTTCACTACAATAGCGCGATTTGGTTCCTTCAAACTGCGATGTCAACTCTCGGTCATATATTTTCAAAATCATCATCATCATCATCAACCAAATTACTACTGCATGGAGGATTCTTACCCGTTTTCGCAGCAATGGGGGTTTTCTACCCGGCCGACTGCAATGTTCGATTTCGGTCATGGATTTAAAAAATTCCATCATCATCATCAGCCTTCTCCCTAACGTACCGAGATTTCTTTCCCATTTCCACAGCGATGGGGGGATTTCTACCCGTTCAACTGCAACCTTCATTTTCGGTCATAGATTTAAAAATCATCATCATCATCATCAGCCAGATTACTACCGAACGGAGGTTTCTTACCCGTTTTCGTCATGCTCCTCCTGTTTTTTCAACTTTCTAAGTCGAACTAAAAGGCCCAGCCACACCCAACGGCAGGACCGCCACGCGGGCCGCTCGCGGCCCGCGCAGCCACGCGAAATACTAGTTATATTATATAAACTTAAATTACCACTCACTCACTCACTCACTGACTCATTTAGATATTGCTCTGGCCAACTGGGGAAGGGGGGGGTGAAAAGCGAGTACGGGGTCGTACGGAGGGGGGGCCAGAACCACCGGGAAAAATCCGAAACCTTCAGAAGGTCATACCCTGAAGGTGGACCCCCAGGGGATCTCGGAAACGGTAAACATTTTTTCTAAAGCACTTAAACTAAAGTTTCGTTAAACCCTGGGACCTTTCTGGAAAAATGAAAAAAAACATGGCCGCCATTCAAAAAAACATGGCCGCCATACAAAATTGAATCTTCGATTGCGGTCAAACTAATAGAGATGGATATCGAGTGTTTGACCAAATGTCATAGGGGACGTTCGGGGCCATCCACTAGGGATGACGAAAATCCAAGATGGCGGATTCAAGATGGCCGCCATTTTTCAAATTGCTCGGAGGGGGCTGATTTTTTGCATCCGGGGATTTTCGGGGTCGCCGATTTCAAATATGGAATTTGTTTTTTGAATTTTTTTTTTTTTAATGTAGCTGCCATACAATTTTGTTTTTCGAGTGCCGTGGCGAGGCCGTGAGGCCGAGCTACGGCGTTTTTCCGGATCTAGATCGACTCGTGCGAGGCCGAAGGCCGAGCCTCACACTAGCGAGGCCGCAGGCCGAGCCCCCTGCGAGGCCGTAGGCCGAGCGGCACCAAGACGAGGCCGCCAGGCCGAGTCATGGTGCGTGTCGGACGCTCGGCTGACACGAGGCGAGGCCGAAGGCCGAGCCTTGTGTCAGTCGAGCCGCGAGGCCGCAGGCCGAGCCTCACACTTGCGAGGCCGTAGGCCGAGCTCCGTATGAGGGGATTTCAAAGGCATTTCTTAATGAATAACAATTGTCTCTTGCGTTTCCACCACGATGGGGGGATTTGGTTCCTCCAAACTGCGATGTCAACTCTCGGTCATATATTTTCAAAATCATCATCATCATCATCATCAACCAAATTACTACTCTATGGAGGATTCTTACCCGTTTTCGCAGCAATGGGGGTTTTCTACCCGGCCGACTGCAATGTTCGATTTCGGTCATGGATTTAAAAAATTCCATCATCATCATCAGCCTTCTCCCTAACGTACCGAGATTTCTTTCCCGTTTCCACAGCGATGGGGGGATTTCTACCCGTTCAACTGCAACCTTCATTTTCGGTCATAGATTTAAAAATCATCATCATCATCATCAGCCAGATTACTACCGTACGGAGGTTTCTTACCCGTTTTCGTCATGCTCCTCCTGTTTTTTCAACTTTTAAGTCGAGCACAGATGATGCAGCCATACCCAACGGCAGGACCGCCACGCGGGCCGCTCGCGGCCCGCGCAGCCACGCGAAATACTAGTTATATTATATAAACTTAAATTACCACTCACTGACTGACTCATTTAGATATTGCTCTGGCCAACTGGGGAAGGGGGGGGTGAAAAGCGAGTACGGGGTCGTACGGAGGGGGGGCCAGAACCACCGGGAAAAATCCGAAACCTTCAGAAGGTCATACCCTGAAGGTGGACCCCCAGGGGATCTCGGAAACGGTAAACATTTTTTCTAAAGCACTTAAACTAAAGTTTCCTGAAACCCTGGGACCTTTCTGGAAAAATGAAAAAAAACATGGCCGCCATTCAAAAAAACATGGCCGCCATACAAAATTGAATCTTCGATTGCGGTCAAACTAATAGAGATGGATATCGAGTGTTTGACCAAATGTCATAGGGGACGTTCGGGGCCATCCACTAGGGATGACGAAAATCCAAGATGGCGGATTCAAGATGGCCGCCATTTTTCAAATTGCTCCGAGGGGGCTGATTTTTTGCATCCGGGGGTTTTCGGGGTCGCTGATTTCAAATATGGAATTTGTTTTTTGAATTTTTTTTTTTTTAATGTAGCTGCCATACAAATTTGTTTTTCGAGTGCCGTGGCGAGGCCGTGAGGCCGAGCTACGGCGTTTTTCCGGATTTAGATCGACTCGTGCGAGGCCGAAGGCCGAGCCTCACACTAGCGAGGCCGCAGGCCGAGCCCCCTGCGAGGCCGTAGGCCGAGCGGCACCATGACGAGGCCGCCAGGCCGAGTCATGGTGCGTGTCGGACGCTCGGCTGACACGAGGCGAGGCCGAAGGCCGAGCCTTGTGTCAGTCGAGCCGCGAGGCCGCAGGCCGAGCCTCACACTTGCGAGGCCGTAGGCCGAGCTCCGTATGAGAGGATTTCAAAGGCATTTCTTAATGAATAACAATCGTCTCTTGCGTTTCCACCACGATGGGGGGATTTGGTTCCTTCAAACTGCAATGTCAACTCTCGGTCATATAATTTCAAAATCATCATCATCATCATCAACCAAATTACTACTCTATGGAGATTTCTTACCCGTTTTCGCAGCAATGAGGGGTTTTCACTCGTCCGACTGCGATGTTCGATTTCGGTCATAGATTTTAAAAATCCATCATCATCATCAGCCTTCTCCCTAACGTATCGAGATTTCTTTCCCATTTCCACAGCGATGGGGGGATTTCTACCCGTTCAACTGCAACCTTCACTTTCGGTCATAGATTTAAAAATCATCATCATCATCATCAGCCAGATTACTACCGTACGGAGGTTTCTTACCCGTTTTCGTCATGCTCCTCCTGTTTTTTCAACTTTTAAAGTCGAGCACAGAAGATGCAGCCATACCCAACGGCAGGACCGCCACGCGGGCCGCTCGCGGCCCGCGCAGCCACGCGAAATACTAGTATATTCTATACAGTCGGTACGCTTTGTGCAAAGTGCCCAAAAAATATGACTTAAAACCAAGCATACCCCGCCAGATAATATTATATACAAAGAATAACATTGGACCCACTGACCTGCCCTGTGGGGTTCCCTGGGTTGATGACGACCATTGCCCGTACATTGCAGTCCTTAGCCTCCGCCAAGCTTCGTTCTAGTTCAGCTTCATCCAAAGACCAGTTTTCATCCTCATTAAGGTAGTACCCCACTTGGGAAAGTCCATATTCGTCTATCGAGGCCGAGTAGAGAGGATATTGGGGAATAGGGATCATAACGCCTGAAAATAAAAATAAAAGTTTATTTTTAGTTTAAGGTTTTTTATCATTCATATTGTAATAGTATTTAGTATTTGTAATTCGTTGCTTCTGGAGTAAAATTGACCAAGCGAAGCGTAGGTCTCAGAGCCTAATGGAACAAGCCAGAGTTTGTATATGAGATTGAAAATTTTATCGATAGTAGGATACATTATTTAGTTTCAATGACAAGCCGAAAACCCTTCCTGTGACAGAATCTAGTCGGACAACTGTTAATAGTAGTTAACACTACAAATAACTTCGTGAAACAATACGTAAAGTGACCGGCAAGCATCTTAAGCAAAATGCGGCGTGGCCCGGAAATTGGTAAACGTACGTCGAAATCGCTCCGCGCAACCTTCGCTCCATCAAAGTGTCACAAAAAACAACTGTTGCGCAGATGACGTAACTTTTCAAGATATTTGCCGGCTATTGTTGTATTGTAAGCAAACTCTCAGTAAGTGTTTTTATGGTAACTATTCTTTTGTTGCTTTTATCAAAAGCATATTTAATGTCAAATTAAGAGTCAAATGATTGTACCACGCAAATATGCAGTGTTCTTTTAAGCTCAATGTTTTTGCGAGAGAAGCAAAATTATGCCAAATTGCTACATTGAGATAAATTGTTTTAAAACTGTATCTTATTGTTTGTCGTCTGGCCTTTTATTTTTCTCTTTATATTCTTTTATTAATTGACAGACACAAGTTGATAGAGCATTTTAAGCATCGATTAACTTAAAGCATCGTTTAAGTAAGGCCCAGTGTCCAAGTACTCATATTTTTATCGCAAAATCTATAAAATGTCCATCACAGTTCTTAGCAGCAGTCGCTATAATTCCCATAGTACCTAGAATTTAATCTGTGGTCTGCCGCGTTCAATACAACTCATTACTGGCGACCTTGTGCGTTTATTGATATAGCAAGAGTAGGACGACATACGAAAAAATACGATTATGTAAACTCATCATTCTGAGCAACTTTTAATACGGGACTTAACCAAGAAATCACGAAAAAAAAACTGCTGTCCATACATATCGTTGAGTGAGAATGATATATTTTCGCGATTCATTATTGGTCCCATAGTAAAAGATGCTCAGAATGCTGGCTGCTTACACGTGTTTTCGGTTCGATGTCCATACACACTGTATACAAAATGTACGCTCCTGAGGCTTTGTTTAGAGCTTGGCGTACAACGAGGGCAGCGAAAGCGGAGTCCCGATTTGGTCGAGAAGGTTCCATGTTTAATTTTAATGAACGCATATTGGATGATCAAGCCACCCAACGTTCCTGTCTCTCACATTTTACCCGTTACAGATACCACAAAAACTCGGTAACTGACCTGAAGGCTTCCCGCCGATATTTTTACATAGCAGTTGAAGACAGTTCTTGATGCCGGCAGAGGCTCCTCCGGTGAGGCAGATGTTCTCCCATTTGGTGGGATGCCCGTCACGTCTCTCTATGTACTCGGCCACACGACGGCGAATCAGCTCGATGCCGTGCGACGCGGAGTATGAACCTGCAGAGCCACCTCTGAAAGTAAAAGAGGAGATGGTTGGAATCACGGATGGAAATGGGCTACTTCAAAACAGTTTGAAATAGACGATGAATTTAATGATCTGCTCTGGGGTCTGGGTATTAATTGTTCGTGGCTTTGTGTGTTCCAGTTCCATGGCATCCCCGACACATGGAATAAAAATAGGACGAGTCATAATTTTGGTCGAATTTGCACAAACGGCTAAGTACGCAAGCTTGGGAATATTTTCGACTGCTGTTATATTTTTAATCGGGGTCGTAACTAATGTAACCTGATAAAAAAAATTATTGAAAAAACAAACTGTCGGTTGGTCAATATCAAAATCTTCCGAAATTAACTAGCTTACGTAACATAAACATCGATCAACAATATAGATTATTAGTTGTTACCCGCGACTTCGTTCGCGTGGACATAAAAAGTATCCTATGTCCGTCTTTGTGATATACAGTAACTCCTTGTCAAATTTTAGCAAGATCCTTTCAGCCGTTTATCCGTGACAATATGACAAATATCCAGACAGAGAAACAAAGTTACATTATATAGTTCGCTAGATGGGGTTGATAAATTTTTGTGCATTTTTTGACATTTTGTATGGACTGGCAGTTGTTATGTAGGGAATTCTGAATCACGCAAGCGAGGTTTTTTGCTCGAGACGAACGTATTAATTTTTATACCTCGAAGCTTTATCGGTCCTGATACGACTGCGACTAGATTGCTCTAAATCATAATATTAGTTAGGATGACGCAAGTGCGTAGCTATCTAAAAGTTACGTCCAAGATACAAAAGCTAACAAGTCTTATCAACTCATGATATTGAGTTTGTATCTAAATGACCGACGAATCAATCGATTGAGCCGTTGTAAAATTATAATGTCACTTACGACCCGCGAATTTCCAGATCCAGTTTAACTTATTGATTTTTTTATTGAAAAAAAACTAAACGTAGGAGAATAGCAGTCAGTGGTACTTAGATATAAATTTAATGGCATTTTTTTTATTCTGTTGTGTTATTCAGGGAGGAAACAGTATGTATGAAACGTATTCTGTGAGGAAACAGGAGAATACGTTTATATGAAATAGACGGTCGTTTATTTAATTCTTAAGAGGATAGTCCTTCCGTGAGGTTTTGGCGTAATCGATATTTGAAATTGTATAGCTGTCGCTCTGTTTCTCGTGCGTGCCATAGATCATGAATGAATGAATCATGATCATGGAAAATAAATGTAAATTTTACTATGAAAACTGACGTGGTTTTGATACATTTTGTTTTAATAAAACGGGAATACTCACGTTACGTGCAAGGCAAGACGAGGTCGCGCGCGTGTCTCGCTAAGCATTCCTTGATAAAGGTCACCGAATGTGATCGAAACTATAGTCGGAATAACCGACTCAATTTAACGTGAGTATTCCCGTTTTATTAAAACTAAATGTAAATTGTAATTTGAGGAAAAAATTATGTTAACTTTTTTTGTTGACATTTCATGTTCTGACGTAATAATGATTATAATTGAATGTTATTAACATTGTATAACGCATTTAAATGATCATTGTATTCAATGGATAGCCTCTACTTAATTTGCATACTATTGTATACAAAAGGTTATTATTTTTGACTTGTAGATGAATATTTACCAATAAATAACTTTGATTTTGACTTTGATAATTTTCTCAACTTTTTGATGAAATTAGCGTTTCGGGGATAGTCTGTTATCACCCCCTAAATCTTAACAAAATCTTTTGTTTTTGGTGCTATCTTTTGCTTTGATAATATAATCTATGTCGGTATGTTTTTCTATAAATGTTTATGGTATTCTAACAACTTATTTTTTCGTCGTATTTTCGACACAAAAAAAATTACACTTTAAGCGACTGTGACAACGAAGATGTTGCAAAATATTTAAAAAAAAAAATCTAAGCATAGTTTTCACGATGTAGATAACATATAAAAAAACACATCGAAATCGGATAACGTTTAGGGGTGGGTATCAGACTAGGCTTTTGTATGGACGTTGTAAGCAGTGGCTGGAAAATGATTGATGACGATGCTTAGAAGTGGGATATGGGAGGCAAATAAGATGATAATGATGTCCAAATAAAGTGTTTAACTTACCCGCAGCCGCTAAGTATTTCCTTGGCACGTGCGATCACGTCGGGTGGGAATTCGCCTTTCGTCATCAGAGGTGGATACGTGACACAAGCCAGCACCTGTAATATGATACAATGATAATTATCTAGCTAGCGATATATCACTAGCTAGATATTGCTAGCCAGATTGTGTTGTTCACGCGATTGGACGCCAAGGCATTTTTTTCCAGTTCATTATATCATCTAGTTTAGAAACCCAGGGAAAAGGGTTGTCGTGAGTCGCGATAATTTTAAAAGTCATTTGTATCTTTCTCATAATGTATTTTATTTATATTTGGCACAACAAATGGTAATTTTATTCACAAGGAAAAATAATAATTGTTTAGAATGAAATCATACTAATATTATAAATGCGAAAGTTTGTGTGTAAGTATGTAAGTGTGTTTGTTCCCGTTTAACTCTGTAACGGCTGAACGGATTTGAATGAAATTTGGTAGCTTACACTCTGGAATAACACATAGGCTACTTTTTATCCCGGACAAATAATCGGTTTCTGTAGAATAGCGGATGAAACCGCGGCGCGCAGGCCCCTAACTAAAACTAGGAACTTAAAATTAAATAAACTTAAAATAAAAACGAAAATCTGTTCTACTAATGATTTTAAATCCCCAAAATCCATATATTACTAGCTGTTACACGCGACTTCGTTCGCGTGGACCAACAAAAAAAAAATAGAATATGTACGTCTCCGAGCCGCTATATCTATGCAAAATTCAGGTCGATCCATTCAGCCGTTTAGCCGTAATAACTCGACATACACCCAGACAGAGAGACAGACTTACTTTCGCGTTTATAATATTAGTTAGTTGGATAAGTACTGTATGTGACAGACATACGGCATATAGTTGCATGTAGGTCAGGTGTAAGGGCACTGCAGAGGAATTTCCACCAGTCGCAGGGTCGTCGACCGACGTCACACGCTACAGTATTCCAGTATAGAATGCCCATTTTATCTGTACAATTGGTTAAATGGAAGAACTAGAATTTTAGGGCTGTTTTGTTCTGAAAACACGATTGTGTCTCATTTCTAAAGATAAGTTTGTCGGACACTTAGGTATATTCGAGTGAGTGCAATAAACCTAACTATGTACGCGATGAACTAAAAATATTTTTAATATATTTATCAGTTTTTTTTTCTTTTTCAATGTTACCTTGAACGCAGATTGGATTCTGCAATATCGTTTCGTATTTATGACCGGAAATCTCACATTTTTTGTTTTCTTTTAATAATATAATGCTAACATTATGCCAACCCTACTATTAATAGTCTTAGTTAGTGCTTGGTAGCTATCACAGATTACACCCTAGATTCTGCATTCAGGTTGCTCGAATCGCACTACGCATCAGTCTAAATATACTTATAACAAATTACTCTGATTGGTTGATTGTTAGGCGCGAGTAGGCGTAACCTTGAGATAGCCAATGAGAACGCTTGATCACAATCCCCGCGACCCGCACCTTCCTCAAACTTTGGTGACATTTTGTAGGAACAACGAATCTCGTAATGCGATATCTAGTGTGATCTGTGGTAGCTATCCAAGGTTGTATCAGAATTTCTAAGCCGTCCGAAAGCCTCCAAAGTGGCTCTTACCTGTCTGATGAAGGTGATGGGCACCTGCCCCATAGCGTGTGCATCTCCAATATTCGCTCGGATCACCTTCTTGAATGGCTTATCGGCTCCCTGTAACACACATTTATCTTATTTATAATCTGATTCAAACATTATGGAGCCTGTGAAGGTCGCTGCGAGCGAGTATGACCAGTGGGCTGAACCTCGCTCGCAGTCGCAGGTTCCAAAAACCGTATCAGTCCAATTTATTGTATCAAAGTGTACATAATAGATGGTAGGATTCATATTATAAAGTTTCAACGATCTGTCCTTTGCAAGCGTATAATAAATTGTAAGTGTCTTAAGCAATAAATAATAGTGATATTAATATAAAAATTGGAGATGAAAATTAAAAAGAAAAACGCGTTAACACGTCATTTACATCTCAACCGAAAAAGACAGGAGGCGTAACAAGCCCGGCAAAATTATTAAATCCAAGGCTCAAATTGCTCGTATTCAATGCCTTCCTGGAGTACAAATACAACAAATACAAATAATTAATTGGCGACGATCGTACAACACTACGCCAAATTCTCAACGAGCGTGATAAAATAGATGTAAATGAGGCGATAATGTCTGCAATTTCTGTATGTTTAGCGATGAGTTTCCAAGGAGACAGTTTATTTTCAACACTGTCACATTGTCTTTGACCCACTGAGCATTCCATTCCCATATCAGGGCTCGTACCGTGACATGCATGTTGCGATGATTGTTAGGTTCAGCCACCATTGCGCTGATTCCGGGGCACTAGAATACTGCATCGGTATCCTCTGAGTAAGATCCTACTAAAAGGGGACCTCTAGGCTCTAACCATCTACCTGAGCGTGCACCCCTGAAGGGAGGGGGGTGGTTAGTGGGTATCATCCCATATAATCCGGCTGCACCCCATAACAGTCGGGTATTTTGTTAAGATTTCCCCCTCGTTAAAAAAAAACAACCGCGAATCGTGTCGCCACGTGATAAGGTTCACAGATACGCAGCTGGGCCTAACAATCGTCGCATAAGGACCTCACTGTACGGCCCCAGGCTAGATGTGTTTAGAATCCACTTCCACACAGGTGAGTTTGTGGTTAAATGTCTAGCTAACTAGACCTTACATTGACAAACATTAAAAATGGCAAGGAAATAGTGCATGATGACGACTGACTCGATTCGACGATTGACGTCGATTCTGTTGAACGATTTGCCCAAGTAAAAAAATCCAGCTCCCAGCTCTAAAAATTATTGTCTTACTTTTCACACATATTAAAATGAAGGGAGACGCAGATAGTGTTAGTTCAGTCAGATTGGTTTAGTTTGCGAGTGGTGACAAAATAAACGACGTCAATTCGGGTGATCCTCACAAATATGACAAAGTATTAGCAGCTGGATTACAACTAATTGCTTTATCACCTACCATTTTAAAAATAATACAGATATATAAAATAATATCAACTATACGTCATTGCAATAAGGCTGAGAGTAGATTGACTATGATTATGCCTGTCTATAAAAGGTATGGTATTACAGAAATGTGATGCACGATGTCAATCCATTTACAATACAAGTCCATTACTATCAAAAGTATTATGTGCATTGTTTGTCTTGTCATATCATTTCCGAGTAACCCGAAAAATGTGATAGTATTTTTCTAAGTATGTATTAGGTACTATTTGTTGTATCTTTATATCTACATTAGCAACAGTACAATCTGGTAACAAAATCAGATAAAGTTCAACGACCACTTATTATCAATCTCATGTTTTATCTAAAATTATGATGATACCTTTTGGATGGTAATTTGTACTCAAAGTTTTTTTTTTAAATCCGCACATTATCTCCTTTTTTTTAAATTTTATATTCATAATAATTTTCAGCCCGTAATCGCCCACTGCTGTTCTTGTACGCAACCACAGATCACACTAGATACCGAATTACGAGATTCGTTGTTTCTACAAAAAGTCACAAAAGTTTGAGGAAGGCGCGGATCGCGGGGAGTGTGACCAAGCGTTCTCATTGGCTATTTCAAGGTCAAGCCTACTCGCGCCTAACAATCAACCAATCAGAGTAATTTCTTATAAGTGTATTTAGACTGATGCGTGGTGAGCTTCGAGCGTCCTGAATGAATAATCTAGGGTGTGGTCTGTGTAACGCAACTAATCCTGGTCCTATGCCAATCTTGTCCAGCGGGGCTAGCACGCGCACCGCGACAAAATCTCTACTAATCGTGAAAAATGAGACAAACGTACACATAATCGTAGCCCTCTCCTGTTCTTGTATATCAAAAATATTTTGTCGCGGTGCGCATGCTAGCCCAGTTGGTACAACCCGCGATTTTCACAATATCGTCGTCCCAGCGAGCTGGAGGCCGACCAATGTCTCGTTTACCGATACGCGGCCACCAATCCGTCAACTTTTTAGTCCACCTGCCATCACTTTGCCTGGCAACGTGTCCTCTCCTGCCGGGCTGTGTAAATTTTATAGTTACAAATAATGACCATTAATGACTATTTATTGATAATCATGGGTGACCAACTTTCCTTCATAATTATAAAGCAGAGGCTTCTAAAGTAAAGCAGTATTTTATCATTAGCGTTAAAGCAACAAGGATATTCGCGGAAGAATCAAAGTAACCGACATAGGTTCTGATTGCAAACACTGGTTTGGAAACAGTGGTTTGCAATCAGAATAGCAATCGGCAGGCAACATTGCTCAAAGAACTGATAACCGATGGGGAAGATGAAGGTAAGCTAACTTTTTTTTAAATTTATCTATTAATAAAGAAAATTATAATAAACTTGTTGCTACCAGCGACTTCGTTCGCTTGGACTTAAAAAAGTATTCTATGTCTGTCTTCGTGATATACAGTAACTCCTTATCAAATTTTATCAAGATCCGTTCAGCCGTTTAGCCGTGATAACGCGACAAACATCCAGGCAAAGAGACAAAGTTACTCCCTATAGTTCGCTAGATGCCGTTAATACATCTTTGTGAATTTTTGACGTTTTGTATGGACTGGCAGGTGTAATGTAGGGAGTCCTGAATCGCGCAAGTGAAGTTATTTCCTCTAGACGAAAAACCATACCATACCATACCTCATTCTTATACCTCGAAGCTTTATTGGTCCTGATACGACTGCGGCTATATTCCTCTGAATTATAATATTAGTTAGGATTGTTCACCTACGAAAGGTTGTTAGCTATTTATACCAATAACCCCGAAGGTAAAGTTGAAATAAAATCCGTTTTGAATCTTATTCATATTTGGAACTAAATCGTTACAACAGTTGAATAATCAACAAAAAATTGTGTTTTTTTGGTACATTGGTAGAAGGTGTTAAAAGATGATAAATTGCATGTTTTTATCCTGTCTCCTTTAATAAACATGTTAATTAGGTACCTATGTCTACCTATTTGCCGCTGTTTCCTAGACTACAACCTTGAGTCTGTTGAAACTTGATAATGCCTAGAATCAACATAGGTCTTCGTTATAAATAGACTAATTGAAAGGATGATGACAATAATTGGCCCCATGTTCAACAGTGATGAGACCAATGTCATATGAAAGCTCTTGGTTTGTACTTCGTTAATTTCAATGGTAGCTTAGTCAAAATCGAGCGCAGAATGTCGTTTTGTCAGGCTTATTTAACTGCGAGCCTGTAGCTTTAGCCTTGAACTCACCCGAGTGGGCCGTTTTAACATCTAATTAACGGATGCAAAAGTATCACAGCGATACACACGCGTTACGCGCCCGTACCTATTTAAGAAGAATTTTCCGCTTTTCTGTGTGCTAAAATTTTGACCTTGCCCGACCATGCGTATCCGCTATATTTTTCACTATTTATTTTTATTTTTATTGAATAACATAAACAACATAAGGCAATTTTTTTAAATAACTTGCGGGCTAGGCGTTTTACTACATCTGATGTTAAGTGACGTTATGGTCCTAATGGAAAGCAATATTCGGATCACCATCAATACATAATTGTTTAATGAGTATATTTTTTTTTCCGTATATGTATATTTATCCATCCATCATGATACACATAATTATTTATCTCTATTGTTTTTTCTCCCATATAGTATTTATCCATCTGTCATGATATATAATTACTTATCTCTATTGTTTTTCTCCCATATAGTATTTATCCATCCGTCATGATATATAATTATTTATCTCGATTGTTTTTTTTCTCCCATATCTATATTATGGATAAACAGAAAAAATAGATTCACGGATGAAACCACAGGACGCAGTTAGTAATGCGTATACGTAACGTGGACAGGTGTTGTGAAGTGTTGAAAATTAATGTTGCGGCAATAATTGTAAAGCCAAGGTCATGATTTTATGATTGTACTAAGTAGTTGCTAATGCCTGCTTGCTAAGGCACTAGGCTACATGTTTTAGGTCTACGCGAACGAAGTCGCGGGCAACAGCTAGTATTATAAATATGTACACTAGTTGTTACCCTAGACTTTGTTCGCGTGGACCAATAAAAAAAAAGTAGCCTTGTCCATCTCCTACCTTTAAGTTATATCTGTGTGAAAATTCAGGTTGATCCATTCAGCCATTTAGCCGTGATAATGCGACGAACACCCAGACAGAGAGACATATAGACAGAGAGACAGTTACATACACATTTATAATATTAATTAGGGTAGAATATATAGCTTTCTATAGCTTCTAACAGCAGCTATAGTTACACAAGGACTGGGATTGGACTATATCACTCAGGGATAATGTAGCTTACTTACTACCAGTGTTCTGGAAGTTCTTACAAAATCAATTGTTTCAGGGAATAGTTCCAGAAGTTACCTCCCACAACTAAACAAAATTATATAGATCACCTCTTTATAATATTAGTAAGTTATATAAGATACTACGGATGGATGAAGTATGGCTTATCATTTGCTGATTACGATTTAAGAATAACTTTGTTTGCTTTTGAAATTCACTCTTCATCGCTTATCTTATCTCTGATTTACCTACAATAAAGATTCTCTCATAATCATTTGTGAAATAGGTATACTTCACTCTCGTTGGTTCTTTGTGAAATATTCTGTTTTCGAGTAAGTTGGGACCTCAAATTTTTCATCAAAGTGGGTCATCGATGACTCTAAATGTGAGCAGAAAATATCACTTTGCCTCCCCAGGTCCGTAAAGTAAGAGCTTAGGACGTTTCCCTTATGCAAGTGGCCTAGTGGTGAAACATTCATCAATTCGCCACATGTACTAGGCAGAATAGGTTGAAAAGTGTCAAAAAATTCCATTGAGCTTCCTTTTTTTGCCATGTCAGAACTTTTTGTGAAACTAAAAAAACTTAAAACGATATGTACCTACAATTAATAATATAAAACATACATTTATTTATTTTTTGCAAATACGCCAGCTTTGATATAAAGGACTTGAAAGATGACATCTTAGTTTTACTTTTAGTTTTTTTTTCTTACCTTACTAGTGATGAAAAGTAAATTATTTACATGCAAGTCGGTGATCTTTTACACCCTAAAACTATTTGCGCCCGACGAGAAAAAAAACCTCATCTACATCCAATGTGTCCATTGGTTTTGAATTGTGGTCTCGAGGGGTGTTCTGTGCGACCTACTAGTATTATATTAAGCAGAATGATGAAGGCAGAATAAATTAATTAATAACAACTTTTCTTCGTTCAATGGTACATGATAGTAAGGTCATAGGTAACATTCATGATAATGAAAAACATCAAAGTGTAGGTAGGTAGGAAAAATGAAATAAAAGCAATTAATAAAACCATAAAATCAGATGTGAACGGGAAATTGAGGATAATTACTGCATCCTGCATCGCACACCACACTAATAACTGCTTTGTTAATGGTGACACATTTTTTGATCATTGGAACAAATAATTTGTGTACATAAATGACACCAATTATTTTACACATAAAGTTACATTTACTTTAATAGTACTATATATGACTGTGTCAGTGAATTATGCATGTATTAACCTTGCAAACATTGGCTACAGCAATAAACTTTCACTATTTTATTCAAGGGATAGTATTGATCCAATTATGTCTGCAGTAAAAACATGAATCCAATTTTGTATGAGTGAATTGAAAAGTGTTGTAGGCTTTATGATTGAAACTTCCTCACAAGAAAGACGATAAATAGTTTAAAGTAAGTACCTTTTCTAATTCCTTTTCGATTTCACCGGCGCGGATAACGAGCGGACCGCGCACGGCGTATTCCAGCTTCAAGATGTTCGGATTAATGTTTTCCAAAGTGATCGCCTTGGAAGCCATGGTGCGAGCACCCTGCAGGTCGTGCAATTGCGATAGGACGTGGTCGGCGCGAGATCGTCGCGCGGCGCCGGGGAACAAGCGACTGACGCAAGCCGCGCGGCTTATCACCTTGATCTGTGACATGCTCGCAATCAACCGAACTACTTTTTACTCTGTCTACCAAATACTACACTGGGCACTTAAATTAACTAGTGAGAAATTGCTTCACTATTTTTATAACACTACAGTTTACAGTTAAATACGGTAAATCTTGAATGGTGTGAACTTGAGACTGGAGGCTGTTTTTACGTGAATAATGATGTCCGAGCAGCTTTTCGCGGCACTATCGATCGATACGTCTGTTCGGCAACTTGTAAACAACGGTCTGCAATAAATAATTTAATACTACGACCTACGATACACTCAGATAAACTTACAAACTCCCTTTATATAAAGTCGACCCCCGCGAAGGTTATCTGTTATCACGATAAACAAGATAATTTAAAAAAATATATTAAATTAAATTTCGCTCGCTACAGGACTAACTGACTTTTACGCTAATTTTAATTACTGTAGCCGATGATAAATAGTGCCTAATTTGTAAAAATTGCTTTCTTACTGACTCAGCCACGAAACAGCTGTTACGTAAACAGAAAATCCGGAATATTTGTGAAATGTGTAATTCACAAAATTCTTTGATGTTTGTTTTGACTTTTGACTTTTCAGACAGCAACAGAACAGTGACACTTTTGAGATATCAAATGGAACTCATTGTTTTTTCTTTTCTTATAGGTATTGGATCCACACATAGTGTATTTAGCCATTGTCAAGTTTGCTAATGTTTCATGAGAAGTAAAATATTGCAAATGTTAGTCATAGTCTAAGTCAAGTAAAGTAAGTCACGGTGAAGTCTAAGTCATGCCTTTGTAAAGTGGTGGAGACTTTACCTAGAGGTTTATAAGGAGTTTTGGAAACATAACGAAAAAGTACCTATGATATATAACGAAGAAGTACCCAGCAGCAGTGTCGGCCGTATAATATAGCCCGCCACAGCGCTTTGAATGATTCATCCGACGGGCCAGTGGTCTTATTCCCCGCTAATATTATATTACTCCTTGCTCTTATTTTAAGCGTGGCATAAAATATAACACAAGTTTTGGAAATTAATATAGACTTGACTTCTTCACGTTCCCGCCAAAAACTCTTGCCAAGAGTCCTTTTTTTCCCCCTTTGTATTTTGGCTCAACACATAGTGTATTTAGCCAGTGTCAAGTTCGACAACGGTGTCTTCGCACTGGCCTAATCTGATTTTTGCGAAGACTAGATAAAGACTTGAATTTCATGAGAGTAAATGAAACAACCCTTTAAGGTCATAGCTTGTTCCTTTTGCTCCCATGAAATTCATATTTAGCTATCTTAAGTTAGTCTAATGAAAAGTTTAACGTACCTACTCCGATATTAGAACAAATTTTAAATTTTAGATGAAATCATACAAACTATTTCATGAATTCTTTACATTATCTATATCAACTTCATAAATTTAAAATAGTTGATACTCAGCTATCTTTTGCAGCAGTTGGTAAAACTGACTAAAGTTGGTACCATGTACTTAGAATGTTGGTGATTACTGAAGAGTCTGACTCTTCAGTTATTTGTTATTTACACAACTTCATAAATTCAAATGAATTTTTGATTTTATGAAGTTAAGCACTTAGCTATATTTTCAAGCAGTTGGTAAATCATACAAACTCATTTCAACACTGTACTGTTTATTTCAAAGAATATTTTTAACTATGGCCTGTCTTAAGCCTGCCTTTTACAACATAAGGTTACAACTATTGTTCTATTTTACATTTAACAACAATCCCAAATAAGAGTGGCTATACATGACCTGACCTGTGAAAGTGAAAAAAAGAAAGGGACAGCTAGACTTCAAGTTCACGGAGCAAAAGAAACAAACTATTGTTAAAGCTTGTCCGTTTCGCTCTCCCAGAAACTTATATATAGCCATCTCTTTCACGCGATGCCAGGTCAGGCCTTTAAAAATATTTCCTCCCCATAGACAATAACAATGAGCCGTTTTCCTTTTTTAGGGCTACACATGGCCTGACCTGACATCGTTTGAAAGAGATATATAAGTTTCTGGGGGAGCGAAAGGGAGAAGCTATAACCTTAATAGTTTGTTTCTTTTGCTCCCGTGAAATTCAAATCTAGCTGTCCCTTTCACACGGTGTCTGGTCAGGCCATGTAGCGAGGCCTTAATACTTTATGTCATTACATTCAGTTTTACATAACCAAAATAGATGGTGTTGAATCGTTATACAATGGGCAAAGTTTTGAGTTTTGGCGGGAACGTGATGAATTCATGTCGCGTCATTTTATTATTTTCCAAAACTTGTGTTATTTCGAGTGTTAATGTGTAAAAACGGTGAATTTTTTAACCGTTCAGTTTTTGTGAACATCCACGAGTGGTGGTGAATGGTATAATGTCGTGAAACGAGAATTTTCATGTTGTTTCCAGAACTTCACAGAAGGCTCTAGTAAACTTTTCACCACTATACTGGGGCATGACTTGGACTTGACCGTAACTTGCTTTTCTCGCCTTTGACTGTGACTTGATAATATACAACAAAACTTGAAAATATATATGTATACTTGACACTGGCAAATGCATAAGACGTGGGACGCCAAAATCATCTTAGGAGAAAAAAAATGGGCAAAGTTGACGTAATCATTGCAATATCTGTCAAAGTGACGGTTATTATTTAATGATTACCACGCCATCTATTTTGGACGAAAGAAACTCGATGTAATGACAAAATGATACAAAAGGAAAACGGCTCGTTCTAGACAAGTTTCAGACAATAATTTACGATTTTTTTTTTCTTCCTAAACAAAATACTTATAATATGATTTTATCATCGTAAATTTACAAACATTTTCGTTATATATTAATGTTTTTTAAATAAATAATATTACATTTAAAAAAAATACGATTCTATGAATATATATCACAAGATTCGCTTACAATTTGCAACTAACACAATTACCGAAGTAGACATTTAAAAATAACAAAACATACATAAACATAATTTATCGCACACATTTCTGGCTCGGCTTGACCGATTTTGACGTTTACGTCCCGAGTGACATAGGCTACTTACATTTTGCAATTGGGTATTTTGTTTTTATTTTAATGATATTTACTGGTTATTCTCAATAAGTGTTTTTTTTATTTTCAAAAATGTTGAAAATGTGCGAAGGAGATAGGCCAGGAGCGATCGAGTAGGCCAGGAACAAAGCCACATTTCTGGGGCTCTATTTTTGAATCGCTTACAGATTAGAAAAAGCTCCGCTAAAGATTTAGATTTAATTGTTCCGACAAAAACGCACCAAAGTTGAAGGAAAGCGCGTGTTGCGGGGACTGAGACAACACGTCCAGTGGCTATTGCCGAATCGTACCTAGCTATGAAACGATGACAGAATTTTTATTATGTGTTTTGACCGTTGCGTTACTTCGGTCGTCCTGAGTGTGGAACCAATCACACTAATATTATAAATGCAAAAGTTTGTGTGTAAGCGTGTAAGTAGGTAAGTGTGTTTGTTCCCGTTCAACTCTGTAACGGCTGAACGGATTTGAATTAAATTTGGTATGGATGTAGCTTACACCCTGATGATACATAGGCTACTTTTTATTCGGTTTCTGTAAAAAAGCGGGTGAAACCGCGGGCGCAGCTAGTAGGTAATAAATGTGGCTTCTTCCGAGTTGTCCCTACATAAGTCCTTGCGACATTTCATCGACGCGTCCACACACTTATAATTTGATAGCATCGGAATTAGTTCAGCCGACACGCCAGGGTTTGACACGGACAGTCTTTTTCAGCTTCTAAATACCTGAAACGGGAATTATTTGCAAATTAGTTCGTAACTAAATATCGACAAAAAAATACCGACCAAGAGCGAGTCAAACTCGCACAATTAGGGTTCCGTACTAAAACAACAATAAGGATTTGATAATATACAGGATTTTTGTTAGAAGTGGTTGTGGGGGAAATAGTCCTGAAACTAACCAAGCTTGTACTAAGGAAACCAGATAACTGATAGAATAGAATAAATTACTACATACATATTTTTTTAGACACATACATAGAAACACCCAGGCAAAAAACAAACATCCATGTTCATCACACAAATGTTTGTCCTAGGTGGGAATCGAGCCCACAACCTACAGCTCAAAAGGCCGAAATCCTCCCACTGACCCACAATAACAAAATATTATAAGATGAGATGTGATGAGTTTATAAGATGTTTGTAATTCAACCAATTAATCCTAACTAATATTATAATTCAGAGGAATATAGCCGCAGTCGTATCAGGACCAATAAAGCTTCGAGGTATAAAAATGAATACGTTCGTATCGAGGAAAAAACTTCGATTGCACGATTCAGAACTCTCTACAATACAACCTGTCAGTCTATATAAAAAGTCAAAAAATGCACAAAAATGGCCAACTGGCGCCATCTAGCGAACTATAGGAACTAACTTTGTCTCTCTGTCTGGATGTTTGTAGCGTTATCACGGCTTAACGGCTGAACGGATCTTGATAAAATTTGATAACTGTATATCACAAAGACAGACACAGGATACTTTTTTTATGTACACGCGAACGAAGTCAAGGGTAACAACTAGTAGTTATATTTATCTAATAGAACAGTACTTACTAGCGGTTGATAGTAAAGCCTTTACTTGTACTTTTGTGTGTATTTAGCGTGGAAATCCTTGAAAATGTCGAGCATTTCCTGGAGCAGGTCCGGTTGGGGCAGGATGGTGGTCCGGAAGTGGTAGGTGCCGGGTCGCTGCCCGAAACCGCTGCCAGGGACTATGCAGATACCTGTATAAGATAATGAGTTCATAAGATCATCTATATGCATATAAAGGTTGATTGGTACGTAGACCAATTCCTGTAAGAAATAATAAGAACTCGCACTGGGCCAGCGTGGTGGATATGGCCCAATCAACCTTCGAGGGTAGGCCGATATCTCAGAAGGGGGCTGTTTAAAGGCAGAGAGATAGAGAAAATATATAAAGAGTGCCAATGGCCATAGAAAGATGAGTAACCCGATTGTAGTAAGTAATAAGGACGTAGATTTGGCATTAGTAATAGCAGTTTTTTTTTTTTTAAATGTTATTAACAAAACGCGCTAGATTCTCAAGAGATGGCGTTGAAAACATAATTTTTGGAAACATATTTTTTTATGTCGCATATTCCAATCTAATTTGAACTAAACCTTAAATGCCGGACTATAGCGGTTTGGACATTAGCTGATTAAATACATAAGCGCCATCTAGTTTTAAGAGGGATTTCAGGGGTACAATTTTTTGTATGAGATTGGCATTCTTCTGGTGTAGGTTTTCTTTGGTAATACCATAGATAAATTATTATTATATAAAGAAGAGTGCCAATGGCCATACAAAGATCCGTAACCTGATTGTACTAACGGTTAAGGACGTAGATGTCGCTAGTGCTTCGAATTGCGACATGATAGTACAGTACAGTAGTGTACATTACCGGTTTCCTCGAGCAGGCGGAATGCGTAGAATACATCGGCCGGTTTTCCAGCTTTCTTGGCAGCCTCTATAGCGCCCGGCGGTAGTGTGAACGTTGGAAATGCGTACATAGCGCCCTACGGTAATAAAAGTCATTATTGAACAACTGAATATTAATAACTAGTTATTACCCGCGACATCGTTCGCGTGGACCTAAAAGAAGTATCTCCTTATCAAATTTTATCAAGATCCGTTCAAACGTTTAGCCGTGATAACGCGACAAACATCCCGAGAGAGAGACAAAGTTTCTTCCTATAGTTCACTAGGTGGCGTTGATCCATTTTTGTGCATTATTTTACATTTTGTATGGACTGACAGTTGTAATGTAGGGAGTTCTGAATCGCTCAATCGAGACGAACGTATTCATTTTCATACCTCGAAGCTTTATTGGTCATGACACAAATGCGGCTATATTCCACTGAATCATAATATTACTATGAAAACTGACGTGATGACACATTTTGCTATAGTCGGAATAACCGACTCAATTTAACGTGAGTATTCCTGTTTTATTAAAACAAAAATTATACGACGATACGATGCAATTTTTTTCTAATTATAAATTCTCCAACTCTATCGCACGCACGGTGTTCAAAGCAACAGCAATTCAATTCTCAAATACCTACCACGCCAAAACGTCGTGGCAGGCGTCCCTCTAAATAGTAACAGTCGTTGTTGTTACCTGGACGACGTTACACTTGAACCCCTCCATGGCGTTGAATGCCTTCTCGACCATCTTGGCTCGTTTGTCGAGCAGTTTGAGGATGTCTGTTTTTTCTTTGATCCATAGGTCGTAGGACGGCTCGCCTTTCTGCGGAGGCCGCGCCTGTGGTTTCGAAATACGTGTAAGTATGTAAGTGTATTTGTTCCCGTTCAACTCTGTAACGGCTGAACGGATTTGGATGTTCGGATGGGGCGCAGCTAGTTATCTATAACCATAAACCTAAAACTAAAATCTCTATTATCTAAAACCTCGTTTATAAAAAATATCTTTCTGTGTGTTAATTGGTACTTAAGTATAATTATGTATTATTAGTTTTATAGTATATATTTTACATATAAATAGTTTTTATTTATTGTGTGTATTTTATGTAGGTAGTAGGTTAAGTTATGTAGGTAGATTCTGTCCATCTAAAGGTTGTCTGGAAGAAATCGCTTAAGGCAATAAGGCCGCCCATTACACTACCGGGTTTAAAAAATATATTATTGTAAGTAATTTGATGTATAATAAAGTTATATTGTATATTTGTACCACTTGTGGCAATAGTTTATGTATGTATATATATTTATTTATTTTTTATGTACCTACATCACCGACCGTAGTTTATTAGTCATAATTCTGTCCATCTAAAGGTTGTCTGGAAGAAATCGCTTAAGGCAATAAGGCCGCCCATTACACTACCGGGTTTAAAAAATATATTATTGTAAGTAATTTGGTGTATAATAAAGTTATATTGTATATTTGTACCACTTGTGGCAATTGTTTATAAGGTTTTTCTGTACGTGATTTTGGGTTTCTGGTGTTCACAATAAAGAGTTTCTATCCATCAATATCTTTTTTTTTTAAATGCGAGTCTGATATCTTTAAGACAAAGTTACGGTCATTTCTCCAACTACAAATTTATGTTTTTAGCAGCAATAAATAGTTTGTGACAAAATCGTCTGTGACATACAAATGGACAGACAGTTATAATATTAGTGTGATGATTACCCTAAAATGATACTCACGACACATATCCTGCGTCTTCGTCATCCTCAGTCAGAATATATCCACTACTGAACATAGGCCTCCCCATTGGGGGGGGGATTATTGCCATAATCCCGACTATATCCTGCCTGATGGTAAGCAATGAAGAGGCTTAAAACGGAGCAAGCTTTCAATGAAACAAAAACTAATATGAAACTAATAGTCACTCACAACACAGTCCACAGTGGCCTGCCCCAGTACTGTGGGGCAGAGCATGGCTGATATCGCCTTGTAAAGGTTCGCTTGCACGGCGGGGTCCATGTTCATGATCTCCATCCACCCCCCTCGCAGGCCGCACTCTCCCGCGTAGCCTTTACTGATGGACATGAACGACGCTAGTTCGATCGTGTCGTATGGAGAGCCCATTTCCGTCATCACCTGACATGTTAAAAACATTCCGTTAAGGGGCTATTTCGAGAAAAAGATAGCGCTGTACACGTTTGTGTGCAGACGAAAAGAGATTGCTATAGCGCGCGCTTATTCAAAAAATCAGATAATTGCTAATTACATGTAAACCAGGAAATCAATCAAAATTATTATCTATGCTATCCTAGATATTATTTTTACCTCGCTGTTTGAGTAATAATCATTTGAATATACACTAGGGTTTCGGAGATCTAGCGAAAAATTTGTGTGAATAGAGGTTTTTTCAATTTTTTTTTATCGTTTAATCGTGTTTTCCCTCTTAGCTATTATATACTAGGCGATAGAACCAAAAAACATGTATCTCAATATATGGTTTTTAACCTACATAACTTATGTCTGAATATAAAAAATGGTGCACTTTTTTTCAAATTAGTTTCTTAAATCGAATTAATAATTCAAAGAAAACTTGTTAACAAAGTTAATAAAGAATAAGTTGCAAAAATGTTTTTTTTAATGTCACCTGTCATCCTGATCCTAACTTCCTAATTATATTATAAACGCGAATGTAACTTTGTCTCTCTGTCTGTCTATATGTTTATCGCGTCATCACTGTTAAACGGCTGAACGGATCGACCTGAATATCTGCACAGATATAGCTTAAGGGTAAGAGACGGTCATAGGCTACTTTTTTTTGTAGTAAATAAGTACGAAGTTAATAATAAGTAAGTACGAAGTCGCGGGTATTAGCCAGTTTTTTTTTTACATCAATTTACGGCTCTCAAAACAAATACATTAAACTTAAAGTGAGACTGACAGCCAATAATGGATTTACATTTTACGAATGTAACATAAATAAAATAGCGACAATCATTAAATAGATACTTAGTTTTATAATACCACATTACTATTAGTACTCACGGTATATTTACCACGGTTATTATTTTTGTTGAGTTCCCGATATCCCGTGAGTACTAATAGTAATGCTGTAAGCCACCACGAAAGTCTAAAACAGTGTTTAGTTTTATATAATACCTATAAAAACATATATATATATTTTATATAATACCTACCTATGGCATAAAAAAATAAAAACAATATTGATTGTGCGAGCGTGAGAGCGTGTATTACGCAAACGCATCCATGTGATTTAAACAAAGACACGAAAGGAAATGGTTCATAAGATATTTTTATCTGTGTCTCTTCAGTCGTGTCTCCACGAAAAGTATTAACCAGTGTCAGGAATTTTTTTAAATTCGACAGACACACGACGAAGTGAACTCTCTTTTCTGTTAGTGATCGAGCTGGTCTTGAGCATAGCATAGCTTTTTAAAAAATCGTGATAGCTCAATGGTTCCTGAGGTAGAGGGTTCGAACCCGGGCGTACCAATGAGTTCTTTGGAACTTACGTTCCAAAGAACTCATTGGTACGTACTCATTTCACCGTAAAGCCTTCACTGGCTTTACGGTGAAGGAAAACATCGTGAGGAAACCTGCATATTTCCGGAGAAGAAATTCGATGGAGTATGTGAATCCGCCAACCCGCAGCCAGCGCCAGCGCAGTGGGCCAGCGTGGTGGATATGGCCTAATCACCCTTCGAGGGTAGGCTGATATCCCAACAGTAGGATGTTTTAAGGCTGATACAGATAGCTTTTGGTACCTACCTTCTTGAAGCTGTAGAACTTGCTTCCCTCGGCGTACACGTTGTCTTGGTATACTTCGTCCGCGAATAGGAATAGATTGTGCTTGCGAACGAACTTCACTATCATCTCTATGTTCTTTCGGGTCAGCACCTGGAAAACGAGGAGATTTATAGTTAAACTAGGTGCTAACATCCGGGTACTGGGGCATCTCACACCACATCGTATGAGTGTTTAGGGCTCGGAGAGGGGAATACAAAAATAAAATAATATATCCGATTACAAAATATAGCCTACTAGCTTGCCCGTAAAAGATTTTCGTAAAATCTTGAGACATGACTTTCTTTATTTTTTAGAAATCAGCAATCAGAATTGTTATTGGCCATAAATAACATTGAATAATGTCGACCCACAAAGTAGTTTGTATAGAAATAATATTTTATTTCATGCTACAGCAGTGAAGCTCAATGAAATTTTGTCGGAATAACTTAATATGTTTAAAATATAAAGAAGCCCTGAACACTGGGTTAGGTTATGTTTGAACTGCGACAAACAACGCACAAGTCGAGCGAGCGAAGCGAGCGTGCCGCGGCAGCGGCCGGCGAAGCGCTAAAGAGTAAGTAATTTTATAATTTGAGTATTAGTCATTTTCACTTTAAATCTTTTGAACTTAGGCATTTTGAAATGAGACTTTCTGACCATTTGACCATTGACATTATGAAGTTTTGGCTTTTAAACTATTTAACAATTCGATTTTAGACATTTTGCCGTTAGCTATTTAAGCTTCTAACATTTCAATACGTACCCGCCTATAACAACGAAGATAAAAAAAAATAAAAAATAAAAAAACACAAGCATAGTTTTTCATGGTGTAGATAGCATACAAAAAAAACATCGAAATCGGATAACGCTTAGGGCTGGGTATCAGACTACGCTTTTTGGATGGACGAGACGACGTTATACTCTATTCTTGAACGTGTGAAGATGAAGAATAATATTTGGCCCACTGACCTGCCCTGTGGGATTCCCCGGGTTGATGACGACCAACGCTCGCACATTGCAATTCGTAGCCGCTAACAAGGCTCGTTCCAGTTCAGCTTCATCCAGAGACCAGCCTGTCTCTTCATGAAGGTAGTACCCTACCTGGGCTAGCCCATACTCGGCTAAGGAGGCCGAGTAGAGTGGATATTGGGGAATGGGGATCAGGACGCCTGGAATTTGAGGTAGGAACGAGGGTTCTAGAAACTATGAGTGGCATCACACTACTCCGAATTCAGGAGTGTTATGGCAGGAGCCATCCCAAAATGCCCAGTTAGGCGCCGACATACCCAAACTCTTATCACGCTTTCCTTCTCTAAATTCTTATTTGGATATTCCTGAATTCAGATTAGTGTAATAACGGTTTCAGGTCTTGGCTCAGCGTCTAATTTTCATACCTATACATTTGTCCCGCCAAACTTGAAAGTATAAAAATTAAAGTTGCTATACATGACCTGAACTGACTTCGTGTGAAAGAGATGGCTATATATATGAGTTTCTCGGGAGCGAAAGGGAGAAGTAGTTTGTTTCTTTTGCTCTCATGAAATCTATCTGTCTTTTTCGGACGAAACGTATTCTCCTGTTTCCTCCCTGAATAATGACACTACAGAAAATATGTTTTTGCCATAAAATGTATAACTACGCTGCCAAACTGTTTTTTTTTTTTTTTTGATAATAAATTTATGGCTAAGCAATATTTTCTGTGGTATCATTATTCAGGGAGGAAACAGGAGAATACAGTTTACACAACAAATAATTCTGATCGGCAGTTTTTTGTTTGTTCACACCGGTTTCCGACAGTAAATAATCTGTATAATACTAGCCGATCGTGTAAATAATCTGTGTTGAACTTTATTTACAAGAGAAAATGGCAAAGTATTGCTAGCTATGCAATCTTAGCTCTGTCCCGCTTACGTGATTCGTACAAGATGGCGCACGGTCGGCCGCGGTTTTGGGGCGAAATCGCGACCAAAACTTTAGCAATATTTTAGCGCGCGTGGTACAATACTTTGCTATTGATAGATCGAAGTTTCCCGCGATACTCAAAATTGGCCAACTGCGCAATAATTATTTGTTGTGTAAAACTGTACGTTTGTATGGAATATACAGTCTCATAGTTAGGTACTTCTTATAAGTTCAAATTGGAATATTCGTATTTTTTATGGTCGACGTGCTAGGCGATTGACTACGACTCACCTGATGTTAAGGACTAGGGTGGTAAAGACAACTATCCTGGAATGGCAACTAGCCTCCTGTATCCAGATTACATAACGCTATAAATTCTTGGTGGCTCGATATCAATCGGCTCACCTGAAGGCTTGCCGCCGATGTCCTTACAAAACAGCTGGAGGCAGTACTTGATGGCACTGGAGGCGCCACCGCTGAGGCAGATGTTCTCCCACTTGGCGGGGTGCCCGTCGCGTTTTTGTATGAATTCGGCCACTCGACGGCGAATCAGCTCAATGCCGTGCGATTGAGAGTATGCGCCTACTGACTGGCCTCTGAAAAGGAGTGCGGACTTGTGTAAACTTTTGTAAATGACTTTTGTAAAAAGCCGCTTCCACACCTAACTTGAAAATTACACAGCGATTCACTCTCGCTTGCAATAGCTACGCCGGAAAGCATGAAGCGATCCCAAGAAGTAGATATTTTTAAGTGCAATCTGGCAGAATTCACAGAAGCCGCTTATAGGCTTTGTGAAAATATAAATAGTAAGATTAATATAATGAAATAAAATTAACTGTTACATCGTATTGGTCCTGGACTGTAAGGGTGTTGTCACGTTTGTTTTAATAAATAAATAAATAATAAGTGAACGAGAAATCAACGAAAGCGATCGGCTCATGACACTGTCGCTTCACGTATTCATACGTAAAGTCGGCATTAATACTCAGAAATGGGATAAGCCAGGAACGGATCCACAAAACAGCGGGCTTATTCCGCAACTCTGAAAGCGATAGTGATAGTGCGCGAGCGGTACCGCGCATAGTGCGACTAAGTTGGTACGAGCGGGATGGCATGCTCTCGAAATCAGAATCACGAACGTTTCAAAGTTAGACGATAAGCCCGCGGATTGTGGATATGAAGTTTTTTTTGTTTTACATGAAATCATCATCATCATCAGTCATAAGACGTCCACTGCTGAACATGGGCCTCCCCCTTAGAGCGCCACACCGACCAACAACGGGCCACTTGCATCCACTGGCGAACCAACACAGCGGCGCCCCTCTCGCGCCCACTCATTTTGAACAGACTTTACTTTCGTAAACTATATTAAAGGAGACAGAAACTATGTATAAAATATTTCCATTCCAGCCCTAGATCATAAAAATCAAATTTTGTTTACATTTAGGGACTTTATCTTAAACGCCAATTTACCTAGAATGTCTTCGAATTGTAGATAGACACATTATGTACTTACCATGTTTGAGAAATGGAAATTATTGTGTAAAGATATCACTAACCCGCAGGCGCCAAGTATTTCCTTGGCGCGTGCATTCACGTCATCTGGAAACTCTCCTTTATCGATTAGAGGTGGGTATGTGATGCTTGCCAGCACCTACAATATTCAGATCTATTTACTGTTATTATTAATGCAATAAACATTCATAACAAAGTCGTGGTTTTTGACCGCAACATTATGAATGATTTAGCTTGGGTTTCTACTTCAAGTTCTTCTTCACTTATTTCTTTAAATTGTGACGAACATCTCGAAGATTAAAGCACTAACAACATCTAACATCCTTATGAGTACTACAATCGACTTACCCATCTTTCTATGGACATTATTATTATATTTATTTATTAGTACTCTTCTATTTATAATTTCTCTATGGCAAAATCTATTGCAAATCTTTTGCCTTTCCTTCGTTGATAGACTTAACCTTTGTGGCTACCAGAGTTGAGTCCTGACATAGCCATGGCTAGCTTGGATGCCTTAAAAATCATAAGAGCTCATAGGGTGTCGAAAAGCATAGTCAAGGCCTGCCCTCACCTGTCTAATGAATGTTATAGGCTTTTGGCCCATAGCATGCGCATCGCCGATGTTCGCTTTGATCACCTTCTTGAAGGGCTTACTACCTCCCTGGAACATCACACACACTATGGTTTGAAAGTAAGCAAAATTTAGTATTTTGAAAAGTGACGTTTGTCAGTTTACACCATCTGATTATATATTCAATTATAGACTATAGAGTAGATTGTAGACGATCATTCTTCAAATCTCATGCCCATGTTTAGTCGGCCACGGTAATATGGAACCCTAAATATTTATACCTTTTGTAACTCCTTTTCGATTTCAGCAGCGCGGATAACGAGCGGGCCGCGTACGGCATATTCCAGCTTCAGTATATTCGGATTAAGGTTCTCCACGGTGACAGCCATTTTAGCCATGGTGCGAGCACCCTGCAGGTACCACTGCGGTAATAGGTGCTGGGCAATAGGTCGCGCAGCGCCGGCGAGCATACGAAAAACCGGCCATACCTCCTTGGTCCACATGCTCGCAATCAAATGAACTGCTTTTTACGCAAAAAACCAAATACTACACTAGACACATGAACGAACTAAAGCACTTTAGCGAAATTGCTAATATAACTATTGGTGGTGGGCACTCGATGTATGAGGCTGTTCATTTATAATTTTGCCGTCGCAGCTGTTCAGCGCCTCGATCAAAGAATTATATTACTCACAGGGCCTGAAACGATCGATGTCTGTTCGGCAACTTGTTAACAAGTCTGCAATGAATGACTACCACTGCTCCCTGACTAACCTCATAAGCCCGTGTAGATCATATTTATTTCTACACTATAAGAGGATAACAGAAGATTATAAATGTATGAACTTTAAATAACGCTACTGCTTTATGCCTTATGATGACCTTTACGGTAGATTGAATCACTGTAGCTGATGATAATGAAATTGGTTTTAAAAGTAAAAACGATTTGTTAAAACCATGAAAAAGCTGCACTGCAGTCACAAATTAAGCGCAGTGTTTGACAAAAAATTTGAAATTAAAATGTTTTACTTTTATTTTATTTCCAAAAATTCTGTTTGTTTTGACTTTTATTCTGACAGTGACATGAGTGACAACAGACAACTTTTTTTTATTTCTGTTTTTCTGTTATGTTTTGGATCCACACGGTGTGTATTTAGCCAGTATCATTTGTTGTAATATTTCAAGTGAAGTCAAATATTTAACAATTAAACCAAGTCTCAGTCATAATCTTAGTCAAGCAAAGTAAGTCACGCCCAATGCACGTCATGACCCTGTGGACAGTTCCCACGGGACCAGGGACGGCAGGACGGGGGACCCACGAAGTGGTGGAGACTTTACTAAAAGTTTCTATGGAGTTTTGGAACGTAACGCAAGATTTGGAAAATAGTACAATGGGCAATGTGACTTTCTTCACGTTCCCGCCAAAACTCTGTTTTTTTTTTCTCTTCCTCTTAAATCCACCGGTGAAAGAAAAAAGTTTAAATAAAGAAGAAAAAATTGAAAATATATCTCTTTCTTTATATTTTTTTTTTTTGTATATTTTTTGTTTCTTTGGCTTTTTGTAGTCTGGCGGTGGATCCAAGTGGATGGGGGGATTTTTTTAGCGACCGCCACGAAACTTACTACCTAACATAAATAATACCAAAATAGCTACGGGTGGGGCGACTGGTTGCTCTACTTTTGAGCAACCAGTCGCGGTCGCTCTTTCTTACATGATTAAGTTGCCGGGCATATTTTATGTTCCTTGCTCTAGACATATACAGAGGAACTCACCGACACAGCACTCGTCAAAATCGGTGAAGCCGTTTTAGCTACAGGAGGTATATAATCTAAGAACAGACATCTTTTTAGTATATTTTATAGTTTATTAAAATTAAATTATTATTCAGTTTATTGTTAAATAATATTATCGTCATATTTTAGCATCGATTAATTGATAAATAAAATCCTAGTTCCATTAATAAAATATCAAGTAGACACCTATTACAAGTATAAATACTTACTCGCGTAGATACACCCCAAAAACATTTCCCTCCTTCCTGGGCAGTCGGGTACCTACATCCTAACCTTAGAGCAACACAGGCCTCCGGCCGGGCCGTTCGGGCCAGTACAGAGTTGCTCAATGATCCTAGCTAATATTATATTTTTAAAAAAAGATTAAGTAACTCTGTCTGGATGTTTGCCGTGTTATCACGGCTAAATGGCTGAACGGATCGACCTCATTTTTTACATACATACACAGGAAACTGAAATATTGGGGTTTTTATAAAATTAAAACCAATAGATACATTTCCCGGGCGAAGCCGCGGGTAAAAGCTAGTAAGTTCGTATATTAGCTCATAGAAGTTGATAACTATCAATTTAGCTGTCTTTGGCCGTTGGTAATTAATACACACTCATTAATAATTAATCTTTATTTTACAGAATATTTTCAACTATGTCAGACGCCTGTCTATAACTATAATAATCCCAATATAAAAATATTTCCTCTTCTTACCCATAATATAGTCATAATAATATAGACAAGTTTTATATTTTTACAGATAACAATTCATGGATGATTCCTCTCGTACTAAATAAAATATAATGTGATGTTTATATCAGAGTAGCTTGCCTTATACGAGCCCCGAATCAAAATTTCTTGGGGGGCCCAAATTAAGGGTAAAGATTTTTCACAAAAGGAACATCGTACGGGGCCCCTGGGGCGTACGGGGCATACGGGGGCCCTGGGCGACAGGGGCCCCGTATGATTGACACTGCTGATACAGCGGTAGCTACACCCCTGTTTATATCGTTAATTTATAAACCTTTTCAATAAATAATGTGTGCAAAAAATATAACATAGGTACATACAAATTTCGATTCTACGAATGTACATCACAAGGTTAATATTTACAATCTGCAAACACTTGTAATTTAACAAATTAGACGAAGTAGGCATTTAAAAATTACACAACAGAAACATTTATCTCACACATTTATGGCATTTCATCAAAGAGTCCCACAAAAAAAAAACTTTAATTTTCGCCTTTTAATAGACAATACAAAACAAAACATAGCTTTACATAGTCTTAAACCGAAATAAATAAATTATTTTCTAAATATATTGCTTATTGTCAAATCAAAACTTTATCTGCAGCTTCGCGCGTCTAACAATTCCTAATTCCATAATTTATGTACTAAATTAACTATTACTAACGCAACATTTTTTTTTACAGAATTTAGGAATGTTATTTTATTTTTTCATTTCAATTTATAGGATTTTATACATATCTAACTTTAACTTCAAACGTATGGAATATAGTGGAATGTAGAATACCAATATACTACACTAAATCTCAGATAAAAATAATTTGTAGAACTATAACGAACAAGATGTTCTATATCACGAGATGATATGATTTATTTTTAGTGTATAAAACAGCGATTCATTTTTACAGAAAAAAGAAAATAATAAGAAAGAAAAAAAGATCTAATGTATTATAAGTACAACCAGAACTAGCTGGAAAAAATATTAAAGATATGTTAATAATGCACAGATAAAATGTAAAAGGCTAGAAAATATAGATATTGAACAATGATATTTTACGAGATACGATTTTAGCGCCCTTAACATGGCCCCGCACAATCTGTCTTCGAAGACAGATTTCATTATAGCTATCACTCTTACTCTCTTACTTTTCGCTTCTTTCGCACTCTTTGGCGCACTTGGTTATTATTTCGCTGTTGCTAGGTTACAATGAGCTGTAAACAGACTGCAGCGGAGCCGAATTCAAGGCGCCATTTTGAAGGTAAAAATCTATCTTAGGTAAAATATCATTGACTATGAATTACTTAGTATCGTAATAAAATATGTAGAATTAAAAAAAAACAATAAAAATAAATTAGTAGCTAATTCTAAGAAAGGACGGATAGAACGTCGGGAATGTGAGAGTTAAGTAAATGATAACATGTATAATTATAAAATCACAATACTTAATTAGGTACTGTTATACACATTGACATTTTTGTGATGAAGTCTTTACAGCTCCAAAGTAATTATATCCACGTTAATATGCTGTTATTACAAAACCTGTTTTCCGATTTTTATACTATACTTAACAGTAGCACAGATTGCAGCTGCTCTACTAATACGGACTCTACAAAAAAATTTAAAAAATTTGCTATATATCATGCTATATATAAATCCGATGTCAGGGAGCCATTGTATCAAAAACCATCAGAAACCTATCCATGACCTGGGGTATTTTGTAATTTGGTGGCATGGCCTTCGTTTGCTATCACACTCGCTCGCACGGTACGAGGAAGTTGGCGCGAGTGGGACGGCACGCGGTGATCACCGCCATCAGAGTTACATGATAATACCCCTCATACGTAAAGGATAAGTATAAAGTAAATACGAATTTCTAGGTGACATACAATGACCTTAATAATTTGTTTCGTACTCCTATTAAATTCAAACCTTGCCTTCACTTTCGCGTGCATCAGGTGCGTGTATAGAGGCCATAAGTGGGCATTCAACGTTACGTAAGGGTGTCTACACATGGCCTGACCCGACATCGTGTGAAAGGGACAGCTAGATTTGAATTTCATGGGAGCAAAAGAAACAAACTATTAAGGTTATAACTTCTCCCTTTCACTCCCCCAGAAACTTATATATAGCCATCTCTTTCAAACGCTGTCAGGTCAGGCCGTGTAGCAAGGCCTTAAATAGAATACAGCTCCAATAAAAAAAAACTGTGATCAACAAGTAGATCGATTCGCTGCTTAAACAAATAGAGCCGAAGACAGATAGATATCTATTCCGCGGCGACCTCTATAGATCGGTAATGTAGAAAAAATGCCCTGGGAGTGAGGAGGAGAGGGGCGACGCGGGAGCGGGAGCGCGGGACGGAGCCCCGCGCGGGCGGCGGCTAGCACTCGCGGTCCTCCTTCACGAGCTGCGCGGTGTCGGCGCCGGTGTCGGCCGCCGGGTCCAGCGCGCGCGCGGCGCCCGCGCCCGCCGCGCGCTTGCCGCCCGCGCCGCGCGTCTCGCTCGACGACGGCGATATCACCGCAGATACTACTTTGTCTTTCAAATCATCTGGTACTTCGTAGATGCCAGCTATTGGAGGAACAAAAAGAGACAAACTTAACATATTGCAAAAATACACTATCATAATGTTACCGATATCATGACATTATGCCTGCTCTGATACAAATGTGATACATATAGCTCACAGATCACACTAGATACCGCATTACGCGATTCGTTGTTCCTACAAAAAGTCACCAAAGTTTGAGGAAGCCGCGGGTCGCGGGGTGTGCGACCAAGCTCTCATTGGCTATCTCAAGGTTACGCCTACTCGCGCCTAACAATCAACTAATAGGAGTGATTTGGACTGATGCGTGGTGCGTTTCGAGCGTCCTGAATGCAGAATCTAGAGTGTGATCTGTGATATAGCTAGACTACACAAAGGAGTAAAATAAACTAGGAATTTATTTGTTTGTATAATATTTCATACCTGCATGATATGAGGTGTCAGATCATAAGGTCTGTAGGGGCTGTTAAATTTTATTTTATTAGGTCAGAACTAAACTGGGCCCACAAACCTACCTACTGAACAGTACAATGGTATCCTAGAATATGTACATCGTAGGCAGTAAGTACATTTTTTCCTAAAATAATTTTCTGATAATATATTTTTTATTGTACTCTATGAGATATGCAAATCTCACCTGATATTAGGTAGCGTCACGCTTGCCCATAACAATTCAGTGTCACCCAGAATTTTGAACTTCAACAGTTCATAACCATGCGCGGCAACGCACTGCGCTCGTCACACTGAGATATTAGATGTTAAATCTCTGTATGCGTGTATGCCCGTGCTCAGTAATTACGCTGGAACCATTACCCTTCAATCCGTAACACAGTAATGTTTGCACACTACTGCTTGGCTGTTGATTAACTGGCAAAGGTATGGTACATTCCCAGGCGGACTCTGCAAGAGGGCCCTACCACTACAATAATATACTCACGCAAAGGTGGTTCTGGCTCGCCCGCCGCGGCGGCTCTCGTCACGGCCTCGTACATCGGGTTGCTGAAGTCTCGTCCCTTCCTCGGACCAGTTTCTTCCAACGTGTAAGCAGGCTCCGGCGTCGCTACTCCGCCGAACTCGACGTTCGAGCCTTGCCGGAACGATACGCTCTGGGACGAAGCTAAGCTGCCCAGTCCGCCACCCTTTCCGCTGTAGTAAAACAGAAGAATTGATATGGAATACAAAACAAATTGAGTGCCCCAGAAATTTAACGCCTTACACCTGCCGCCTTATCGTTTTTAGCAGTCAGTTATTATTTTTTTATGTTACTGACTGTCGAGGCGAACAAGTCGCTCACCTGATGTTAAGCGTCACGCTTGCCCATAACAGTTAAATGCCACCATTTACCATTTACCAAAGCCATTTACTATATTATCTACTTTTATTTCTTAATACGTCCCTGCTACAAAGAAAAATTATTAGCATCGACAAGTAAAAGTATACTAGATAAAAGAAATCCAAGGTATGCGAATCACAAGGACTTTTTCTTGATGGTAAACCTTGGTGCCTCTTCTCAAAGCGCTACCATTAGTATAATCAGCAGTATGGACAAGACTACGGCGGCCGCGGCGACCGCGCGGGCGGCGTCTGCAGTCGCAAAATAAAGCACATTCTAGAAAAGATAAACAAAGCAACTCACAATGGCCTCTTCCTGATGACGAACCACGCCGCGGCTCCTCCGAGCGCCACCACTAGTATCAGCAATATAGGCACGACAACCGCAGCAGTGGTGGCCGCGCGGGCGGCAGTCGCGGCAGCCGCGGTCGCGCAGTAAGGCGGCTGTAGCGGCGAGCGACAGACGCACTCCACGCCGCCGTCGGCCGTCTCCTTGCACGTGCCGCCGTTCTCACACGGACAGATGCGCGGCAGCGCGCGTTCTACCTCCACCGCTGGAAGAAAACAATTCTATGAAGTTGGTACTATCATCATCATCATCTGAATATGATTCATATCATATCATCTATTCAGGCAAACTTTACAAGAAAATACGTAGCAGCAAAAAAAAAAAGAGTTTCTACTCGCCTATGGCGAATTAATTTTTAAATCATAATTACCAGCGTCGCAAGCGAGTTCTTGCGTGATCCGCTTGTTGGTGGGCTGCTGGTCGGGGCAGGCGCACCGGCGGCCTGCGGGTACCGCCAGGCACAGGTGGCTGCACGGCGAGCGGCTGCATGATGACTCTACTGACTGGTTGTAGCGACGCGGGTGGTAGACTACACGACAAAAAAAAGTTTATATTAGCCTGAGGAATCTCACGTTAGGACAAAGGCCCTCCTTTGATAAGAGTAGTAAAGAGGTTAGTAGGTATACCAGCTTTAAAATGAAGCAGCAAAAGAAGAAATAAATAATTGAGCAGCTGAAATGAAAACGAAGTGAGTTCATCACAAAAAGTGTAAGATACTTACTTTTCACAGCTGACGGATTGACTAGATCCTTCGATATAATAAATGGCACTCCTCTTCCAAACTTGTCTTGTCTCACCAACTCCCCGGTGTCTTTGGTAACCCAATACAGAGACGATTCAAACACATCTAAAGACAGTGGATGTTTCAGGAAATCTCCTTTCAGGATCACCTTTCGATGGGAGCCATCGTGTCTCATCATTTCTATTGTGTTCAGTTTCGTATCAGTCCAATAAATGGTGTGGTCCATAGCTTGGTCGATGGCCAAGCCCGTAGGATGTCTAATGTTCTCCGTTACGACTGGACGACGTTTCGATCCATCCATCCAAGCGATTTCAATCTTCGGAGCGGATCCCGCATCGGCCCAGAACATGCGGCCTATCTGAGGATCCAGAACAAGTGAAGTTGGGTATTCAATTCCTGCAGAAACGAGAGCTCTTCGGTACCTTCCGTCGGTTCTGGCGACCATTACACGTCCTCTAGGTTTCGATCCAGTCCGATCTGCTTCCGTCCAGTAGAGATTATCGGCGACATAATCGACAGCCAAGGCAGTAGGTTTGGAATTGCCTTTCATGTTCAAGTCCTGAGCGAATCCACTTTTCACTTGGCCATCGAGTGCGTTGACCATGTAGGAGCGTTTGATCGTCTTATCGTAACTGTCGGCCCAGAAGATCATTTCATGCTTAGGGTCGTAGTCGATAGCTTCTATCCTTTTCTCTGCCGTGATGACGTCGAACTGTTCGTTCTTGTCTTGCACGAACGCGCGGATTTCCTGCCCATTCGCATACATAAGGACGACGTCGTCTTCGATAGCCTTGCATACGCCTGATAAGTTGTCTGACAATCTGAAAAAAGAAGTTCCATCATAAAAGCTAGTTTAAAGTGCCACGACAGAGTTCAAATACGTGAGTTAGATTAATATGTAATTAATTTTCAGTACCAAAATATTCTTTCACTGTATAAGAGGCTGAACTGAAAGCAAACTGAAAGTATTACACTAATAGCAAGGGTATATTATATCAATCAAATGACAAAAGAAAAAAGTGGTTACAAGTCACGCCATTTGCGGCACTTTGAATACACAATGTGGCGTCAACTCCACCCCTTTCACTAGTGATTTCCTAACACTTCAAAAACATTTGACAGTTATTGACAGCTAACATACTAGCTTGGCTGCGATACAAAACATGACCAATGTGTCGCAAGGCGGTCCCAAGTGACGTGAGCAAGCAATACTTTGTGGCCCATCCGTTAAATTAGAGAATCCTTGTGTCAATTTACATCCTATTTAATTCTAACTGTCTAATATTTGAAAGATATACGCCATCTATCGAAATCTACTACGCCTCGCCGTAATGAGCGTAATACATGACGAACAACGACTATGATCGACTTTCTCTGTCAGTCATAGATAATAATTGACTTGGTATCTGAGGTTGTACTGATGCCCAATATACTTGAGCACACCACTGAGTCGGTACCATTGGAAAGTTCTTAGTTCCCAGTAACTAACGCAAATCATTAAAGTGGGAAATAAAGAAGGTAGAAAGTTATTTCTTACTTGAATCCTTCCCTGCACGAGCAGCTATAGCTCCCGTTGAGATTGCTACAGAGCTGCGAGCAGTGATGCAAGCCAGCGGCGCACTCGTCCACATCCGTGCACTTCTTTTTATCTCCGGGTGATATTATCCAGCCTTGGAAGCACGTGCAGATATAACCGCCTCCCGTCGACGTAAGATTTGTGCAGAAGTGCTCGCAACCGCCTGTAAACAAAAATGCAATTTTATAATAGGTTGTTTTAAATTAAATTAATAAATATCTGGGGCAAGTTCTTTATTATTTTGCATCCCAATACACACTCAAATATGGCACTATTTTAGGCATTGCCTCAGGCAGAGTTTGCAATTTTCAGCCAGTGTAGATTCTCCATGTTAAGATGGTCACCATGATTTGGACTTGCCGAGCGTGTGGCACCAGCATCAAGTTCATCGTAGAAAATACCAATTTCTAATAATTATCCGGTATTTTTTAAGCTTTTTCTCGTTTTTGCACATAACTCTACTGCTGTCTACAGCAAAACGCACGATGAAAAAAAAAAATACGAACCAGCTCACTAGAATTTAAAAAGCCTCATTTAATTGCAGAATCTCTAAAACACCACATCAGTTACATACAGCCATAGTGCGAAAATATGCAATTTGGATTGAAAGAAAAACAGTAACTCTCCACATCCTTTTGAATACGTACTAGTTGTCTATTACCTTTGTCAAGATGCGAGCACGTATGCGCATGGTGGCATCCCAGCTCATCTGACGCGTCTCCACAATCATCTGCGAAGTCGCAGAGCTGGTTTCGCTCGACGCAGTGCCGGTTGGCGCATTGGAACTGCGTGTATGGGTCGCAGGGCTTGACTCGGGCAGCGCATAATGTCATGTTGTTCTCATCGGAACCATCTCCACAGTTATCTACGCCGTCGCAGACTTGATATCTGTTTAAGAATAAAAAAGTATTGGTGTTTCGCCCCATTTCCCGGAAGGAGGGTAACATTTTTGAGGATCACAAATACTGAGTTAAGGTTCGGTCAAAATGCGGCGGGCGAGCGATTCTCTCGCGGTGCGATTCGCTCGCGGTGCGATTCGCTCGCGGTGCGATTCGCTTGCGGTGCGATTCGCTCGCTCCTAAACAACTACAACTCCCGCGTTAATTTGAACATGTCGATAAAAGCACAAACGGCACCAGCGAATCACGTGCCGCGTCCCGCGGTGCTGGTAGAAAGTCCTTCAGCTTCACATACTTAACAAATTCTCTAAAAAAACAAAACAATTCTTCCAATAGTGTAATAGCCAAATTTAAAGTCTTTTGAGCTCTTTAGGCAGTATAAAAATAATCTCAATTTAGTGTAGGCAAATAAACTTTACAGTATCTATAGTGAAGGTAATGCTTCCATGTGCATGACGTGGTCTCCTGTAATTGAGTGTACAGCTAGCTTGGTGCCTATGTTTCATAAAGTGAATGTAATGTGTAACTTCTGTCGGGGATCCTTATTGTATAAATAAATAAATACATTATATTTTAACGAATCGCCTTTCATCTATTAGTTTTTATCTCATACCACCTTCTCATCCTACAAATTTTCCCTCGGAAGTAGCGAGGTTCAAATTGAAATTACTCGTTAAAAAAATGATTTTTAACAATATTCAGTAAAATTGTGGCGTTTGGTTCAAATTTTCATAGTTTTGTTCTGTCAATAATCAACTATCCTATAAAGTTCTCTGCTCCCTAGCGTTTCTTGCTTAGTACATTTTTGTTTTGTAGTTCAAGCGGACGGATTGAGTAGATTATTCGAATAATAACCCATGAAAATCCGTGGTAATTTACCTTGGCACACATCTATGATTGTCGCAGTGGAATCGTCTCAGCGTATCACAGTTGAAGTTCGTACAAATTGAAGGGACCTCATCAGAACCGTCACCACAATCGTCTGTTCCATCGCACAAGTCAGATTGAGACACGCACAGGTTATTGGCACACTGGAACCTGAAAAATTTAAAAGATTTTAGATTTAGGAACAAATATTCTCATTCTCATTTCAATTCTCACTCAAATCTATGCAATTTTCAAAGTAAGGTTAAAAAGAAAACACACCTGCTTTCGGGACAGTATCTGCCGTTAGGATATCGAGGCGGACATCCGATCTCATCAGACAGATCCCTGCAGTCCCTGTCTCCGTCGCATCTAAAGTACGCAGCGATGCAGTGTCCCGATTTGCACTGGAACGTTCCATTTTTGCACTTGAAGCCTCCACAGTCGTTTTCATCGGTGTTATCGCCGCAGTCATCTTCATGATCGCAGCGCCATCTCGATGAAATACATTTGCCGTTGCCGCATTTGAATTCCGATTCAGAGCATTCCCTGTAATTGTGCTGACAAACAGATTCAGTCTCGTCGCTTCCATCGCCACAATCGTCCGAAAAGTCACACAGCCACTGTTTGGGGATGCATCTTTTGTTTTCGCAAGTGAAGTCAGTATCGGAATTGCAGGACGGACAGTTTTCTGCAAGCTCGTCAGAGCCGTCACGGCAATCGTCTTTACCGTCACAAAATAGCCATTTGGGAATACATCTGTAGTTGGATTGACCCGGGCATCTTCTCCAGCCAGTCGTGCAGTTCTTCTGCCTGCACATGTAAGCTGGCTCGTCAGAGTCGTCGCCGCAGTCATTATCGAAGTCACACATCCAAAGCTTAGGAATACAACGTCCGTTCTTGCAGGAGAATTCAGTATCAGGGTTACAAGGTCGATTGTGGCACATGACCGGGTCCTCGTCACTGTTGTCTTTGCAGTCGGTGTCTCCGTCGCACTTCCAGCTGTCGAGGATGCATCTGCCACTGGCTTTGCATTTGAATTCGAGAAGAGGACATTCGTGTGCGCATTCTGCTTCGTCGCTGCCGTCTCCGCAGTCGTCCGTACCATCACAGATGGTAGCCGCGGGTGTGCAGTTTGTGTTTTTACATTGGAAGGAGCCGGCGCGGCAATGGCGAACTGGGCAGGTGTCGGGTTCATCAGAGCCGTCCATACAGTCCTTCTCTCCATCACATTTCCAGAACCAAGGGATACATTTCTCATCGCGACCGTTACATCTATGCTGTCCGTTAGTGCAGTTTGCGACGCAAGTTTTCATATCCCTAGATAAGTAGAATTGATTTGGACAGGCGCATTTGTATGTGGTGGTGCCTTCGTCGATGTAACCGTCTATGTTCAAGTAACTTGATGCGTGAGGTGGAGCGATGAGGCAAAGATGTGAGCAGCCTCCGTTGTTATCTCCACAAGGGTTAGGGTAAGGCAACTGCCTTAACTGATGAACTACGTGGATATCGTAAGGTCGATGTGTTGTATTCCGAAGGACCATGAGATTTTCTCCGGAATGTTTGTTGGCTTTGCTTATAGCCTTCAGATTCCAGTCTGTCCAAAATATTTCGTCATCAAACACACTGAGAGCAAACACATGAGGGACCTTGTTTCCTGATAATACAACGTGTCTATGCCTGCCTTCTAAATCAGCTGATCCGATGTAGTCCAAATGAGCATCAGCCCAATAAATTCGGTGTGAGAAGTAGTCGATTGTCAAAGCGTTGGGCCAGGCGATATCATCCTCCCAGTTCAAAATGGTTGTGAAGTTAGAACCATCCATACCCATTTTGCCGATGTAAGCTTGTAAATGCCAGGAGGTGAAATACAAATATCCTTCACCCGGATGTAACGCAATCGCTCTCGGGTCTGCAATGCCAGTCTTTAAAGTTTTCCTCCTTGTTCCATCGAGTTCAGAGACATCCAAATTCTTAGAATGCCTATCTAGCCAGTACAATTTTCGGCCGACCCAGTCGATAGCAATGCCTTCTAGGCCGTGTGAATCGTGTCGAACTACTACTTCTTTGGTTGGATTAGGATCGGTGTAATTCGAGCGATAAATCGTCTTAGCTGATACGTCAGCGAAGTACATCTGTTCATTTTTAATATCAAAATCAATGGCGACTACATTCATCAGATCTTGGTGCACAAGGTTGTAAAGTGAAGCGTCTGTGGACATGTTTCTGACGTAATATTTGTTTGTAAATATAATCCAAGGCTTGATTGACGTGTCTTTTCGTTTGCAAGTATGTTCGTCCACTTCTCTTTCGTAATATTGCTCATCACACTTGCAGTAGTAGGATCCGGGAGTGTTTAGGCAGAATTGCGAGCAAACGCCAGGAGTTTCTATGCATTCGTCTACGTCAGCACAAGCTTTTCCATCAGCGAGGAGTTTATAACCTTGGTTGCAATCACAGTAGTATCCGGTCAAAGTGTCGACACATTTGTGGCCACATTGGTGGATTTCGAGTTTTGCGCATTCGTCGATGTTGCAATGAGCCGGTTCGTCAGAATCGTCGCTGCAGTCGGACACTTTGTTGCACACAAGTCTGTTGTCAATACACTGGTCGTTGTTACATTTAAACTGGCCCATAGGACAAGTCTTATTATCCTTTTTGCAGTCGACTTCATCCGAATGATCACCACAGTCATCCTCACCGTCGCACCTAAAGTGATTTCTGATGCATTTGAAGTTCTGGCATTTGAACTCCTGCTCGCTACATTGCTTGTACTGAGTGTTGCAGTGTTTTCCTTCATCGGAACCATCACCGCAGTCGTTGTCGTGGTCGCACACCCAGCCTTCGTTGATACACCGTCCGTTGTTGCATTGGAACTGTTCGTCAGAGCAAGGCGTCGGCGTGGGGCAATGATGGATGGTGGAGTTTTCATCGGCGCCATCGATACAATCCGGGTCGCCGTCGCACAGCCATTTGCGAGGAATGCATTGAGGTCTCTGCCAGAATTTATTTTCTTCACACGTATACTCGGTTTCGGCGTCGCACTTGCGTTCGTTGCATTGATGTCGGTTGTCTTCGTCGCTGTTGTCAAGACAATCATTGTCGCCATCACAGATGTAAATCCTCGGTATACAGTTTCCGTTGTCGCATGTGAATAGATCTCCGAAACACGTCCTGCCTTCAGATTTGCAGTATTCTGGTGGTTCGTCGGCTCCGTCACCGCAGTCGTCGTCTCCGTCGCAATACCACGTAGCTGGTATACACCGATGGTTGGGGCAGCGGAAACTGTTTTGGGGGCACGTTCTTTCAGCGCAATGTAGAGGATCCTCATCAGAGTTGTCACCGCAGTCGTTATCGCCGTCGCAAAGCCAATATGGTTCGACGCAGATGTTTGTCTTTTCGCATTTAAGATGGTTTGCTGGACAGGTCTTGTTCGTCGGACAAAGGTCGTGTGTTTCATCGCTCGTCACATTATCTTTACAATCATTAATTCCGTTGCAAACTTGAGTCTGTGGTATGCACCGAGAGTTCAGGCAAGTGAACTCTCCGTCGGCGCATGGCGGATAAACGCAGCCGTCTTCATCGGAATTGTCTTTACAGTCGTTTTCATGGTCACACTTCCACGATTTAAATATACAGCGGCCGTTGTTACAGCGGAACTCGTTGGGTGAGCAGGAATGATAGGCACAGTAATTCTTGTCTTCGTCGGAATTATCACCGCAGTCATCATCGCCGTCACACGACCACATGCGACTAATGCATTTTCCGTTAGCGCAGAAGAATTTACTCGGGTCGCAGGTGATGTTTTTGGTAACGCACATCCTGCCTTCGTTGACCAGTTTTGTATTCTCATCGCATTTGCATTCAACTGTATTATTAGGAGCAGGGTGGCAGCTCTGGGCGCATCCTCCGTTGCTAATCTTGCAAGGGTTCACTGTGCACTTCTGTCTGCTCGAGCTGTAGATATGGATGTCACGCGGAGAGTCTTCGAGTCGTTTGACCATCTCGACCATGTTGGCTCCCGTGTGCTTCTCCGCTCGGTACACTCCACGGAGTTGCAGATCAGTCCAGTAAATGTAATTTCTGAAGACTGTCAATGCAAATGGATAAATAGTTGCTGATATTAGAACTTCCCTATTGGATCCGTCGAGGTTCGATCTTTCAATTTTTTCACGAACTGCGTCAGACCAATACAGCATATTTTCATCAAAATCAATAGTCAAGCCACTAGGTTGTGATAAATCTTTGTCAATTATAGCTTTCTTTAGGGATCCAGCCATGGTAGTTCTGTAGATTTTTCCAGATGTTCCAAATCTGCCCCAGTCAGTGTAGTACAAGGTGCCATTGCAAGGATCGACGACGATAGCCCTAGGCCTTTCCACTCGGGCGATCATAACCAATTCGGTGCCGTCTAGGTTCATTGCATAAATTGAATTGTTAGAGCTATCGGTCCAGTAAACTTTTTTTTGTGTCCAATCGTAAGAAATCCCTTCAGGATTGATGCCTTTGCTAATAATATTCTGAATATTAGCGAATTGCGGATTGTTGGCAGACATCCAACCGATTCTTGCCCAAGGTCTGATCTGCGTGAAGAATAACTTGTTGTCTGCATAGTCAAACTCTATTCCTACGACATTGGTGAGGTTTGCGACGGACTTAAACGGCACTCCAGTCGATTTAGGGTCCAGATTGACAGCACGGATTTCGGTGCGAGTAGTGAAAACTAGGTATTCATCGACGACGTCGCATTTTCTAGGATTGCTTTGTGATAATTGACCGGTTGCGCAGTCGCATTTGTGAGTCGTGCCTTTGTTAGCGTCAGGAGGAAAACTGAAGCATAGCTGGTCACAGCCACCGTTACCAAGCATTCTGCAAGGGTTGTTATCATCTGTAGGTTGATTATTAATGTCAAAAATAACAATATCGCGCAGTTTGGGTAAATTAGTTCGAATTTTCTCTGGCATTGAAGTATTTCCAGGAAGTTTTGACGCTTTGTAAATTGTTTGTAGATTTCTGTCGACCCAATAAACACTTCCCGTGTGTACAGCGATGCCCATAGGATTCGGTAGATTCGACCTGATTAGTTGCCTGTTACCTCCGTTGTACGAAATTTTCTGTATTTGGTCTAATTTGGAATCTACCCAGTACACATCATGTGTAAGCATGTCTATAGTCAAATCTCTTGGATTGGAAATTCCGGAACTGACAAGTGTCTGCCAGTTGCTGCCATCGAGATACGCCTTTCCGATACGGGGGTATTGTCCGTAGTCGATCCAGTAAAGTAGTCGTTTCAGCGGGTTCACTGCAAGCTCTCTTGGTGCATCCATCGTTGTTTTAAGTAAAACCTTTCTATTTGATCCATCCAGCCAGCACACTTCTACATAGTTCTCGTGCGGGAAGACATTGGTAAAGTAGAGATTACCCGCTACCCAATCAACAGCCAAACCTCTAATGCCATTGCTTCCAATACCATCGCTAACAATCTGCATCAATTCCGTGCCGTTAGGCCTAACCCTAAAGATACCGTTCCATGGGCCTCTGTTGAATTCTACCCAATAAATGTAGTTCGCTTCGAAATGGACGTCGATGTGTAAAATGTGGTGACCCTGTCCAGAAACTGGTACCATAGCTTCGGCGCTGGAATCAATACTATATCCCCTGATAAGATCAAGTTGGGACACGACAGCAAAGGTCTTGTACGGCGAGCAGGTAACCTCATTCTCCTTCCTATATCCGACTGAACAAGCACAAACTCTGCTTCCACTGTCACTTGGTATACAAATTTGTTCGCAGCCTCCATTATTTTGTGAGCACGAGTGATGCATCATCTTTCTCTTTTGGAATATGGTCAGAGATTTCAAGTCGCTTTCGTTGTCCAAGATATTCTTAATGTTATCTCCGTTTGGAAGGTCTGCTTTGATGATCTTTTCGTGCCGAGGATCCAGTACGTATAGCCTCAGGTCTAAAACGGCGATAGTTTTAGGGTATGAGATAGCGTTTGACTCGGATAGAATAGTTTTTCTGTCATTTCCGTCGGTGTTGACACTAATGACGCTAGCTGGGAACTGAGTGCTGAAGTAGACGAGTTTCCTTTCAATGTCAATTGTAACGGCTTCAGGTCTTTCGATGCCGTCAACTAATATCATAGAGTTGGTTCCATCCATGTTTGCTTTGCCTATTTTGGCTGGGACTCCGAAGCCTCCTTCGTCTGACCAGTACATTTTTCTGTGGAAAAATAATGTAAATTAATAACTAATTAAATGTTTAAAGAACACGTTAGGAGCATACCAATAAATAGAATGAAACATACCCTTCGGTGGGATCCAAGCAAAGTCCTCTTGGCTTTGCAACAGAGTACTTGCTCCCATCATTTGCCATTACAATAGTCCTATATTTGGCTTTGCCCTCGACTTTCACCAACTCAATGTTACTCGCTATTCTATTAGCCATATATAGGTTTCTTCCAAGCCAATCAAACGCAATGGCTGACGGAGCACCGACAATTCCAGTGTCTGCTCCTAAGAATTCGACCTTGTTTCCGCCTCCATAAGGCATACTGTAGATTGTACAGTTTTCATCGTCTTCGCTGTCGCCAGATATAGATTGCAGCCAGTATAAATTGTGGCCTTGACGATCGTAGTCGAGCTGAACACCACCTGAAAATATATTTTCATAAGTAAATCCTACTCAAAATAATATCAAAGTGATACACAAGTATTTTTTTCGCAAATACCTGTGATGCCAACAACTGGAGGCAGTTGACCAGCTCTTCCAGAACCATCCGTGGATAGATCAATGACCTGCGATCCCTTCAACACCATCAAATAGGGAGATTCCTCTGCGAAAACAAAATCACAGTCAATACATGCTTCAACTGCAAAAAAACATTAGAAGAGTTTAAGTGATCCTTACCTTCGATACATTTCCCGTCAGGTAGTAGCTTGAAGCCAGGTTTACACATGCAAGTGTAGCTGATCGTTTTGTTCGGACTTAGAAGGCAGAGATGCTGGCACGAATCCTTTTTACAAGGAGACGGATAATGTGGCTGGAGAGACGGGTGATGCACATGAATAGACAGCGGTTGAGATATCAGATGAGATACCACTGTCTGGTTCGATCCCTTGAACTTGTGTGCTGACAACACCCTATTTAACTGCCTGTCAGTCCAGTATAATGTATCCTCGAAAAGCGTCAGAGAATGAGGATGTAGCAAGTAGTGGCTGGCAGCTAAGACTTGCTGTCTTCCTGTTCCGTTGTAGTAACAGAAATCGATGAAGTCTAATTTAGAATCGGCAAAGTAAACTCTTTGAGTAGCGGTATCGAGCGTTAAACCATTGGGCCAGTAAATTTTTGTGGTAATTATAGCCATGCGTTGAGTACCGTCCATGCCGACCCTCTCAATGCGAGGGTTCTCTCCCCAGTCGGTCCAGAACAGCCATCTAGCATTCGGAGCGGGGTCCAAGCACATTCCTCTAGGCTGAGTTATATTCCCGCTCAGTAGTGCCGTTCTAGCGCTACCGTCTTCTTTGGCCACTTCGATAGTATTCAATTTACTGTCAAGCCAATAAATATTTCCACCGATCCAATCGTACGCTAATCCTTCGACTAAGTCCAGTCCGGTAGAGATAATGATTTGTGGCTCGTTGCCACGGTCTAATCGTGATATCTTCTTCAGTTTCATATCCGACCAGAATATAGTACCGGTATGCATGTTGGAAGCTGTTGCGACGACGTTTTCCACGTTGATCGGTACCCGCTCCAAGCCTTGCTCGTTGAGATCCGCTACTAAAATGGAGTGGCGGTTTGATATGATAAGGAAAGCGCTGGAGTGGTTGTTCGCTTTGCACGTATGGTTGTTCATCGTTAAGACGTATCCGTCGATACAGCTACACGCGTAGGATCCCTTAGTATTCGTACAAGTTTGGGAACAGAGTCCGGGTGGGTTGCATTCGTCGATGTCCTTGCATGCGATTCCGTCAGTGTCCAGTTCTTCACCAGACGGGCAGAGGCAGAGGGGACCGCCAGGCGTTTGCTTGCAACCATTCGAACATAGACCGCCTTGATGTTCGCATTCGGCAAAATCGCAGCTACTACCTATAAATCCGAAATTCATCAATTAATTGCTGTGTTGTCTTTAAGAACAACTTTTGAGCCACTTCAGAGGATTCCAATCGATCTTAAAACTGACGTTAGAGCTGGCTCGGAATCAGTCGTCTATAAAGTAAACTAATTTGTTTAAGGTAAAGTACAGTTTTACACAAAAAAAGATTCCGTTCAGCTGTTTTCGTTGTAGTCGAACGTGTAAATAATCTATATTCTGTACGAGCTGCGCCCCGTGGTTTCACCTTCATAAAAAATACTTCAGGAAGCATACATTAAAAAAAATTAAAATAATGCCTATGTGCTATTCTCATTGAACAAACACAGGCCTCCGGCCGTTCGGGCCGGTACCGTGTTGCTCAATAGCTTTTCAGATTATAATGCAATACCTCTGTGCCAATTTTTATCCAGATCCGTGATTGAGTAACAAACATACATCTATCCAAACTTTCGCATTTATAATATTAGTAGTATTGAACTTTATTTGCATGAGTAAATGGCAGAGTATTGCTTGATATGCAATCTTAGCCCTGTCGCGCTTACACGATTCGTACAAGAAGGCCGCGATTTTGGCGCAAAATCGATCAACCAATAAAAAAATATTGCGCGCGTAGTACAATACTTTGCTATCGGTAGAGCGGAGTTTCCCGCGCTACTAAAATGGACCTTCTACGCAGTTTATCTGGAGGAATTATTTGTTGGGTAAAACTGTAAGACCTTATTTCGTGCTACAATACCTTCATCGGCACCATTGGGGCAGTCAAATTTGTTGTCGCAAACTTGAGTGAGGTTGACACATCTGCCGGTCACGCCAGGACATTGCCATTGGCCGTCGGCGCATCTGAAACCACAATAAAATTATTACCAGTCTATTATGCACCCGATATTTTTATTCTCGTCAAAAATTATAGGGTAGTACCGCCATATAATTTTTGTCATAATTGTACACGTTGTGAATGAATTAGACACTGAAGATTAAGAGAGAGAGAAGAGTAACCTGAATGGCGGTGGCTTGCAGGCATGTTGCAGACCCTCATCAGATCCATCGCCACAGTCATCATTTCCATCACAAACGTAAGCTTTGAAGACGCAGCGTCCGTTGTCGCACCGGAAGTGGTTCGCTGCGCACTGCACCGCTCCGCAAGTCGCTGGCTCGTCGGATAGGTCCTCGCAATCGGGAGTACCTGTGGGAAACGGTAGCATAAAGTTTGAGCCTTTGCAACATAACCAGGGGTCTTATCATGTAACTCTGGTGGCGATGGTCATCGCGCGCTGTTCCACTCGCGTCTACTTACTCGTATATGCGAGCGAGCGGTGACCATCGCCACCAGAGTTAAATGATAAGGCCCCAGGTTAAGACACGAGCGTGCATTTCGGTCGCAAACTAGCTTTGACACAAAGGGTAACTTGAGGAAAGTTAATTAAGCAAACGGAAAACCCAAAGTTTATCAACAAAAGCCAGCGCTCTCGAATCAGATATGTGCAAATTCAGGAATCTACAAAAAGGATTGACTATAACCATAGATAAATTATTCTAAGAGTGTTAATGTCCATAGAAAGATGCGAAACTCGATTGTAATACTGGTATGAGCGTGAGATCTAGCGACATCTTATCTTGGTTTAATCTGCGACATGATCGTCACAATTAGAGCTTGATTTGAAATAGAAACCCAAGCTAACATTCGTAATGGTACGAAAAAAACAACGCGACTTGTTATGAATATTTTTGCATTAATAATATCAGTGAAATTATTAATTTTATATTTTATTTGCAAAACCTGCTAGGTTCTCAAGAGAAGCATTGAAACATTATTTTTGGAAGCATATTTTACGTCGTACTCTTATTTCAATCTAATTAGAACTAAACCTTAAATAACAGACGTTTACCAATAGGTACTATGTTTCTATATTAACCATATTTTCATCGGTTTTTATAGCGGTTTGGACATTAGCTAAATACGTAAGCGCCATGTAGTTTTAAGCAGATTTTTCTTGGGTACATTAATTATTTTGTATGAGATTGTTATTCTTCTCGTGTACATTTTCTTTGTTAGAACGAAGGAATAATTATGCTCACCATCACAATACCAAGTGGTGGGTATACAGATCCCGGAAGAGCGGCACTGGAACTGTTTGTCTGGTTGGCACTGGTGGGGCGCGAGTGAGGGGCATCCCGCCTCGTCGCTGCCATCGTTGCAGTCCGGAATGCCATCGCATTTGTAAGCTTCCTGAGATGTCAAGGCACAGTTAAAATCTAAAATGTGTAAATAATTTAGCACGATATGAGAATTTAGTGCTGGCTTTTTTGGTCCCACATAAATGTAATAAACAAATCTTGATAACTAACCTGAACACATTGCTTCAAATCAGCGCACTTGAACTGAGTGGCGAGGCAGGAGACAGGCGGGCAGTCCGCCTCATCCTGCTTGTCGAAGCAGTCATCATCTCCATCGCATACCCAAGATGCGGGGATGCAGTGACCAGTACGCGGACATGTAAACTGGAGAAAAGAGCCATATTACACACGCTTAGTTGATTGCAATGGGTAACTCGTGTTTTTTTTAGAGATTTCGCTTGAGACGATCAGGGTGCGTAAGCCCACATAGTTGCAGATTCAAATCCTGCTGCTTGCTGAATATTTTACTGGGAAACATAACATTTAACAATCACATTTCATGTGAACTGGGTGGTATAATGCCACTAAATCAAAAACATGGTCAACGAATAAAAACTATCTAATACAAGGATATCTTCAAAAATTAAGGTTCTATCTTCAAGGGTATAAGCCTCGTGAAAAATACGTGTACTAGGGAAATGTAACTTTTTTTTTTAGGAAGTTTTACACTTCAGAGACATGACGTCAATTTAAACAATCTGAACGGTGACTACGGCGACAAGTGTCCGACAACAAACATTAAATTACCGTATTTAATGTTTGTTGTCGAACTTGATCACGCTAAAAACTATTATGTTGATTTAAAAAAGTTAAACAGAAGAAATAAAACAGAAAGTTAAAAATAAAAGGCCAGACTAACCTGGAAATAAGCGCAAGTCTTCTCCGCGCAATGAGATCCCTCATCCGATCCATCTCCACAATCGTTCTCCGAGTCACATTTCCACGTGTTGGGCACGCAGCGTCCGTTGTCGCACTTGAATTGAGAAGAGCTGCAGGTGACGTTAACGCAGCCGGTCTCGTCGGAAAAGTCCCCACAGTCGTTCTCAGAGTCGCATTTAAAGGTGGCAGGGATGCAACGGCCAGAAGCACAAGTGAATTCTGAAGCACCGCATGTGGTCTCTGTAAAGGAGTTGGTGTTAAAACAGGTTTTATGAGAGTGCCTCTTAACACAACTATTCATCTAAAGGTTTGGTTGATAATATCTGTACCGCGATTTAGTAGACCAGGCAGCTTCTTGTACCAGCTTTTAAGGAGCAAAATAGTACTCTAAACAAGCACATAGAAAATAAGAAAATTTGGTCCAACTTACTTGTGCAGTTTTGTTCTTCATCGCTGTTGTCCAAGCAATCATCGTCGCCATCGCAGACCCAGCTTTTAGGTATGCACCTCTGGTTGTTGCATGTAAAGTCCCAAGAGTGAGGGCACGCTTGCACTGGCGGCTCGGAGCTCGGATCCATTATACAACTCGTGCCGTCAGGAGCTAACTTCTCTCCGTAAGGACATCCGCACTTCACAGTCAAAAGCTCTGTGTTGTTTCTCGGAATAGCAAAGCAGAGCTTCTGACAGTTTCCATTGTTTCTAGAGCAAGGCTGCATCGGATCTATCTTCTGGATTTCTTCGCTGTACACTTTAACTCCGTAAAGCCTGTTAGTTTGTGGCTCCCTGACCATAATGTCTTCTTGCTCGCCAGTCAGCTTGTGGAGTCTGACAATAGCGTCCAATCGCCAGTCGGTGATGTACATGAACTCCTTGTAAATGACAATGGAAAACGGATGCCTGATCAATCTTGAGTTGACGGTCTTTACGTCTGTGCCGTCAAGCTTCGAATGTTGGACGTGGTCGAGCAAAGCATCACACCAATATAATCTATCAGCGTCGAAATCAATGGATAATCCGTTGGGCCAACCCAATGTGACGTTTTCGAAAACCAGTAACCCAGTACCGTCAGTATTCGCTCTACTAATGTTGGCTGGGCGATCCCATTCAGAGAAGAATATAAAACCTTTGTTGGGATGCACAACGATAGCACGGGGCCTCTTCAAGTCTTTGAGCAGAGTTCTCTTGTAAGCCACGTTTCTTGTTGACAACACGTTCAGGGTTCCCTTTCTCGAGTCAATATAGTACAGGTTCTTCGAAGCCCAATCAACAGCTAAACCTTCAACGCCCTCGTTTTGAGATGCCAATACTATCTCCCTCGTCGTCCCGTTTCTGTGGACTCTGTAGATCACGTCTTGGAGTACATCGGAATAGTAAATGTGTTCGTCGCGTGCATCGAAGTCGAGGCCTACGAATCGGGCTCTTCTTGAAACTACGGGCAGTATGGCATCGCTAAACCCTTCAATTACTGGGTTCAAAACCTTCCCTTTGATGAATCTCTGTTGGGAATACATAAGGAACTCTGATACCAGGTCGCAATTTCTTAAATCTGTCTCTAATCTATAGCCAATATTACAAGCGCATCTGTAACCCAAACCGCCGTTCTGCAGCGCAGTAACTATACACATTTGAGAGCATCCTCCGTTATTATTTCCGCATGGATTATTTACAGAAGTTTGTTTTAAAGAATGTATCACAGTTATAGCTTTGGGTTCTCGTATGTCTTTTTGTTTAAATATTGCTTGTATGCTCGACGCGCCTTCGTATTTGTTGACGGAACTGATTCCTTGTTTAGTACTGTCCGACCAATAAACCCTATCTTCGAATAAGGCTAATCTAGAAGGACTGGGGACTTGCTGTCCTCTTAGGACCAGAAATCTGTGGTTTCCATCGTAGTCAACAGTTTCAATATAGTCCAAAAGTGAATCACACCAGAACACTCTTCTCGCAATTATGTCTACAGCAATTCCAGAGGCTTTGTAAGCCGCCTCGGAAACTATAGACTTCGCGTGGGTTCCATCCATGTTTGCTCGTATAATTTGACTGCTATCAGCTACAAACATGAAACCTAGTGTTGGATCGAGGGCAATATCCGCTGGGTTAGTTAAATTGGAGCCTAGAACGACGGCGTGCCATCTCCCATCAAGTTCAAACACGTCGATTTTTTGACCGATGGCGTCGGCCACGTAGAGTTTGTCTCCGACCCAGTCGACGGCGAGGGCAACAGGTGCCCAGGAACCAGTAACAGTGATATCGCTGCCACCGTAACTGGTCACTCCAGCCGGGACGCTTAGCTGCTGCGAATGGATCTGAGATGATGGAAACAACAATAATGAATAGTTAGCTTAATTCCTCTGAATTATGTATTATTTAGAACAACTTCGTAAAGGTAGGTAATGAGCTAAAACTTTGAAAGGCTGACTGTGAAATGCTAGCCAACACGATAAGCCGGCAATGCATAAAATGTGATTGATCATTAGTCCGAGAAAAAATCAAATACAGAATACTTGAAAAGTTTGCGATTTCAAATACAAATCAGCTGTGAATAAAGACATCAGAAGCTAGTGTAAACTCACCTTCCTAGTCTTCAAATCGGACCAAAACAGCAGGTTTCGTCTATAATGGTAGTCGACTCCAGCCGCCGAGGTAGCGTTAGCGAGATGCTGTGTAAGGCGAGCGTGAAGGTCCATCCGAACGAGAGCCGTCGCGTGCGCCAATACCAGTGCCGGCGCCGCGGTTGAGCTCGCAGCGCATCGCTTGCCATCGATTAGATTGTAGCCGGGGGCGCAAGCGCATTTGTATGCTGGAGGAGAAACAACGAATTTTATGAGCTGATATGTACATTGAGCAACACCGTACCGGCCTGAAAGACCCAACGGTACCGGCACAAACGGGTCGGCCGGAGACCGTTGCTCAATGGATATGTATATGGATAATTTGCGAGTTGTTCAACCGTCAAGCAGTAGTGTGCAAACATTACTGTGTTCCGTATTGAAGGGCAATATTTCCAGCGAAATTACTGGGCACAGCGATTTTACATCTAATATCTCAGGGTGACGAGCGCAGTGCATTGCCGCGTATGGTTGAACTGTTGAGGTTCAAAATTCTGGGTGGCACTGAACTGTTATGAGCAAGCGTGAAGCTTAACATCAGGTGAGCGACTACCTCGTCTCGTCACCAAATTACATTAAAAAAAAAAAAAAAAATTTTTAATTGGTGTGCTTATATGCTTTTGCTTTGCTGTGGGCATTAGGCGAAAATAATGTTAATAGCGTTAGTCCTACAGTCCAGCAACGAATTGGGTCGAAGACGTTCAAAATTCGAAATTCTTTATTTTGGAACAAAAACTTAGCGAATAATGCAAATAGAACATGCTATGCAACCGAGGCAAATTGCTCAGCAAAAGGTAAGTCTACGTAATTATTCAGAAGCGAGATAGAAATTCTAGAATATTATACTCATGATGTGAAGCATTCCACGACTTGGCAATGTCTTTTTTTAGTTAATCGTAAAGACTAGTCGAAGAGAAATACTAAAAGCAAGAACATTCTTATTTCTGCATACTAACATCCAGGAGTATTGACACACAGCTGGTGGCAGTAGCCCCACTCCTTGCACTCGTCTCTGTCCTCGCAGGTCCTATTATCGGCTGCGAGTGCAAGTCCAGCGGCGCACGCGCATGCACCGCCGTTAGGCGACGCCACGCATTTGTACACGCAGTCTAGAGCTGGACACGAAGCGGTCGCTGGAAAAAAATAATGTCAATTATTACAAAATAATCGATAAAGGACAATATAAATTCGTTATCAGTCAGAAGGCGTCCACTGCTGAACAAAGACCTCCCCTTTAGGTACGTAAGGGGGCTTGTCATAATCCTCACGCTTGACAGGTACCTTGGAATCGCAGAATGCTTACCGTTTACTAAGATGACGCTGCTGCCCGTCCTCCGTTGGTTCTAGTCTCAATTTTAGGACAACTGGCGATTGGCGCCAATCAAATTCTTGCGCATGTAAAGGGTGGCTTTCTAGATGCGACTCGGGAAACTCGGATTTCGTGCTTGCAAGACACGAGTAATTGTGGCCTTGCAATTAAAATTATTTAGAATAAGAATAGCCGAGCCCGTATTAACTTTAGTATATATAAACATGAGTGAATCCGTTTAAAGAGAGGTTAAATACTTCTTAGCATCATAATTGTTTATTTTTTTCTACTTACAGCAAGCATTTTCCTCGTCAGCATTATCTTCACAGTCCCTCTTCCCGTCGCAGAGCTGCGACCTCATGATGCACTTGTGTCCGCCTCCAGGCGCGCCTTTTGGACACAGGTACTTATTGTCCGGACAGGTTATCGAAGTACAATTGTTTTCGTCAGAGCCATCGACGCAGTCCTTGTATCCGTCACAGTAGTATGTCGCTGGGATGCACAGAGCATTGCTGCAGCGGAACTGGCCGATGTGACACGGAGGGAAACCTTGGGGATAGAGAAAATCATTGAGCAATTGGCCACGACAGAAACCTCGGGTAGGTTTCTGTCGTCTTAAGGGCTATTCGCACAATCTTTACAATTTAAACGACTTCAAACATACTTTTATAAAATAAAAAAAATGTGTTTTTTTGACAGGCTGGTATTCAACCACAAGCTCAATTGACGTTAAGGGACGATGACCGGTGAATCTAGCCTGGAATGGAAACTGGCGCTCTCCATTGACGCTGCCGGAACATACAACACGTTGCTTGGCAACATATTTTTATGTGCCGACCGAATACAAGAAAGTACTACCAACATACTATGGTTTCTTCACAACGCTTTCCTGCAGCTGTGGCTCAAGCTTGGGATGTGAAACCACGACCTACAGATCCGCACGCGCTAACCACCAAGCTAACATAGCTACAAAGCATCTCGGCATCGGCATTATATGCAGCAACTGTCTAAAAACATTTCGATACCTACTGAAAGAATTCTGTATATGAGTCATGTAACGACGCATCAGATGGTCACAACACAAGAAGGTCGCCATTGCCAATATTGGCATGAAAAACAACCATTATCATTATGGCAAACGATCATTGAGCAACGAGCTTGTAAGTTTAAGAGAGCACCTAACTTGATATGAAAATTTCAGACTTAGTAAATGATATGGAACTCGTTTAGTAACTAAATGCGAATATTATTCAGCTGAAGATGATGAAATTATAACGTATTGAAATGAACGCAATGAGCAATCCTAACTAATATTATAATTCAGAGGAATATAGCCGCAGTCGAATCAGGACCAATATAGCTTCGAGGTATAAAAATGATTACGTTCGTCTCGAGGAAAAAACTTCGCTTGCGCGATTCAGAACTTCCTACATTACAACTGCCGGTCCATACAAAACGAAAAAAAAATGCACAAAAATAGATCAACGCCATCTAGCGCACTATAAAAAGAAACTTTATCTCTCTGTCTGGATGTTTGTCGCGTTATCACGGCTAAACGCCTGAACGGATCTTGATAAAATTTGATAAGGAGTTACTGTGTATCACAAAGACGAACATAGGATACTTTTATTATGCCCACGCGAACGAAGTCGCAGGTAACGACTAGTTGATAACATATTGTGATATCAGCCGGACAAAATATAATGTCCGAAAATAATTTTACCATAGATAGCATTAAGATTATTGAATTGAGAACAAATCAAAGGCATCAATAGCCAGAAAGCTATAAAGGAGCTATTTATAAAAGGGCCCAAATGACCTTTTAATTCAATAGGTTTCATCCCTTTCCGGAAAGACGAATTATTCCAGCCCTTATCTAACAATGGATAATGGCTATTGAAACGCGATTTGGAGACGAAAACGAGATACACAAGATATAATGGTAGGTGAAATTAGGCCAGCATTTTGGGCACGATGCCTGCTGCTAGCGGCATATTTTTTTTTTTAACGCTTATAAGTCTGCGTTTGGCCACCAACTCGCCTGTTGGTAAGCGACGATGTGGCCGAATAGCGAATGTGGCTTATTAGATTTAAGTTGTATATTTTTATAATTTTATTTACCTTGGTTTTATTTCAATTTATTTATTATTTAATTTTAATAAAAAAAAAAAAAAATTGACTATTTAATTTAGAAGAAAAAAAATTGTTCATGATTGTTTGATTGAAGGACTACAAGAAATTCTTTCGCACGGTTATTCTTCGGAGCATCGATAATTCGAACTACTTTTCATCGCACATTATTTAGTAGTTCGAACCTCGGATGAAGATAAAACGAAGAATACGTATTTTGTTCATTATTTACGTAGTTTAAAAAACTTTTTTCGAGATATATTATGTTCTTTTGATTCTATCGCCTAGTATAGCTAAGACCCACAGAATTCTCCTTATCTTTGCTAAGACCATATATGATTACATGACATTTCCTTGATATATGTAACTTTTAAACTTTCGCGATTTGAACACATAATTTAATGTATCAGGACTTAACCACGCTAAAACTCGATAAAAAAAACATTGAAAAGACCTCGATTAACACACATTTTTCGTTAGCTCTCCGAACTCTGCATATTCAAGTGATTATTTACTTTAAAAGTGAGGTAATAATAATATCCAGGATAGCATAGAACAGAATTTTGATTGATTTCCTGGTTTAATAATAATTAGCAATTATCTGATTTTTTGACAAGCGCACGCTAAAGCCATCTCTTTTCATCTACGCGCGAATCTAAGTGAATATCGCTATCTTTTTCTCGAAAAAGCCTCTTAAACATACTAGGGCTGACCAATATTCAATCTTTTATCCTCCCACTAGGATTACCTGGGTCGAGGATGCCATGAAACATACATGAGAAGACGTGGACAACTAGCACCCCGACCCAGAAAGAATATCTGAATTCTTCATTCAAACATCCGCCAGCCGCGAATCGATCCCGGGACCTCTTGCTTATAAGGCAGACGTTCTATCAAATAAGCTAGTAGGATCGTAAGCCAACCAAAAATATATTCGCTGTTCTATAGTCAAATGTCGTCAAATGTCGTCGAATACCAAGTATAGTACTGAAATATATTTTACTTACTACAATGTGCTTCATCTGAGTTGTCTCCACAGTCGTCCTTGTGATCGCATTTCATCGACGCGTCCACGCACTTATTGCCTGAGGCGCATCGAAATTGGTCCAGCCGACACGCCATCGTCTGGCCTGGACAGTCTTGTTCATCTTTGCCTGTTCTACAGTCTAAATACCTGTAAATTGTATTTGTTTGTGAATTAATCACAGCATTAAACAGAGTGTCACTTTCAAAATCCCCAATTATTTGGAAACTGGTCTAATTTGTAGCGATTTTTCCATAGGTATAAAGGTCAATTCCAAAATGAAAAATTGTAAATACCTACTACGAAGACGATAGAAAAGACGAGGATAGACGAGGTCGCGCGCGTGTCACGCATAAAGCATTACTTGATTTATCAAGTAATGCTATATGCGTGACACTTAACTTTAGTTCACGGAATGTGATCGAATATTTAATGAATATTCCTGTTTTAAAACAAAAATTGTAAATAGGTTACTTAATTATCTGAACAGGAAACTTCGTGTTTCTAAGTTTGACAAAAGACTAAGAGTGTTGACCCTCGTATGTCCTGCCACACATGGGAATTATGGCAACCACACCCTCCCAATAGGCTTCATCCTGTAGTGGACGTCTAAGAGCTGATAAGAGAGTATCTACATTTCACAAATTTTCTTCCGTTTCGGTTGAGAAAAAAAAAGCAAGCTTTTTTTTTTTTCTCCTTCTAAGAGGATTTTGGCGTCGCACGTCTTATGCATTTGCCAGTGTCAAGTATACAAAAAAAAAAAAAAAATGCTTATGGTGCGTCTAAATAAATATAATGTTTGTTCTCACCCATCACATTTCTTCGCTTTTGGTATACAGGGCCCCTGTGAAGAGGCCTTCCCGGGCCCCACTCCTTCTACGCCGCATTGGAAGTCGTCTGATTGGCACTTCCGATACGCTGGAATACACAAACAACAATGCATAAGTGAAAATGTACCCCGATGATCTCATTCCTTCCTCCTTCCTCCTGAGGTCTGGTGTATGTCAGAAATAAAACACATAAATAAGAAATCGGGCTTAATAGTTACGCTCCCCTAACAGTTCCTTTTTTTTTTTTTTTTGTTGTACTTTTGCGTCTATACCCCAGAGCAGTCACGGTTATTAGCATCTTCTTGCAGCGGCGTCGGTCGCACTTTTCCCTCCAATATGGTTGAGTAATATGGGTGCTGCTTGCGGGAGCTGGACTGCTCTGAGAATATACGCAAATATAATGGCACTTACCCCCGAATACTGAAACGTTCGTTAACTTTGACAACAGATTAATTCTAATACTGCCTTCGTCTGACACTAAGCAAATGACAAAGGCAGCAATAGACTTAATCTGTTGTCAAAGTTAACAAACGTTTCAGTATTCGGGGGTTAGCTCTGTAATAGTATAAGGATTCGTTGGTATTTTCCCTCCAATATGGTGAGTAATATGGGTGCTGCTTGCGGGAGCTGGACTGCTCGGAGTATATACGCAAATCTATAATAGCACTTATCTCTGTAATAGTACAAGGATATACCTTTTGTAAAGTCTAATATAAATATAAAATTTTAATATTGAGTTTTAGTTGATAAAAATAATGGCAAAATTTGATAAAAGACACGGACCCCGGAGTCCGTGGAGCAACATTGTATCTAAAAAAATAAACACTTCGTTCCTGTAGCACACGTGGTATCCTTTAAATATTTTGATCTAATTGATCACCTTCGTCACATCATACAATTAAAATCATTGCCCTCGAAAAATAAATGGCTATGACAGACAGCCAGACACGTATGTCCCCCTCGTAGTCTCACTATGTTCCCATTTACCATTTTGGTACGAAACCGGGAAAAAAATTGAGTCTCAAATATCATTCAAACTTTTCAAAGCATAGTCAAAACACTCATCTACATTTTATACAAGCTAATCTCACTAAGCTCATCTGTATTGGTAATGACATGCAAAAACGTCTCTGCTGGTTTTTGCAACAAAAAGCTCGGTCCGAGGTAATGCGATTTTCATATAAAGTTATGTAAAAACACCACCGTCAGAGACGCCTTTGAACTGGCTGAGAGCAGCGAAAAGCCGATACAGTTTACAAGAAAATCCAAGCTTTTATGTTGTCACAAAGCTGCGAGCCGAAGTAGGAAGGTAGGTACTCGTACTTATAGAGACAAACGAAACATGCACGTAAAGCCTAGCTATAAAACGTTTTAATTTTGCCAGCTCAGAGAAAATTACCACACTACTAAGTGTAGTAAGTGTAGGTTTTTAGGTTTTAAAATCGTTCAGAAGAACGATTTTAATTGTATCTATATTTCGGTACTCTTTTTAACTAAAGATAGCAACACTGACACTAGGACTTGGTTGGCTGTCAGAAGTCCACCAATGGTAGCTAAGTAGAATCAACTAATCAGAGAAGGCCAACGCTGGTAGATTATAGGAGGGAAAGAAAAAGTCAGTCGATCAGCCAGTCGAGTCCAAGTCTTAGAAGCGAGAAGTAGTCTAGAAGGATAAATGTATAATTAGAATAAAGTATGTTAAGTAAAAAGAAAGTTATCTGCATTTTGTTTGAGCTTATAAAATAAGTTACATTTTGAAGTAGTGGACAATCCTTCATGCATGATTGATCATCAATCGATATCAACAGTCCATTTCGTCGGTGTAATCCGGCTCTATTACAACTTGAAACGATCCAACCAAGTGTAAAACACTTTCCGGTCCAGCGCCGCGCGGCCGCCAGTCACAACTTACCTAAACAAACCAAACTTCTGCCCGACCCAGACGAAAACAAAATAAACCCCGAAAGCTCGATAAATTAGTCTCCGCAAAAAAGCAAAAGTTTCCGACGCATCCTTTCATCCAATTACGAAACTCGCGCTCGTCTCCGTGATACTTTCACGTGGAAAAATGCAAATTCTCTCCAAACAAACAACGTCCAAACCTGCAATTTTTAAGCCGGGCTCTGCACAAAGGCGTAAAGAACCGGGACGGGGAAGCCTTAAATCAAACGATGAAAAAATACGAACTTTAGGCCCCATTGCCTCTCAATTAGTGCCACTGTCATGGCTTTAGTTAGAAGGTATATAGAACTGAAATCGAACCGAATCTGCCTGCTGATAAACTCATAACAAAACCTTGCGTATTTTTAAGAGATAGAGCTGTGAGGGTATGTTATTATGCCCAATCAAACCAAATATTCATCAGTGAAGAATCTTTTCACGTGGCTGGTTACGAAAAATATTTTCGAAAATGGTTTTAATCGTCTAATTAATAACTAACTAGTAGTTCAGCAGTACACCTCACGAGCATAAACTTTTTTCAAATACTCAATTCTACAATTTCATAGTTTTTAAGTATGTAATTCTAAGTAATAAGTAATAGTCGTGGTAGCTCAATAGGAGAGCGCTCGCCTCTCATTCACGAGAGAGCGGGTTCGGACCCGGGCGGGGGCCCGTACCAATGAGTTGTTTGGGATTTACGTACTGACGTACCACTGGCTTTACGGTGAAGGAAAACATCGTGAGGAAAACTGCATATTTTCGGATAAGAAATTCGATGGAGTATGTGAATCCACCACACCGCATTGGGCCAGCGCGGTGAATATGGCCTAATCACCCTTGGAGGGTAGGCAAGAAATTCTATAAAAGTGTTTCCAAGTTTCATAATAATTAGTTGATGAATACCACATACATACACATCTGTGAAAAATACGACCTGTACGCGACTACACACGGACAGATGTAAGCAAATTTTTGCTCACTCGGTCAATTATGAAAAGGGGAATATTTTTTTTTCCTTGGATACAATAATAGTTATGACGATCAACCAAACCCATCATTGAATTGATTGTATTTCAAAAAATACCAATTTTCAGGAGGCAAATAAACAATTATTACTATTAGAAGACATTAAAAACCCAACTGCAAAATGATGCCTTTGCCAATCAGTGGGCTTATCCCGTAACTCTCAAAGCGATAGCGAGAGTTACGCGAGCGGGACCGTGCATAGTTCGACTAAGTTGGTACGAGCGAGATGGCATGCTCTCGCAATCAGAATTACTAACGTTTCAAAGTTAGAGGATAAGCCCGCGGGACATAAAGAGGAACCCAACGGCACCTTAGTTTAAAAAAGTTTAATGAGGTATAAACATACATAATTACAAACCTACATACTTATATAAATACTTACGTATCCAGGTGTGACATCATACACCCCAAAAACATTACCCTTCTCCTTGGGCGGTCGGTTAAAAAATCCAGCAATCTGTCGCCACGGTAAATTCTTTCAAAAACAGGGATATTTAATTACAAACTACCTTATATCCTACTGTATCTTTTTGCATGTGAGATATGTAAACAAACATAAGTACCTGTATAGGAACTTATGTACCTATGATTAACTTAGACCCATTTCAGACTCAACATTTTCCATGTGGAAGGAGTAAGCGGGATCGTCTCAATCCGCTACAATCGCCTTACTTGCCGTCTATTGTGTCAGGATTTGTTAACAGCCCAACACTTCAAAGGGTTCCTAGTAGCTCCTACACAAATAATAACGAAATTAGTAAAATAAAACGCCTGTGATACGCCTCGCAGACACGTGCTTAGCAATTTCTTTCAGGACGGCTTAGCAGTTCTCGGGATTCATTTCATAGAGTTGAATTTGCAATTTTCAACTCTATCGTAACTGAATCTAGTTATCTTCGTGTTCTTCTGGTAATACGAAGCTGCGACGGGTATTTTCTTTTGCGGGTGCATAAATGTTTGTTACCATGCAAATTGCTATGCAAACTAAAACTAGAAAAGTTGCGTTCAGAAATCTCATTCCAACATCATCTTTGTTTACTACAGAATATAATACGAACTAAAATAAACTTAGCCTACTACAAACAACAGACAGTTTGATTACCGTTGAAGACAACTATTGATAAGGTATTTGGTAACTCACACTCACTAACTCTTTGGTAACCACGGATCTCAGACAAACGAGAGAAAATAAGAGGAAAATATATTTCCCTCTCATTATCTTTCGTTTGTTAGATGAGGTCTTTATTTGTGTTTCTATCGTTAAACATTTTGCAATCGATTTTAAGCTAAATTTTCTATAACCAAAAGTAGAGGGGGCGACCACCGACCACTGAACAATTGGATTAGCAAGAGACAATTGCTGGTCTAAACATCTAGTCTAAAGTCCAAATGATCAAGCCCTGTTGGCCTGTTACCATAATAGTAATCTTATATGCGTCGCGCCAGATAATCACCACCATTTTCGTCAAGCATCGCGTCAACCAATCGCTCAGTTATTTATTTTTTAATAAGATGAACTCCCGGCCTCTGCTGACCTAATGTCTGAACTCCAAACAGCTATAAAAGTAGCCACTATAACAATAATGAGGTAGATAATTTAAAAAAGGCATACAACTGAAATATTGCTAAAAACTTTGACTTATTAACTACTGAGGTACATTTCACTGAAAGTGCAACGTGTCCCAAGTAGACAAGATCATTAAAAGTTGAAGCCACCTAACTATAAGTAGATATATATTATTTAGTATTGCTGGAGCAAGGCGTCGGCTCGACGGACAGTCCCAAGGGGTCTCACGGACCTGGACCCCTATTCGGAGAAATGACATTTTATCTCGGTCACTGTCTCTCTAATTTAGAATTTAATGGGAGTGAGAGTGACCGAGATAAAATGACATATCTCCGAATAGGGTCCCTGATGGAACGGCCGTCTATAAATGTTTAACTGTCTATTGGAAGGACTTCGCTTGGAGTGCAGTTGTTGGAGAGAGTAGTTTTCGATATCTGTAACTAGCTGCGCCCCGCGGTTTCAACCGCTATTCTACAGAAACCGAATATTTACCCGGGATAAAAAGAAGCCTGTGTTAATCCAGAGCATAAGCTACCTCCATAGCAAATTTCATTCAAATCCGTTCAGCCGTTACAGATTTGAACGGAAACAAACACACTTACACACGAACTTTCGCATTTATGATATTAGTGTGATGTGATTGTAATACTCGCACAATAGAGAGATAAACTATTATTGGTCACATAAAATTTTACATACATTTAAAAGGAGGCTTATAAACTAATGTAACAAATGGCGGCCTTATCGCCGAAAGTGATCTCTTCCAGGCATTTTTAGGATGGAGAGAATTTATAGAAAAGGTATAAGATGAAAAAAAGGGTAGAATAACCGATGAAGCGCACATGAACCGAGGCTTCGTAGCTCAATATAGTGCGCTATCTGTCTAGCATGAAATTAATATGTTAAAACTTCTATAACTATGAAAAATTGTCCTTTATCATTTCTGTTTGTATATAGCTTTTTACGAAACGATAAAAATAATCAGTCATCGTACGTATTACCTACTGAATCACATCACACTAAAATTATAAATGCGACAGTTTGTGGGTAAGTATGTAAGTGTGTTTGTTCCCGTTCAACTCTGTAACGGCTGAACGGATTTAGATGAAATTTGGTAGGTATATATTCCGAAAAAATATTCGGTTTCTGTAGAGTAGCGGGTGAAACCGCGAGGCGCAGCTTGTGGGTTAATAATAACGCTTGGTTATTACGTTCGGTTTATTCTTTCGCAGATAAAGTGCTATGAATGTTGAAAACGTGATACACTTTACATAGTCAAATCTAGGCTTTGGTAGCAGCAAGGAGATTATGAAACCAATGTAAAGCCAACTAGCTTTTTAAAAAGCATAAAACAATGACCTTACATAAAAATACTAGCTTGCCCGTATGCCTTCGCTCGCATAGGCTACGTTAATTAAGCGCCCCATTTCACCTCTCTAGGGCTTGATTTTCCAAAAATCCTGTGACATGTCTTTCTTTATTTTATATGCTTAGTACATAAACCGAGTTTTATTGACTTACCCCCAAATACTAAAACGTTTGTTAACTTTGACAACAGATTAATTCTATTGCTGTCTTTGTCTGGCACTAAGCAAATGACAATGACAGCAATAGACTTAATCTGTCGTCAAAGTTTTCAAGCTTTTCAGTTTTCGGGGGTTAGCATGAATAGAGATTCTATTTCCATACAAACTTTGGGGGTCCATTTTCTTTTAGAGGTGGAATTTCGCAAAATCCTTTCATACTGTCCACCCAGACCATTTGAAGAACATTGGGTCCAAATTTCACGTCTCTTTCAAGAGCGATTTATTCTGTGCGTTGATTCGCACAGAATCATCTCGATAGTGCATTTTGTTAAAAATATCTATTAACAGAATTGAAAGCTTCTTTTCCATTTGAAAGAAAGTAAGTACCAGAAAAAGTAAAATCTCCGTAGAAAAAGTGTAAAATACGTATTTACGTAGTAACGGAGTACATTGGAAACTGGAGCGAGCTCCAATAAAAGAAAGAATATAATAATTGCGGTCTATTAAAACTTTTCCCTCTAACAAGTTGTGAAGAGAATCTTGGTGATATATTTTTCTTGTAAAAATTCTGTTGTAAGAAGCTTATTGGGGAGGGAGTTTAACTTTGAGTTTCGTCGAGGAATGCATACTCAGGACTATGTACTACCTCACACCGAACCAAAAGTGGTCAACTTTCGCAGCTAAAGTTTGAACGTGCATTGAGAGTAAAATTTCCATAAAATAGCAACTACTTAAAACTACGTTATTGTAAATTCTGACCCAAATAAGTATGAAAAATAATGAGTATATAGTATGTACCTACAAGAACCTACCTAGTTGATGTCTTCAAATAAAAATTTTGATCATTTACGGATAATTATAACAAAAACAAACCGACTTCAACAAAGTACTGCGAAAAAAATAGACTATCAAGATGTTCGCCACCCGTGAAATACGTATATAACTAAGGTACTAAGGTTGCCTGGAAGAGATCACTTTAAGCGACAAGACCGCCAATTGTTACACTAGTTTTAATTAGATTTTTGTATTATGCATGTGATTTCTGGTGTGAACAATAAAGAGTTTTCTATTTATCTAACTATATACCAGTGGCCATCTGTGGTCTTCTTCGTCAGTTTGGTTCAGTTCAAATGATACTTCTGAATGCAAATACTAGGCTTGTTTATTTATTTTATTTATTTATTTTATAGAATATGGATCCCCAACAGAAGTCACACTTTAAATTCACATTATGAAACATAGACATTAAGCTGGGTGCACCCGCAATTACAGGAGACCACGTTGTGCTCATGGAGGTTCGACTAGACTAAAGTGAAAATATTTTTTGCTGCCTGCAAGGTACAAAATAGTTTAAATTGGAAGTGGAAAAATGTACTAGCGAGTCTTAATTATGTTGATAAAAAAAAACTAAAATCTCTATTAAAATCGGGCCACAACTGGAGCCAGATAATTGAATTCTAAGAAATTAAACAAATATTTAATGAAAAAACACGAGAAGCGAGAAGATAACTTATCCAAGTTCATCAAGAAAAATAATTGCAAATTCTCACACCGGCGGCGTTCGATATCAAAGCGAGACTTCAAAGACAACAGATTTACATGAAAACAGGCACATCTCAGATACGAACGACAAACAAAAACGCAATTTCCACACCATTAAAACTTGGCCACTTGTTGGGACTTTCTGCTTTCGCCGCCAATATGTTTTGAACTCCCATCCTGCTAGCAGAAACCGTGCGGGCTACCCGTGAAGTTTGAAGACGCGGGAGCCGTGAAAGATCAACTGGGGTTGGTCTAGGCACTTCGTTTTCAAGTTCTCCTTTAAAAGATATAGGGCGGTATTTCGGGCTATGTTTATTTAAGCTGGGTAATGTATAGGTAAGTTAGGGAATAGTAATGACACTATTCACGGTCGGTGAGCGCGGGAAATTAACTTCTGAAACTTGAATGGGGATGCCAGACTTACGGATTTGTTAAGTTCAGAACTACAGTGGTCTTTTATTTGCTGTAGTGTATGTTGCTTGTGTATGTGGCTAACTCAAATTGGAATGTCATATTTACATGTGCGAAAACCTTTAAATTTGAAAATAAGTTTTTGTGGAAAAAATAACTTTCCAGATAAGCTTTTATAAAATCCGTTATTGGTACTGTACGCTGATCAAAATGAGTCCAAACTCCATCAATCTACTGTTAGTTACGGAGGAGTTCCGTTATCCACCGTCCGTATCCATCATCAGATCAGCTCGCCGTTATAATATTGTATTGCCATCGGAACATGACAGGCAGGCAAAATTTCAACTCAACTGAACAAGGGGTCCATGATTCTGATTGTGATAACATGCCATCCCGTTCGTACCAACTTACTCACACTAAGCGCGGTCCCACTCGCGCACTCTCACTATCACGATCAGGAACATCCATAATAAGGGGGCTGGTCTAAAACTCAGTTGCAAGATTTGACCTTAACATATTATACATACTTACATACAAACATTGCAAGTTAAATAAAAACTTGTAAAAACTACGTATACATTCGCATTTAAGATACTTATGTTATCGTATGCTTTAAGTAACACTACGCTTACCACAGACGAGGTGACGCTTACATACTTGCCTGATATGACCGATTTATGGAAAAATGTTCCAAATCAAGAAATAACTCTAAGGCTTACTTTTATTCAGAAATATAATACTTCTCTTGAAATATTAAGAAACTTGGCGCTGGCTTAATAAATTATGTGTGGAGTCAAAATTGAAGCGAGAAAAAACCCCGGAGTTTCTAGGAACCTAGGAACCAATATTTCACATGACCTGCCTCATCTAACTCGAACGGAACTATTCCAGAACGGCATTCATCAATCCAACATCCCCCAGGACCACGGTAATAATACATGTGATTCGCGAACTACAAACTTTTAATGTGGTTCTACCGCCTCGCCTGTCGACTCGATCTGAACCGCGTTCAGAATTAAATCCGATTTCACTTCGAAATGTTGAATATATTTTCGTGATATTGTCGAATTCAATTTAGAACTTAGACGCTTATGTCAGTTCTATACCTATGCCTTACTTTGAATAAAATCCAGAAAATATGGCCTTAGACGAAGATGGGTATCGATGGTTGACATGAAACTTTTGTTACCAGATTGGCCTTCTTTTACCTAAAATAACTCGATAGCGCCGTTGTGGTTGTCATATATGGTTGGTATATTAGCAGCAGGGGCATTTGTGATTCGCCTCACGATGTTTCGTCACCTTACTCGAGTAAAAACCAACCTGGTACATTCGTTCATGGGACCCACAGAATTGATTTGGTCGGAACTCCCGTACGGGAACGGTACATAACACATTTCGCTAGATGACAAGGCGTTCTAAGGAATCGTTGTTTCGCCTGTACTGCCCGACTAAACTGCAGAAGGAGGTTTAATCGTTTTTAAATTAAATTTCAATGTGAACTTCAATTGCCATTGAAACGGATATAACTTCATATGGAATATATCAATGTCTGTGTTGGAGACAAGGATTTCATTATATCGGCGACACATTCTGACAATAGGGTTATAATATGACGTGTTAGATAAAACCCGTAAAGAAAAGATGATAATATTGCGGCTATCTAAAACATCTTGCTTTGGATAGATTGTAGCGTGTGTTTTGTGTAAAAATCAAATATATATACTTTGTTCCCTATTATAGTTATCATTTTCTCACAAAAGCAACGATTGAAAAGCTTTTTTTTTCCTGTATCTAATAGCTTAAATCCTAGAACTTTATTCGTAAACGTCTTAATCTAATCTACTAAGTTCACGAAGCCGCATGAAGGAACCTGCTCCAGTACGTTCAATTACCAAACTATTCCGCTACTGTTCCGGCATCTAACATAATTGAAATGGAAAGTGTTCGGGTTGCGAAACGGAATCGCATTACAGGATTACGCGCACCCGACTGTAAAAACTAGATGCGAAATAATACCGGTCTACATATTCACATAAATAGAAATGGAGTAGGCAGAGATGAGACGAAAATAAACGTAGGTCTGATAATTGTTTAGGTCTCATTTGTAACTCCATTCAAATTTTAGAGTTGGGACGGCTGCGGCTGGGACTATAAGTTAGTACCTACCTAGTTCTAGCCGCCCATATTCATAACCTCAAAGTAGGATAATAAAATTAGGAACCTTAAAGTAATCATGCGGAATAAGGGTGTCGTTGTTACGTTTATGCAAGCTGTCCTGCTCTGGAACGAGCTCCCTGTGTGTATCAGGCAGGCTAAATCTCTTTCTATATTTAAAAACCTCGTTTATAAACATTGTCTTTCTGTGTGTTAATTGGTACGTATGTATAATTAGTTTTAAAGTATATATTTTACATTTGTATAGTTTGTATTTATCGTATGTATTTTATGTAGGTAGTATTTTTCATATTATTATTATTTTTATGTATGTACACCACTGACCGTAGTTTATAAGTCATAATTCTGTCCATCCAAAGGTTGCTGGAAGAAATCGCTTTAGGCGATAAGGCCGCCCATTATACTACCGTTTTTTAAATATTATTGTTTTTTTAAGTTTGTATGTTTTGGTGTGTAATAAAGTTATATTGTATTGTATTGTATTGTTTGTCCATCGAAGAAATCTCTTGCTGAGTGCTTGCGATAAGTTTACTGCTTACGTGTCTTGCTGAGCCACACACGCTTAGCATTCATATTATGCTGAACGCTCCTTCTACACTAAGTGCTCATGTCATGATGAGCGCTAATGTCAAACCGACCGCTCATGTTATGCTGAGAACCTAATGTCATGCTTACCACTCATGTCATACATAGCGTTCATGCTATGCTGAGCGCTAATATCATGCTGAGAAAAAAAAAATGAGAAAGTATTTTTTTTTGTATTAATATATAAATAAAGAAAAGAAGAAAAAATAACAAAAGATACATGCAGATACTGTAAGCTATCCTTAATCACTATGTTCCTTTATCCCCAGGTCAAAGATCATCAATATCTTTGACCAGCAAACAAAGATTAAATTGGTAGAAACCAAGGTGTGTACTGTGTACAAAGTCTCTGTTCATTTCAGAGGACGAAAAAAATAATATATATATCATGCTGAGCGATTAGGTCACATTAAGTCACGCTGAGCGCTCATGTCACCTTAAGTCACGCTGAGCGCACATGTCATGCTGATCGCTCATGTCTTGTTGAATACTCATATTTTAGTGAATAAAGCTATTGTGATCCAAACCGTTCTAAGAAAGTATGGGTAGTTATAATACTAGCACTAGCACTAGCACCTATTTAAAATATGCTAGTTAAGATCTGCATGTAATCCACATAATGTTTGCAATAAATGAATTGAGTATTGAGTATTGAGTACTCACTGCATTCAGCTTCATCTGTCCCATCAACGCAGTCCACATGCATGTCGCAGCGGTAGTGCGGTGGGATGCAGTACGTCTTGTTCCAAACGTACTGTCCACAAGTAATCTGGCCCTGCTCGCATTCCGGGGGTGCTGTGGACAAAATACAGTTGTATAAAGGTTTGTGTGTATGCATGATGATCTAAAATCCGATTCTGGAGTGGAGACCGTGAATCAGCATCATAGTGTAGGATGCCCTTAACACGATAGAGTTGATGATTTACGTAATTGACCGTGCGAAGCAAACTTCTCAGAGTTTACTGGAACAAATCGGCATTTGTATGTATGTTTGTGTGTATATTTGTCCGATGATAACTTGCGAACCGTTGATCCGATCTTCATGAAATTTTGTAAGCAAGTAGATCATTTCATTACAATTTTTAAGTGCGAATATGAGCTGAATCGGTCCAGGGGCTGTGAAGATATAGAGATCGCGAGGTACAGTTCGGCGCGAACTACTAGTATTATTAGTGATTAGAAATGAAAAGCTGCATACGTAAGAACAAGCTTTGTTCTTGGTATAAGGAAGCTAACTTTTTCGGCTTGACATCATCGTTTGGACCGAGGTGAGAATGTGGCAAGGGACCTATATGACTAAAATTAATAGCAAGGAACGGTTTTTTAATCTTTGGTTGTTAGCACAGAATTCTCCCTATTTTTCTTGTTATTTTACTTTCCTTATTGTTGTTAGTAAGCAAAGATTAGTAAGTACCTAATAATATTATTAGATTCGTAAAATCTTATTTAAGATTAGATTTGTGATTAAGTTTGACATTTTAGATCTCTAAATGTCAATGTCAATCAATTTATCAAAGCTCAATTCAAATTTCGATTTGGCCGCACCCAATCCGCACCGCATCGCGTGAGTTCCAAACCCCTCTCCGAGTGCAAGAGTCGGTCGTCCACAGAATTCATTGAATGAAACGCTAGCCGACGTGAACCGAACGCATCCAATTATTCGGCTTGTTCAATGCGCAATGATTCCGATTGCCAACACAATGGACGAGGATTAAGCATCTAATCACGGATGAGAATTTATACCTCAATTTAGGCTTGATTTAGATCTTGACATTTTGAAGATAATACTTTTTAATCATGCTCCACAATTAACAACCACATATAAAATCAATATTCATAACCTGCCCGGCCGGGGTTCGAACCCGGGGCTCCTGCTCAGAAGGCAGACACTACCAACTACCCCAACCAATCGATCAACGGTCGATATAAGATATGCTCTAGGAATCGGTCAGCTAGTATATAGCTATCCGTATTCCGATCCAATATTGGTGAAACCTCGATTAGCTACCTACTTTGAGTAAGGTATCTTGTAAAACATGAGAACTCCTAGTGAAATTAGATTCAGATGTTATTTATGTTAGAATTTTAAGTTATTTAATTAATTTCAAGGTTGATACTTGTTTATTAGATTGATTATTTGTTAACTGATACGCTTATATTGGTATTTGACTTCATAACATCTTTTTTTTTTTTTTTTTGTTATGGGGAAATCTTCACCTAGATACCCGTCTGCTTTGGAGTGCAGCCGGGTTATGTGGGATTATACCCACTAAAACCCCCCCGGTGGCCTGCCTTGGTGCTTGACCAAGGGCTCTGGGATCTCCAAGGGAACGCACCGGAGCCGCGGAGCCGACTTCATAACATCTAGTTTAAAATCTGTTTTAAGCAGAAACGAACATGACTAGTTACTCATGTTCGTTCGTTTGCTAGAATAGCTAATAATACTAATTATTTATAAATCGTCGGATATTTTTTGATGGCATATCTAAATTTTATATAAATCATTTAAAACATACTTACACAATTTTGTTCTATATTTCTTTAAAAATGCATAACATTCAAAACAATGAAACGACTCGTTTGGTACTAGAGTTAAGACGATTGCGCCAAAGTGGTGAGAAACGGGCAGTCTGGTTAGAACTAGCAAGAGAGAACGTGACATATTGACTTTGAATAAATCTGGAAAAGTACATTTTTTTTTTTGTATCAACCTGAATATCTTATATTTATAACAGATTATGTTACAGATGTCAAAATATCAAGATCCCCATTTCAATTGTTCAACACTAGTCCCTGCCAATTATACTTTCAAAGGTTCTAGTTGTATAACAATTTCAATTCCCAAACTTTGCGAATGTCTTTTCCCAAGATCAAAGTTTTCAGACTCCCAAAGCAACTTTCGCACAACGTGTAGCTACGGTATATAATGTAGGTATTGTAAGTGCTGTAAACTGTCTTATTCAATTACAAAGATGTTGAAAATTAAGCGCGAAAGACAGGTAAAGACACCGTTATTACACAAGTTTCAGAAATATTGGATTTTCTGCTGTCGTCTCGCTAGCACGGGTCTGAGTCTTTAGCTAAACTTTGGATAACTTTTCTATTATTTCCTTTTGTTCAGACAATCATATTTACATTCGGTGACGTAATCGAGATTTTCCGGAAATCTACGAAATGTGCCTCCCATAATCGTGATTTATGATGGGTTTTTAAGATAGCTTGTAACTTTCGTAGAATCATTTCGTTACTGCTCTCGTTTTATTTTTGTATTTCAGTAGATACATTCTCACCTTATTTATTTTTTATTATATGATTCTCACTATAAAACATATATAGTGAGAAGACTTAAACGGACGAAACGTTTTGAGCTAGTTTAGTGATAGTGACAGTGTAAATAGTACATTGTACAGTGCTAACAGAACACGAGAGTTTGGTAGTGGTAGGGCTTTCTTGCAGAGTCCGCCTGGGGAAGTACCACACCTTTGCCAGTTATTCAACCGCCAAGCAGTAGTGTGCAAACATTACTGTGTTCCGGATTGAAGGGCAATGTTACCAGCGTAATTACTGGGCACAGAGATTTAACATCTAACATCTCAGGGTGACGAGCGCAGTGCATTGCCGCGCATAGTGTTGAACTGTTGAAGTTCAAATTCTGGGTGGCACTGAACTGTTATGGGCAAGCGTGACGCTTAACATCAGGTGAGCAACTTGCTCGTCTCGTCAACGAGTAACATAAAAAAAAAAAAAAAAAAAAAACTAGAACAAAGTGTATTCCCCTTAAATAGAGATAATAAGAAAAGTGTTAGTGGACACGTTGTTCAATTCACTCCACTTAGCAGATTAAGTTAAAGCTAAATTACTTATTAGTCTCAAGGCTAGACTGTAATATTGATGAGGCACCATATTTTAATACGGTACGTCAATTTTAAAAAAAGTTGATACATTTATGGAGAAATACAGAGTTTAATTTTAATTTTATAAGTAATTTCATACCAGCCTCTACCTTGCAACGCAATCGCCGCTTATCCTTTTTTCCACTAAAATCGCATTAGCTTTTAAAAATTATCTCCCAAGAAGCAAACTGCACTTACTTAAAGTAGGAACCGGAAGTATCCCAAGAAAATCGCGTCTAGAAATCACTCTCCCGCCTGGGAGTCCACTCACGCGCCGTGATTGATCGCCACTGATTACGTTCCGAACGGTTGGCAACACTGACGCGGGTTACGAGGCTACATTGCGACCAAGTTATCTGTACAGTTGATTGAGTGCGCCACTATCGTATTCTAAACAAACTAGCCTCTCGTAGAAAATGTTTGTGCCACCATTTGGCCAGCTTCACAGATAAGTTGGTTTCTGTGTACGCTGCCAACATTACGCTCGGTGCCATAGGCCTGTGCTAATGGTTTATGCATGAGCGCCGCCGGGACCGGGGTCTAGTTCGGACTGATTGGAGGTCAGAAAGGTTTTTTCAAATGTTTTTTTAAATGTAGGACTTTAGCAACCAATCCACGAGGAAAAAGTAGAGGCGATATTTTTAAATATCTGTATCCTGCCAAAATTGAAGCCACGTTGAAAACTGATCAGTGAGCAACGGTTTTGGGGTTCCTTCTGCAAGTACTATTGTGATCCATTAGTACAAGAAATCTAAAGCTTATTTGCAACACTACGTACATTTATGGTCGACTTAGCCAGACTGTCGTTAGCATGTTGTATTGCAAAAGTATATAATTAATTTAAAAAATAAACCGACGTCAACAGAACCATTTATTTAAATTTGGTTCGTCTTAGTCGCTTATCTATCGTAGCCGATATTATTTTGCACCGCCCGTGAAATACGCATCATTGAGGAGTTCCGGTGGTCATCTGTAATCTTCTGCATCAGTCCACGCGAACGAAGTCTCGGGTAACAGGTAGTAATCAATATATTTGCCCAGCAAATACAGATAAAATTGGTAAAAACCATGCGCAACCAAAACCAACGCTGAGAAAAGTATCTGTTTATTTCAGAGGACGAACCATAAAAATATCAAAAAATCGTTTAAACTACAACTAACAAGTGAAAAGTAATATTATTAAAAGTAAAACAAATTACCCAACTACTACAAAATAGGCTACATTTTACACTCCGGACGTAAAGAAGAATACAACGACAACCCACTCATCAAAAATCGGTCAAGCCGTTTAAGGCTATAGGAGGTTATATAGGAAAGGAACACACAAACATACATACTTTTAAACTTATCAAAATACTTACGTACACCACAAAAACACTAACCTTCTTGTTCAGTCGGGTAAAAAGCTTAAAAGTACGACGATCTTTCAAGCGAAGTGAAACAAACAAAGATTTCACCTGTAATCAGGAGAACCTAAGTAGAAATCAATCAATTCGTAAGTGGTCGGGAGTGGAGAGCCCTCGAACGGAATGACCACTCGACAGTCCAAAGGAAGTGTGGTCTACGGTAGTACTCGAGAAAAACAAGCACAATTGAACTGAATCTTTGTAGACTAGTAGTTCGCACCAAACTGAGACCTCCCGAACCAATCTTTACAACTCCTGGACTGATTCCGCTCATACTAGACCTTAAAAATTGTATTAAAATGCCTACAAAATGTCATTAAATCGGATCAACGGTTCGCAAGTTATCATCGGACCCACAAACATACATACAAATGCCAACTGACTATTTTACAGGAATCCTAGCTGTAAAAAAAAGCTACAAAAAATGTAGCCTAGGTCCGTCTCCGACCCTTAAGCTATGCAAAAATTCAGATCCATCCGTTCAGCCACTTAGCCCTGCTAACGCGATAAACACCCAGACAGAGAGAGACAGATAGAGAGACAGAGTTACTTTCGAATTGATAATATTAGTTAGGATGTACAAAATACTTGAAACGACTTGAGAATTAGTCAACATGAAACACTAAAGATGCGGCGATGTTATGGGACTGCCTTAGAGGCGGAGAGCGGCGTGGTGGGAATCGTTGTATAGGAGTTACAACGCGCGGCGTAGTGGGACTGATTTATAGGCACAGAGCGACATCATGGGAAGTGGCGTAGAGGGAACAATTCTTAATTTGTATATTACTGCACTGGGCCGCTAGTCTCGACTTTTTGCTATGCACTTTGCGACCGAATTCGGTCGCTATGACGCAAAATTCAACGCTATTTTTGCGTTTTTTCAGAACAATTAGTCTTTGTTGTCGAATTTTGCGTCATTGTGACCGAAGTCGGTCGCTATGACGCAAAATTCAACGCTGTGTTTGCGTTTTTTCGTTAACAATTCGTGTTCGTTGTTGAATTTTTGCGTCATAGCGACCGAATTCGGTCGCAAAGTGCTGTAGCGAAAGTCGAGACTAGCGCCCCAGGACTTGAAAAACGTATGTAGAAGTTTACATGGCTTTTTAACAAACTTCTAAAAACATCTCCTTGTCTCTAGACAAAAATAATCGAATTTCTTTATAGTTCGGGACGACTAGTTCTTGTCTAATTTCTGTTAGCAATTTTAAACTCGAAAGCGTAGATGTTGTGCAGATTTGCGGTGAAGATTCTAGCACAAAAATGTTCAAGCCAGAATCCTCACCAAGCTCCCTTTATAACTCATGAACTATGAAGCACTGGTTTCGAGATTCGGCGTGTCGTCACGAGTAATTCACGTTTTTTTTTTGGCATTATTACCAAGTCGTTAGCCCTTGTCGTTTCTTCGCATGAAAGATGAGGATTCTGGAACCCTTCAATCCAGAATTCTCACCAAACCATAGCTATAGGTTAGCAATTATAATGCGACTATTTATCTGATATTGGTTAATAATGGCATTATCAAAACTGATTTTCATGAAATTTTCAGAAGTGAGTATTCTGGATTGAAAGACATGCTTTTTGCTCAAGATGTTTGGCGGGCTCTGTACTTGTTTGTAATATCTTTAGATGCTTATGTCCCTACAAGCATAAAATAATCGCCACAGGTCGTGGACGTACACTTCTAGAAGCCATAAATACATAGATAAAGCTAAATCAGGAGGTTGGATCACATAATGTTCTATCTCGGAATGTAGATTAAATAGACCCTGACTGGACACGCCATGTAACAAGAAATCATCAAAGAACACACTGACTCCTGTCTGATTGGATCATACATTTTTATAACTTGATTTTTGCAGTTTGATTTTTACCAGTGGAAAACTCCAAATCAAATACTTAGATGATTCTTTCGGACCAACAAATAGATAGAGAAATAGAGAATACATTACTAAGAACATTACCTTTGATAGTTCAAACCATTTCCTTAGAAACTCGGTATTTTTTCATTGGGATATAATCCAGACATGTACATATATCACGAAAACTAGCAGCTTAACATTAAAATACATCTTTTTACCATTTAAAATGCAATTGGTTGGAAAAAAATACAAAACTCCGACAGCTAAAGTCCGTAGAGCACGCAATAATAGAATCAGCCTCCAATAAAAACTCCTGTGATGCCTCTACTTTTAAAAACAGTCGCATTTCCGCCGTTGCACTCATCTGACACATAACATGCCAGTACGCCTATTTTTTTCGTGAAACTAGACTCCCTCGCAGCCAGGGCCTATTTACCCGGGTATCCGGGTAATCGGGCTATGTTTTCCCGAGGTATATTTTTCACAAGTTCCCAAGTGGTAAGTGAGAAACTGCACCGTCATTTTTCACACGGTACAATAGACTGCGGCTGCTGCCGAGCTGGCTATTCAGTCGGGATTTTGGGATGATTGGACTTTCTGGAGGCAGACTCGCGTCTATGAATCAAAATACTGAGTTCAAAGACCATTTTATACTTTGATGGGTAAGAACTCTGATCCGTATTTTAACACAACATTTCTTTTTATCCCGGAAAAATATTCGATTTCTGTAGAAGGCGGGTGAAAGCACGGGGCGCAGCTAGTTTTGCTTTAAAATACCTAACACACAATTTAACATTTTAGCACTCTACCCCATTCCTCATTTGCACCGTGAATGCCAATCATCGTTGACCGTTCTTTTCATCGAGCTCTATCATCTGCCAATGTTGTTATAGCAACCGGTATAAACCTCCGATCGCTGTGAGTGCCAGCACTTTCAGCCAGCCAACCACAATTCACACTAGATACCGCATTACGAGATACGTCGTTCCTACAAATAGTCACCAAAGTTTGAGGAAGGCGCGGGTCGCGGGGATTGCGACCAAGCTTTCTCATTGGCTATCTCAAGGTTACACCTACTCGCGCCTAACAATCAACCAATCAGATTAATTTATAATAAGTGTATTTAGATAGAATCTAGGGTGCAATCTGTGCAGCCAGCAGATCGCCAGCATTTCAGTCCACTTCGCATTAATTAAGCGCTCTGATATACTTTTGAAAAAGAGTTGAGCGCCAGCTCTCACCGACCCAATGTCTCTACCCCAAACGGCTAAAATTAACTATCATTAAAATAAATAGTCAACGAAAATCCAAAACAAATGTGCTATTTTACTGAGTGAGAACTATCATTATTTTTCCGTCGAGTAAAAAGCGTCAACAGTATATTTCAGTGCAGTTTTAAGAGCTTGTGTCGTGACACCGAAATGGATCACCGGCGTAATCTGCAGTTGAAAGTTACTGCAGTCACTGCAATACCAAAGAACAGACAAAAGGTACATGGAGCTATTATGAGAGGAGGAAAGCATCGCGATCGGTACAAATTCTCACTTCGTACAATTCTCTATTTACACAAATGATCAGTTCGTACAATGAGTAGATTAGTACAATTCTGCCATAGGTACAATTTAGTAATTTGTACAATGATGAATGAAAACTCTTTTTTATTAAATATATTACGAATATGAACTCCGCGAAAACAAATGAATATTCGAAAAAGTAAATATGTAGATGTCACTTCTTTAAATATGTACGCTATTGACGCATATTGATTTTCTTTTCCAATAATATTTAAGTAAAATTATGAATTTTGGCGGGAACGTGAAGAATTCATGTCGCGTCATTTGGAGAGGATGACGCATAGATGAATGTATTGGGATGACGTACTAGAAGTGAAAAGGATAGTCCTTCCGCGAGGTTTTCGCGCATTCGATATTTGAAATTGAGTATCTGTCGCTCTGTTTCTCGTGCGTGCGATAGAGAGAGTTAGTGAATTTTCCTAACTTTTTGATGAAACTAGCGTTTAGGGCTGTCTGTTATCACTCCCTAAATTTTAACAAACTCTTTTGTTTTCGGTGTCAATAGCTTCGATAAAATATAATCGATGCCGATATGTTGGTTTTTTAAAAAAAATTAAGGGATTCTAACAACTTTTTTTTTTCGTCGTATTTTTGACGCAAAAAATTGTCACATTAAATGCCTATAACAATGAATATATGAGTTTAAAAAAAAAACATACAAGCGTAGTTTAACGGCGTAGATAACATATCGGATATCGAATCGGATAACGTTTAGGGGTGGGTATCAGACTACGGTTTTTGTATGAACAAGACGGCGGTAAACTCTATTCTTACTGGCCTCTTGAAGAAACTCAAGAGTCACACAGCGAGTAATGGGGATGCTCAGAGTTTCTTTGCGCGATTAAATCTGGAACGAGCAACGCCCGAGTACAAAAGTCACCGACATAGCTTTTAGGGTTTGGAAGCTGAACTAGCAATGGGTAAGGCCACATCGCTCGAAGAACATATAACTGATAAATCTTGCTACATCATCATGCTACATCTTGCTGAGTTGGGGCTGGTTTGTGGCAAAAAACCCTATGTATTTTTTGTTTATTTTTTACTTTATAATTAATTTTTCCATGTTTTTTGCTACAAATAAACTTTTGTCTATTGTCTATTGATAGGGAAGGTGTAGGTTCTATGGGTGGTCACCGGCCGGTATTTGTCGAGAAAAACACTCTTGAGACTTTAGTAGTATATTTGCGAAACTTACACACAGATTTAAATGCTTTTGACTGTATTTTAGGGAAATAATGGGCGCGGTGCGCGATAGCACACCCGCTCGGTTTCCTAGCGGATTTTACACACAAATGGCCGCGCCAAGTGCGCGACCTACCCTCCGTTACATTTTAATATTTAAAACTATGTCATTATAATCTACCTACAAACTAAGAGGGCGACGTTATCGTCGCGCTCTTAGAAAAAGAAGAAGAAGGAAGGTTCTTGAGTAGTGACCACAAAACAGAAGATGCAGCTCAGGTAGGCCTCCCATTATGTGGACTGACAAAGTTGTGAATGTCGCGGGCAACCGGTGGATGCAACTGCCAAACTGTCGTTCAGTGTGGCGCTCTAAAAGGAGGCCTATGCTTAGCAGTAGTAGTCGTCCTCCAGCCAATAATGTTGATGATTACTAGAGGCGACACCGCATTACATTGCAAAGTCCTACTTAAATACGGTCACTTTGCTCAACTTCACTGAATCACTCGCTAGAGATCGCTTTGTGTTCACGCGTATTATTTAGGACCTGTGTGAACTTAGCGATTTAGAATTTAGTATTAGAGGCGACAACGCAGTACATTATAATACTCCATATAATTGTGGTCACATTGCCAAACTTCAGTCTCGCTAGGAAACAACCTATTTCGCATAAATTAATTTCTCGGGCTGTCTTGTAGATCAAAACTTTGGGTGACTTTGGAAAAACATATATTTTTTTGTGTTTAGTTGTACATTAGATAATTATGTCTTATGGTCTACAAGACAGCCCGAGAAATTAATTTATGCGAAAAGGGTTTTTTCCTAGCGAGACTGAAGTTTGGCAATATGACCACAATTATATGGAGTATTGTAATGTACTGCGGTGTCGCCTCGAGTACTAAATTCTAAATCGCTTTTGGTACTTAGGCTACTTTATCACATCAATATTATAAATGCGAAAGTTTGTGTGTAAGTATGTAAGTATGCAAGTGTATTTATTCCCGTTCAACTCTGTAACGGCTGAACGGATTAGGATGAAATTTGGTATGGAGGTAGTTTATTCCCTAGATTAGCACATAGGCTTTTTTAAACACTTTTAATCCCGAAAAACATAACCGTTCCTGTAGAAAATCGGCTGAGACCGCAGGGCGCAGCTATGGTTTCTAATAAACGGCATATATACTCAAAAACATTTTAACTGCAAATTGTACTCATTAATAAAAATTTGCCGTCGGAACTCGTGACTTGCATAATAATAGGTTTAATAAAGCGCGCGTGATCGCGATTAATTCCATAATTAAGTACTCGTTTAAAGGATGCTGCATTGTCGATGGCATCAGTATTCATTGTGAGTACAATGATTTATGCTTTGACTTATTTATTATACCTACACTAGCTTGCCCGCTCGGTTTCACTTGCATAGGCTACAGTAAATTCAAAACCCCATTTCACCCCTTCAGGGGTTGATTTTCGAAAAATACTGAGACGTGCCTTTCTTTATTTTGTAGGCTTATTACATAAACCGAGTTTAATTGGCTTTGCATGCACAAAATAATGCGCAAGGATTTCATTTCCATACAAATTTTGTGTTTCCATTTTACCCCTTTAGAGATGGAATTTCGCAAAATCCGTACCGACCGTCTACCTAGATCATTTGAGGAATCTTGGGTCCAAGTTTCACGCCTTTTTTTTAATGTTATAGGTGGCAAACAAGCGACGGGCCTCCTGATGGTAGTTGGTCACCGCCGCCTATGGACACTTCTAATACCCGGGGCATTGCCAGTGCGTTGCCTGCCTTTGAGGACTCTATTCACCCTTCGTTTGAAGCTGTTCGTTATCGTTTCTATCATGAGCGGTTTGATATGTGCCTTACATTGTAAAAAGGCTTGGTCTTTTATACGAGTGCATATAGATTTTCGCAGCGAACATGACGTAGTTCAATAAAGTGCTAAGAACCTCTTCAGTTGCCACTAAGCGTACAGATGTAGTGGTAGGAATTTAATACGTTTGTGGAATAATTTTGCAAACATAACTGTATTCCGGATTAAAGCGTTATTCAGTTTTGGTTATGTTGTAGTTGAAAATTATACTTGTCCATATAAAAAGCGCTAACTGTTTGCCACCACAAAATTTAATGCTATCCCATTTCCGATGTTTTTTTTACATGTATCATCTACGGCAGGAAAGCTAAGCTTACAAGTTTTTATTTTATTTATTTTTTGAAATATCGCAATTACTTCGTAATTATTGTCGAGTTTTTTTTGCGTTGAAATTATGACGAAAAAAAGTATTTTATTAGAAGTTAGTACTTTTTATTAGAATAAAAAAAAAATATTAACAAAAACAAAACCTATCAATGTAGATTATAATTTATCCAAGCCATTGTCACCAAAAACAAAAGATTTTAAGATTTAAGCGGTGAAAACTGTTTCCCCCGAAACGTTACTTTTAGGATACTTTAAAGCGCTATTACGCCGGGACGTATATCCGTACTGAAAATAGAAGAGCTCAAAAGAATCGTAGGTAGTCCAATTTTAAAGGGTGATTGATCACTTGCCCAGAGCTCTTTTGGTTTTATCGATGTTCAGATCCTAACCATTTTCGATGGACAGAAAACGCTCGACCAATCACCGTTATTTGGTATTCAAAGCGGTACGGGCTCACGGTAACACTTTTCCGATGTGGTACTACCGGAGTTTAAAGGAGCAAAGCTTTGAGGTAGTGTGGTCAGTTAACCGACAACTTACTCATATGGACAACTCTTTACGAGATTTTTTTTTCGACAAATGGCACCAATGTTTTAGAAAAGCGTAGGTTATGTTGACTAAGACAAAGCGTTGAAATTAACCAATGAGAGTTAATTAGTATAGGTGAATTTTGACCGTTGCGTGGTTCTTATCGGCGTGACCTTCCAGATTGCAGAATCTATGACAGGTAATCTGTGGATCAGTCTTACGATGCTTCAGTGGGATTTTATGATTTTTTTGACTTTTACAGATTCAGATTTCAATAATGTACTTTTCCAAGATTTTCCCATTTGAATACCAGTTCCCAATACAGGCTAAGTGTGTTTACAGGTGAGTTGAGGTCAACGCCTAGCCTGTCAAGAGTAAACAAGTGTGTGGTAGTTAGATACTCACGGCAAGCTTGGAACTCGTCCTCGCCCTTTTCGCAGTCCTTTTGGTAGTTGCACACCCATAGCGCCGGGATGCACTTGCCCTCTGGGCACCGGAACATGCCCGACGGACATATCGTGTCTCCTATGGACAAAAAATATTATTATTGCTATTGTTACAACAAAGCGAACATTACTTTTTTAAACTTTAATTAGAACTCAAATACCGATTGACTACACTGAGTGTAAATAGTTATTTTCAGTTTGTAAGACTAGTTTCTAAAATTAGAATGTAATTGTACTCGTGATTATGAACAATTTTTACGATGCAACCAACCCGAAATCACGAAAAAAAACTGCTGTTCCATACATTTTGTCATTGGTGAATGATATTTTTTTATAGAAAAAAATAAATATTTTTCATGCTAAGCCAGTGACACTTGTTTTGTATAATAAGTTTAATGAAAAATAAAAAAAAGGATTTCCCAGGATTTTTCGTAAATCAACCCCTAGAGAGGTGAAATGTGGTGTTTTATTTACTATAGCCTATGCGAGCGGAGCCGTGTGGGCTAGCTAATCGTAGAATATATCCGACGTCTCCGAAGACCCTGTATAGTTTTCGAAAGTTGGGTAAGCTAGGAGAGTGCAGTACAAAGTTGCCCCTCACTCAGACAGCGTGCGATAATTACTCGCTGGGAAATTTGCCTAGAGCCTTGAGAATCCAGGGTTAACATTGCTTATGAGGAACAAACCAACACGAACTCCCTTAATTAAATTGAATGTACCGTCTAATAAAAGCTGTTATAAAATGTTTTTTACCAAAGGTACATCCTTCAAAATTATTGACTCGACTAAATTCAAGATTTTACTATGAAAACTGACGTGGTTTGATATATTTTATTTTATAAAACGGGAACGACTTTGTTTGCAAAGGCCTACAGTACCTACTGATTTCAACAGCCCATTCCAACTCATTAGATTTTTTTTTAAATCCTGTGTCACGTGTTTCTTTATTCCTTTTACATATTATACAAACCCAGTTTCACAACAAACTCTGGGGGTTGATTTCAGCCCCTTAGATTCTAACGAGCTGTAATCTTAGTGGCTTGGAGGTTTTAGGCTGAAATAAACTCTATGTTAGAGGATTCACATATACCATTTCAGCAATATTGGGTCTAAATTTCATGGTTCTATCATAAGCTGTCTGTTATGTTCGTTGATTTCTAGAAAAATGGTTGTTCTTTTACATAGATAGATGTTCCGAAACCATATCAACTCTTATTACTGTACTTCTAAAGTACGATATAACATGCAATAATTTCCCCACAGAATAATTCAAACAACATCAATAAATACAATAATAATTATATAACAAAATAATAATAAATATATTACCACAATAATAATATAATATCACCGTATTTCAGCCCTTTGGCTCCTGGAAGGTACCACCTCAGTTGTAGTACTACTGCCGACGACAGGCTCGAGTGACGAGGGTATCTAACGAGACCGGATTTGGCGATACATCTCGAGTATTTGACACTTGTGGTCAAGATGGGGAAGTTCAACTACAAGACATAGGGCTAATTAGTAGTGATTGATGAAATTAACGACCTTTTCTTTGCCCTTGGTTGTGTCTCTCAGGAAACAAGGAAGCTTGCAGTTTGTTCCTCTCCTTGGCTGTACGGATTAAGAATTTTGATTCGAAACGGTTTTGTACGTATCCGGTGAAAATAAATCGTGTAAGGATGGTAGTGGGGAGTCTTTCTATTTGTCCTGTAGTAAAAGGGGGATGATAATAATAATAATAATAATATATTGGGACCGCTCTATTATCACGGACAGGACTATTGTCGCCAATAAGCCTGATATCGTGATAGTCGACCGGTCCCAACGCCGGGCAGTGCTCGTCGACATCACCATCCCTCATGACGAGAACCTCGTGAAAGCCGAGAAGGACAAACTCAGCAAGTACCTTGACTTGGCTCACGAGGTTACCGCCATGTGGGATGTTGACTCGACGATCATTGTCCCGATAGTCGTTTCGGCGAACGGCCTTATAGCGAAGAGCCTCGACCAACATCTCAAGAGGCTCTCGCTAGACGGTTGGGTGAAGGGCCGGATACAGAAGGCAGCCATCCTTGACACGGCGCGCATTGTCAGGAGGTTCCTCACTCTGCAGCCCTAACCGCCGATAGCTTGGGCCCAGCCTCGCTGTCGGCGGGACTCTAGATTTAGGTTTTTTATAGCATTTTTTATTTTGTTATATTAATTTTATAAAAAACCTAATTTTAAGACATACAATAAATAAATGGAATAATAATAATAATTTTTTAATTCGGACACATGATCCATATGGAGAAAAAAAAACATTAAGTCATAATTTAGAATTCAGTCACAACTTATTTTAATTTAAAAAAAAAAATACCAAAATATAACTATACCTAGTTAGGTGGCAATAGCCACCCAACGTTTGTAGGTTGCAGTCAGTGGCAATCTGTCAGAAATACTTTGAACAATCGCGTTTTTACACGTGTCAATTCTGGACATAAACGACGCTATTCGTTTGCGCTGTATTGCGTTAAATGAGTCCACTCGCGACTCCGTGTACATCTCAGACGCGCTACAATACCATTTCAGGCCCATCAGGTGCCTGAAAATGTTATTGTACGCCACTCGTAACGCGCTATGCGCCTTCTGTGTGTACTTAGTCCAGAGCTGACACGTAAGATAAGATGAGGTCATGTAACTCTGTTGTACATTCTCCGAAATAAATCCTGTAAAAGAATGACAGGCTCGCTACCTTACGGCGGTGTTCCAGGCTTGAAAGTTTTTTGGCATCCAACTTTTCATCGCCAATAAGCCGTACAGCATTCCGGTTTACCGATTCGAGAGCTTTAAACTAGTATTTGTTGTGTAAGGGTTAACCCTAGAAGTTCAAATGTCTGCCAAAGGTTCAGAAACATTTCGGGATGAAGGATTTTATGTCAAATGGACACTTTTCGGCCCGGATTTCTGCTTATTTTGCTTCCCGGGGATTCGATGTGTACTTCTCCACAACCATGCTATCATCTAGGTACCCAAAGATACCGGTCGTTGATATGTAACAGAAATAGAGTTGCGGAGAGTAAAGACCCCTGAGGTACCCCGGCGCTAATCGCCAATAGAACGGACGAACATCCGTCGACGACAACTCGGATCGATCATTCCTTCAGAAAGTCGGCAGTCCAGGCACATAGACCAGCAGGAAGATCGTACGAAGGAAGGCTTATAAGGCTTTCGTGTCAGACCCTATCAAAAGACTGTAATATCGAGGGACACAGCCAAGGAAACTTCTGAGGTGCCTCTTTTTACCTGCCTACTTCAAGGTCTGTGCCTGATCTAACTTTTGTAAGATAGCTAGAATTTCACGCGAGTAAAAGAAACAATCTATGAGATATTAGATGTTAAAACTCTTATATGCCCAGTAATTTCGCTGGAAACATTGCCCTACAATTCGGACCACACTACTGCTTAGCGCTTGAATAACTGGCAATAATGCGGTAGTTATCCAGGCGGTCTGCAAAATGATCCTACCACTACAAATATCTGAGGACATGTGAAAAATTTCAAAAACGAACACAGAATAATCGGTACCGCTTAGAGTTTTAATATTTCTGGGCCAAAACTCTTGAACAGCTAAATGATTACAGAAAAATATTTAAAACATAAATGGACATCAGCATCAGCGGCATACATATATATCTATCCAAAAAATTTAAACCTCACCTTTCAGCCCCCCTTCAAAATAAATTCAAACAAAACTTCATGCTTCATTTAATTAATCAACTATTTTAACATTAATTCGATTTACTGGACGAGGTATGAAGATAATTTCTCAACCGCCTCGGTTATTAGAAAATTTATTTACAAGTTATTTTGTTTCTAAACTTCGATCGAGTTAAGTGGTGTACTTTGAAAGTATTATGTCGGGGTTAGGAAGTTTTTAACTTGTTTTCAATCTCTCATTATAGATTACATCAGCTTTCTGAATTTTATTAACAAGTATTTGTATAAGGTATATATATATAATCTGGTTGAATACCTTTGCCAGGTATTCAACCACCAAGCAAAAGTGTGCAAATATTTCTGTATTCCGGATTGAAGGACAATGTTTCCAGCGAAATTACTGGGCATACTATTGGGTGACGAGCGCGATTGCCACGTATGGTTTTGAACTGTCGAAGTTCAAAATTCTGGGTGGCACTAAACTGTTATGGGCAAGCGTGACGCTTAACATCAGGTGAGCGACTTACTCGTCTCGTCAACGAATATCATTAAAAGAATTAAAAAACCTGCAAATTGTAGCCTATGACACTCCGGACTTAAAAGGGAATTCAACGACACCTCACTCGCCAAATGCCTCATTGTATTGACATTCCCAAAGTAGGTTCAAAGTAGGTTTGTCATCTAACCGAACACTGTATTGTACGTTTGATGGCACTAACGAGCGGTACCGCTAAACGTCAGTCGGTGATTGGAGTCAAAAGCTGCGATCATGATTTGGCGAAAGAGGACTAAATGACTAATTGGTCTTTTGTTTTAGTAAAGCTTAAAAAACTTGTCATCCCAAGGAGGAGGGTTATGTGTGTACCTTCTACCTCCTGTAGCCTAAATCGCTTGACCTATTTTGACGAGTGAAGTGTCGTTGGATTCCTCTATACGTCTTGAGTGGCTACATTTTGCAGTCGGAATTTTTTTTAATCCGTTACACTTAACTTTACACACAAGTATAAATCATCATGATATAAGATAACTTTAAGAAAAGAAGAAACGGAGGAGGTTCTCAAATCGACTGTATGTTTTTTTGTATGTTTGTTACGCGATTATTTCGTCAATTATGATTTGATTTGAGGTTTTTTTTTTGTTTGATAGGTTATGACCTATCAGAGGTGGTCCCATATAATACATAATAAATAAATATTGGTGGACGTATTTCACACAGCGCCATCTAGCCCCAAACTTATCAAGCTTGTACTATGGGAACCAGATAATAGAATACATAAATACTTTTTTTTTGTTGGAAATACATACATAGATACAAAGAATCATCCAGATATAGAACAAAGATCCATGTTCATCGCACAAATGTTTGTCCTGGGTGGGAATCGAACCCACAACCTACACCTCAGAAGTCGGAAGTCCTCACACTGACCCACAAGGCTAGTCAATAAAAATAAAAAATCAATATGAATTCTATCGAAATCGACTCGGCGTTTATTTATTTTTTTAAATGTTTTCTCTATGTTCCCCGATTACTCGAAGACGGCTAGTCTGATTTTGAACTTTCCGAGGTGGTCCCATTGCGATCAAGTCTAGATCTGATGATGGAATCCTGGCGAAATCGAGGGAAACCCTTAAAAATTAGGACGATTAAAGTCAAACCAAAGCGATTCAAGTCGATTGCAAATTATTGTATAAAAATTATTAATAGACAATAGAAAATAGTTTATTTGTAGCAAAAAACATGGAAAAATTAATTATAAAGTAAAGTATTTTTGGTTTGATGAGGTTTTCCTCTACTCGAGCCAAGGCTCGGTCTACTGAGCGCCCGCCCCGAGACCCTCAGGGAAAGGGTGGCTCAGCTCCCCTGCTGACAAAAACGGAATCTCCCAAAACTTTGCTGATTATTGTCGTTGTGTGGATTGCTGCCTGTTTCTGAATTATGTATGTAATTATGTTCGAGTCTAATTTTGTGCAATATCTGTGTAGTGATTTTTATTATAGTTATTATTATATATTATTATTTTATTGTAAATTATTATTATTAATGAATTATGTCAAACATTATCATCCAGAAGACGTTCGCTGCTAAAGATATCGTGAAAAACCGCAACCGCGAAACGCAACTAGTATATTACAAATAAAACCTTTCAGCTTCATAACTCACAATGAATTTAAATTAATTTTATGAGCAGGAACAGATTTAATTAAGGAAAGCATTCTGCAAGTGTCGACTTGCTTTCAAAACGTCCTGTTAATGAAATCAGAAGCTTGGAGCGACGGCCGAAGGTAACCTTTTGTAATAACTGTCAACATTTTGAGGTTAATTACATTAATTTAATGGAGATGAATAAATAGAATGTTTTGCATAATCAGATTGCAACAAGTTTGGAGTCGTAGACTTTTTGCAGAGTCCGACACCTTTGCCAGTAATCCAATCGCCAAGCAGTAGTGTGCAAAAGTTACTGTATATTTTAACCTTGATTTTCTATTAAACCTTTCAGGCCAGGTTGCAGCATCTAGGTTAACTTTAAACTACAGTCATAACTGAGTTTAAAACTCCTGTTAAGGATAAAAATGTGTTGCACCATTTTAACTATATGATCAGAATGACGGACAACACATGCTGGCAGAAATACATAGTTAAGGTTAAAATAATAGTGAATTTATCTATAACAGTAACTTTAACTGAGATTATGGTGAAACCCAGCCTTAAAGTGCATAAAACATAACTACGGAGAAGTCGTAATTAAAACTTATAAATATTTTTTACTATGAAACTTGACGTGCTTTTGACACATTTTGTTTTAATGAATCGGAATACTCACGTTATATTTAGTCGGTTATTCCGACTATACTTTCGATCTTATTCGGTAACCTTTATCAACCTCGTAAGACCTCGTGCGCGTGTCACGCTTTTAGCATTCCTTGATAAAGGTCACCGAATTTGATCGAAACTATTGTCGGAATAACCGACTTATAAATCTTGTAAGCTTTTCTCTAAAAATCTATAAGTTTTAACTTTTATTTCTAGCACATGTTCTAGGAACGTAAAACAAACAATGTCAAAGGAACTCGTACGCTACGTAAATAGAGGTGAAGCCGCACTAAGATGTGTGGTTATTGTTTTATTTTTTTGCTATTGAGTGACGCAAGTGTCTCGAGTGATAAGCGCCGCGCTTGCCCAAAACTTCCTAATCGCTTAGAGGATCGTCCTGCCGCTACGTTTTGGCGTAGTAGGTATTTGAAAAATCTATTGCTGTTGCTCTGTTCCCCGTGCGTGCGATAGAGAGTTAGTGAATTTACCAATTTTTTGGACGACCTTGGCATTTCAACGCAAAAAAAATCGTCGCTTTAGGTGCCTATAACTATACATATAATACACTATACATACTATACAAAGTATTGTATATATACTATACAAAGATATAGCGATAATTCATAAAAAAATAACCTATAAGTATGGTTTTTATTGTGTAGATAACATATAAAAAAATCATCGAAATCGGTTAACGTGATCCCAACTTACTGGACCCAAAACTGCCACCAAGGACAACAGCGTCCCCTTAGTGAGCGTTCTGGGATCCTCAAGCCACTTGCCAAGCGTGGGAATTATGGCGTACCACGTGAGAAACCACCTTTGTTCAACAGAGTACGTCTTATGGCCGGTGATGGTGATGATGGTTATTATACCACCTTGGACGTTGTGTTACATCGTGTGTCCTAGGTCCTATACACCATCCACAGAACAGAGATAATACCAGAAAAATCACAGCGTCGCCATAGTGGGCGATAACGAGCTAAAGAAGCGTTTACATGGCGGCGAAATGCCACTCTACGTCTGTCGCTTCCACGATACGGACGCATATAATGTTTTTATGTTTATTTTTCCTAATTACCCTACGGCATAATTGTGTTTTTGGACTGATATCTGTTTATACAATAATAATGATATTTTCTTACATTGGTAAAACTACTATTGAAAGTAGGAGGAATATTAAGTACGCCGTGTAAGCCCATCTTTACAGTTGTCAAATGTTTACGCCCTAGAAATGCAGTCATCTGTCCCTATCACTTGCATACAAAAGTACAAAAGAGAGAACGGTATATTATCTCTCTCTCGTGGATAGAATAGTGCAGTGTTACCCTAAACCTTGTTATCCGGTAACGAGACGTAAACAGATATACGTAGTACAAAGCAGCGTTCCGAGTTTACACGCCGTAAACAGCCGCGCTGGTTTACGATCAACTTGCCGTTAATTGGTTGCAGGTAACTTTTATTATACCTACTTATTGAATAAATGCGTAGGGAGTAAAGGAAATTGGAGGAAACAGTAAAGAGGTTCAGCTGACTACCGCGGGACGAGCAGCAGCGTATTTTTAGTAAGCGGTGAGCATTCTTCATTTCTCAAGACGCCTGCGAAGCTTGGGCATTATGGCAAGCCCTCACTAAGGGGGAGGCCTTCATTGCAGCGGAAGTCTTCTGGCTGATGATGATGATAGTTGTAAGTAAACATAAGGTAGGTCAGATTAGGTGTGATGTCAGGAAGCTGCCTGAGACCCCGTTTCTGGTCAATGAAAAATAAACCTGTATCACAGAACATATAATAATAATACGTATAGAATGGTAATAGGTAACTTACACTAAGCAATTGTCATTCTTAAGATAAGTAGTTACTTTATCTATAAATTTATTCAAATAAGTTACTTTTTTGGTATGTACCTAACACTATTCAAAAAACGTAAATTAATTTACTCATTTATACATCAGATCAGAAGATTAGCGTTTGCGATAACTTTTACAACTGTCTCACTCGCACGATACGTGGATATCAATCGTTCGCAGCGAGACGAGTGACAACCCTAGACTTCACGTACACAATTGCGCGTGTACAAAGACGACAAGTTTGTAGTGTCTGTGTAATAGGTAGTTAGTACGCGGCGTTTGAATGGAGATCTAGTCGAGTATCCTCGATGCCGGACACTCGATAAATCACGGACGAACTTTTTGTGTAGAAAAAAAAACGTGAATATATAATTAATCAGTTATAAAGCATATGGATCTTCATATTTATAATCCAGAAGACGTCCACCCAATTGCCATAACCCCCATACTTAGCAGGCGGCTAGGAGATCGCATACCACTCACCGTTTACTAAAAAGACGCTGTTGCTCCGTTGGTCCATTAGGATAAGTAGAAAAAAAAGCTAAAAGAAGGGATAACATGAAATTCGTGCTACAAGATGCTACAAGGTTTATTTTCTAACACAAACATACATTGCATCTGTACAGCTGCCTCACATCCAATTCTTCACACGTTCCGACTGTTATAAAGTCCATAATACTTTGGCAACGTGATACAAGGTCTCATAACGTTTAGTTGGCAACAGTTAAAAGATTTAACATACGTCGTTTCAGGTGAAAAACGGCGCAGTCGAAAGCTACGATGCTACGCGGTCACGTAGCAATCGTTACGTAGACACGCGTAGCACAGCTACGGGCGTAGCATAAATACACGCACTTTCGAGAAATTTCACATACTAGGTAAGTTTCTAAGAACGGAAGGAGTGGGATATTTTGTAAAATTAGAGGGAACATATGAACATACATATATACATACATACATATACTGTCAAACTCATAAACCTCCTTTTTCGTAGTCGGGTAAAAAACTAAGAATTCTTCTTTATCCCTTGTAGAGGGATGACATTACACATATCCCATATTTTAACTAATTAAAAACTGACTTCAACAAAATACTCTGGAAAAAACGCACTATCGAGATGTTCTTGGCGCCACCCGCGTAATACTTATCATTGAGTGCCACCGGTGGTTATCTGTGGTCTTCTTCATCAGTTCCACTTCATCGAAAGATAATTTCTAAATGCAAATTCTTGACTTGTTGATGAAAATACCAAAATCGCTATATTGTTTATTTATAGGTTTTATTGTGTTTTTGGTGTAGATTAAGTTATATTGTATTGTATTTATGCCTATAATATTTGAAGAGTTTCCTCAATTCCTCATGTATTCCATTATCATATGAATTTCAATGAAAATGGGATCAATCTGAATGTTTACCCAGTAAAATAAAAAAAAGCCACATCGGTTTATAAATTACGGAGTTCTGAAGTAACCAATTTTTTTTTTAAGAGCTGTTTACTTGACAACCTCCTCTTTTTTTTGGAAGTCGGTAAAAATTAAACGTATTTAAAACATGTTTCATATTTTACTCAGTAATTTTAAATAAATAAAAAAAAAAAATTGTGCGAGCGAGAGTGTAGGTATATTACGTAAACAGTTCCTTAATGGTTATGTTACAATAATAGTAATTCTTGAAACCAATTTAATTATACATATGTTAGCTTTTAACAAAGGCATCTTTTAGTGAACGGCAAATTTACCATCTTCCGTCTCGTTACCCACTTCCGGTCGCCATCTTTTATTCAACAGACCTATGAACGAAACAGTCCGACTTACTACCAAACCTGAATCAACTTATGCATCTCATTTGGACTTTATCCCGGTGGGATAAAAGATCATTTAGTTTGATTGAGTGGCTTCGGGTTCTGATAGAACGAGGGTAGTTTTATTTTCGTTTAAAGAAGTGTGAACGATTTATTCCGAATTTACGGACTTGACTTAGCAGTTTTATCAAACCAAGCATTTTTAGTTTTAAGGTGCAACGTTTCGCTCAACGCGCGAAATTTAAATTTTCTTGCGTTTTTTGTCAATGACAGCTTAATCATCTTAGGGTCATGAAAACTAATTTTGCGATAATAAATCGCTTGTTTGAAGAAATTACACCAACCAAAAATTCAAATTGAAAGCTAGTATAAGTACATTTCTCACTAAACCAAAAACCAAGATGAAAATCAGCTTATTGAGATTTGTAGCGAAGCCAATGTTATCTAGGTATTTTACCCGTAATTTCTTTAAAAAACTTATTTATTGGCGCGAAATTGGTTTCAATAAATCCACGATGAGTAATTAAGCTGTAGTTGGCAAAAAACGCAGGAAAATTTTAATTACGCGCGATGACCAAAACGTTGCACCTTAAATCTTGATTTAATACGAGTGTTTAAAGCTAAAATAAAGGGCAAAACTAGATTTAACAGATTTAATTTCAAAACAGATGATGAATGAATGATCATCGGAAAAAACAAATGAAAGTCGGGAAGAAATTAGTTTTTTTTTTACAATACTAAAAGGCTACGCAGAAGACAAATCATAGAATTGGTATGTTTTTATGGAACTTGGTGACGAGACGAGCAAGTCGCTCACCTGATGTCAAGCTTCACAATTTCCCGTAACAGTTCAGTGCTACCCAGTATTTTGAAGTTCAAAACCTTGCGCGGCAATGCGACATCAACAATAAATAAAAAAACCTGATATATTAGATCTTAAATCTCTATGTGCCTTGTAATTACGCTGGATGCATTGCCCTTCAATCCGGAACACAATAATGTTTGCACACTACTGCTTGGCGGTTAAATAACTAACAGAGGTGTGGTACTTCCCCCAGGCGGACTCTGCAGAAGAGTTCTACCACTACTATAATCCATAATGAAAAGAATATATTATGCTCTTTAGATCAGTTCTCCAACATGTCCAAATGCCTGCAACAAAACTGCTCGTAACCTGGAGGCTGACCGCATTTTTTGTAATGTTGCTGCTTGACGAGACCAGAATGTCGCTCACCAGATGGTAAGTGTAACCCTTGCCCATAACTGTTCAGTGCAAACCAGAATTAAAAAGTACACAAAAAATATATACGACGATACGAGAAAATCGCTCGCCTGATGGTAAGCATCACACTATGCACTCCAGAATTCCAAATTAGGATTATGGAAACTATTCGGGGATTTGTCCCCAAAGTAAGAAACTGGGGGCAAATTGAGCTTTCTAAAGCAAAAGCAAATTTGGAATGCCCATCCACCCCCAAAGCAAACTATTGGACGCAAGCTTGGGTCCCAAGATGTGGACCCAAGATTCTAGATGGCAAATGCATTATATTTGGCCATTGGCTCTTATCATTTATTGAGCGACTTAGTCATGTCTTCTGTCATTTTAATACGTCAAAAAATGCTCCACTGCTGCATAACCATGTGGTTAACCAAGAAAAAAGATTTTGGAACGCAATTAAGTTTTAATTTTAAAAACGAAAATGTATTGATTGTTATCATGACTCGCGAAAGTAATTTTTGATCCTTTAAATGAAAGCATAAAATATACTTCTTTAGTATTCTCGTAAATCTTTTAAGAATAGAGTATACCGCCGTCTTGTCCATACATAAAGCCTAGTCTGATACCCACCTCTAAATATTATCCAATTTCGATGTTTTAAATTTATTAATATAAACTATGCTTGTACGTTTGATATATTTTTTAATTTATTTATATCTTCGTTGTTATAGGCACTTAAAGTGACTTTTTTTTGCGTCGAAAATCAGTCATAACAGTCTACCCCCAAAACGCTAATTTCAACAAAAAGTTAGGAAAATTCATTGAACTCTTTCTATAGCACGCACAAGAAACAGAGCAACAGCTATACAATTTCAAATATCGAATGCACCAAAACCTCGCGGCGGGAATCTTAAGATTCTCAATCTTTTTGCAGTGTTCATTTTGTAGAGTGGTGTTTGGGCGGTCTTAAAAACGTCTATAGCCATTTGAAAGTCACTTCTTTTATGATATTTTTATTCAAGTGAAATGTATTACTTTGCTTTGATATCGAAAAGGTATGAGCAATGAAAGCGTTGGCTGGAAATTAATTGGCAACTTTTAGAATCACGAGTCAATAATTGGCAGAAATTTTGTGACTTATCGAGCAATAGGCCTAAAGTAATTTATACAATACAATATTTTACTAACTCCATAGTTACATGTCAAAAATCAAAATTGCTTAGAAGAAAAATAATAATTATCATTGTATGTCTTAAAAAAGAATAAATTTATCAATTCTGGGAACTTCATATAATGAGTCAGTCAGATCTAATGTCTCAGTATTAGTATCAGTTTGGGGCTAGATGGCGCTGTGTCAGAAACGTCCACCAATATTTATTTATATTATTTATAACACCGAGATTTATAAAATAGGCGAGTAGTATTGTCTTAAAAGCGGCGAGGAAAGGTGCGTCACGCACATGACAAAGCAGCTGGCTGTAGATTGCTGGTCCTGCGATGTAGACAATCTTCTCCGACCTTACAAGCTTATGGAACGGCGTCAGAAGCTGGTTCCGTTTCTTGTCACTACAAGTTCCGCGTCCCGTTTACGCCCCTTTTTTTAAACAGGTGCAGTTGTCTAGAGTGCATACTAGACAACACATAACACAAAAGAACAAAAAATACAAAACACAAAATATTAAATAAGCGAGAGAGCATTAAAATTGTACAGTCGAAAGTGTCGATAGCGGGGTATGTGTAAGGCGCATAACACACCAAAGACACTTTTGTGTGCAGCCAGGTAGATGACCTCGCATGGCATTGGAAGTATTCGAAGTTCCTTGAAAAAGTCTACACACGAGACATCACCAGAGACTCCAAATATGGCGCGCAGGGCTCGTTTCGTTTATAAATTAGCCGTGTTATAAAACGACGTTTGTTTTTCCGAAACATTAAAAAAAACAGTTAATCACGCATCCAGAATAATAAATCCGAAAAATTCACCCTAAAACTCATTCATGCAATCTATGCCTAGGTAGACCAATGAGGTTTTTTTTTAGTATATTTTTTTGTGGTGCGGAAACAGTCAACGAGTTATATAGTCTGTTTTATGCCTTAGAATAAAAACCCTTTGCGCAACCGAACTGAATGATAATGAATCACTACTGTAAAGTAAGAAATATAAAATTAAGTTTTTTGTATTTTTTTTATGCGACTGACGAGACGAGCAGTTCGCTTGCGTGATGGGAAGTATCATCTTTGTATAACAATTCAGTACGCCTGTTTTTTTTTACATTAACATTAAAAAAGTAAGTTTTCAATGCGCGACAATCTACTGATCTCGTCACCCTGAGATTGAGAAATAAGATTTTAAATCTCTATAGGCCCAATAATTTCACTGAAAAACATTCACCCTTCATACAGGAACACAGTGATCTTTATACACTGCTGCTTGGCTGAATAACTGGCAAAGTTGTGATAATTCCCCAGGCAGCCTCTGCTGAGTCCTCATAATCATCATCATCATCAGCCGGAAGACGTAAACTGTTGGGCATAGGCCCCCTTTAGAGCGCCACACCGACCGTCAAAATGCCAGCATCCAACGGTTGCCTGCGACTTTCACGATGTCGTCGGTCCACCTAGTGGGAGGCCTGCCTGCGCTGCGTCTTACACAATTACATTACTTATGTAAAAGCTATGGATAAAGCAATAAACAAACATAAATCCATGTTAATCCAGTATACATGCTATTGACACACAGCCACCTGTGGATCGGCTTACTGGTCGTTTGTCATCCCTTGCCGCCCCACTGCCACCCTGTCGTGTTTACAGTCGAACGTGTCGAGAGCGGGATGCGTGTAAGGCGCATCACACACCAAATACACTTTTAAGAAAGACGAAGTTTTAAGTAAGTTTTAAGTACTTTTTTTTGTGCAGTAAGACATTTGTGTTACGTGCAACACTTTTTGTGAAGAAATTTGTTATGTTGTCTAAAGTGCGCTAAAAGACAACACACCACATTTGTTCACAAAAAGTGTTGCACGTAACACAAAATGTCTTACTGGACACAGATGTGTCTTTAGTGTGTTATGCGCCTAAGGAAAACAATTTTAATATATTTAATCATATTAAATTAGTGAGATTGATATCTATCTAACAGTTTTATAGTACAACGTAATATTAACATATTTACATGCTCTAATGAATAATTAATAATATTAACTTAAATAAATATATAATATATAGTTGAACTAGAGCATGTTAATAGTTTAATATTAACATGCTCTAGTTCAACTAGAAAGAATCAATACAGAATCAAAGTCCGGACTGACTCTGTCAGACAACACACAGCCTAAGCCGCTGGTCGTAGAGAGTTGAAATTTGGATCGTGTCTTTGTCTTGATACGTACTGGTGTATATGAAAGGATTTTTCGAAAATCAGCCCCTAAAGATGAAATAAGGTGTTAAGTTTGTATGAAACTTTTTATTCTCTGGCTTCGATTGATACGAAACTAGGTATGCATATCCTATTACAAAAGCAAAAACATACGTGTATCACAGTTTTTACGTTTATGTATACCTAAATAATTTAACCTTTTTTTTAATGCGACTAAAAACATATTATAATTAAGTTAATAATAATTGCACTGCACATAATATATGTATATTGTAATTAATTTTCATTTTCAATTAAAATGTAAATGTCAAAAAATACATTAATAAATTAAATCAAATTAACACGTCAACATTTTAAAAACAGTAGAAAAAATATTAATTTATGATGGCAATGTCACCTCTTGTATTATTGTAATTTATAGGTAAACTTTTTTTATTTCCTATGCTTTGTAAAAGTGATATAATACCTTCTTTGTAAATCCCCATCTTGCTCTAGTTCCTCAATCAATTCCTTTGTATTGTATGTTTATTTTCTGTTAAATAATAAATATTTAGAATTTCCAAAACTAGCTCCCGTTAGGGTCAAACAAAGGGTTTCAAAGTTTTAGTAAGTTTTACTATTAGTAGATCAAGCACTTTCAGTTTCTTATTCTAAGAAATTCTTAATTCTAGAAGTCTTATTACACCCAATAAATGTCATAAAGAAAGATAGCTTTCTTGCTGTGTAAGTTTTCCAACCGAAGTGAACTTTTTTTTTTTTTTTTTTTTATATTACTTGGTAACGAGACGAGCAAGTCGCTCACCTGATTTTAAGCGTCACGCTTGCCCATAACAGTTCAGTGCCACCCAGAATTTTGAACTTCAACAGTTCAAAACAATGCGCGGCAATGCACTGCGTTCGTCACCCTGAGATGTCAGATGTTTAATCTCTGTATGCCCAGTAATTAAGCTGGTAACATTGCCCTTCAATCCGGAACACAGTAATGCTTCCACACTACTGTTTGGCGGTTGAATAACTGGCAAAGGTGTGGTACTTGCCCAGGCGGACTCTGCAAGAGAGCGCTACCACTACAAAAACATACTAGTACATAAGTAAGTAAGATAAGAACTAAGTAGTACATAAGTAGTTGTTAAGTTAACACTCGCAGAACTTAGATGAAAACATTAAAACTTAATGATCAAAGTAAATGGAATAATATAACAACTGGCAAATTAAACGAACTTTTTCAGAATAAACATACTGGGGAAGCTTTTGGATATCTCGTTAGTTATTGTAAAAGTTAAAATTAAATGTACATACTACTACTAAACTATGTATGACTACCCACTTGGCTTTGTTGATAACGCGTCTCCGTCATGGGCAGGAGGTACTGGTAAGGTTGCCGGTCGACCGGCTGAATATATGAATGACTAGCTGCGCTCTGCGGTTTCACCCGGTATTCTACGAAAACCGAATATTTTTCATTCAATGGCCTGTGTTAATCCAGGGTATAAGCTACCTCCATACCGAATTTCATTTACATCCATTCAGCGGTTACAGAACAAACACACTTACATACTTACACACAAACTTTTGCAATTATAATATTAGTGTGATGAATTTAAATTTTAATAACAATTTGGGCGTTAGTTGTCCATATTTGGGGTGGATGCCATGGCATCCCCTACAAAGAGAATCCTAATGAGGAGCTATGTGAACGTAAAACATTATATTGGGTTTTCGGAAAGACGACCGAAATTTTCAAGGATATTGTCCTCGTGATTTCAACAACTTTTGCTACAGGACCAAACTTGAAATCGTGAAAAGAAAATTTGCTGTGTAGTATTTTTGTAGGTAGCCAAAAGTCCGTTTACCACAGGTTGCGAGCACATGTTGAATTACATTACACATTACCTCATTGAAATAGCTTCAGCGCGCGCTGCCTACCTCTGTATTCACTTGTATATATCTTTACCAGGGGTTTTTTTTTATGTTACTCTGTAGCTAGACGAGCAAGTCGCTCACATTAAGCGTCACGGTTGCCCATAACAGTTCAGTGCCACCCAGAGTTTTGACTTTCAACAGTTCAAAACTATGCGCGGCAATGCATTGCGCTCGTCACCCTGAGATGTTAGATGTTAAATCTCTGTATGCCCAGTCATTACGCTGGAAACATTGCCCTTCAATCCGGAACACAGTAATTCGTGCATACTACTGCTTGGCGGTTGAATAACTGGCAAAGGTGTGGTACTTCCCCAGGCGGACTCTGCAAGAGAGCCCTACCACTACAAGGGGTTCGGAGATCTAGCGAAAAATGTGTCTGAAATGAGGTTTCTTCAATTATTTCTTTTATCGAGATAAAGACATGTTATGTTTTTTCCTTTTTAAATAGACTAGAAGATAGAACCAAGTTTTAGATCAACCGTTGGTATTATGAGCTTAAATGTACGTAATTTTCTGTCTTAAAAAAAACGAGGTGCACAGTCTAAATAAAGTCTTTTATTTAACTGAATTAAGATGAATTGGATTGAATTAATATTAGATAACTTGTTTTATAGATTATTATAGGAATGCAATGAAAAAAAAAAAAAAAACATTTTTTTCAGTTTATCTTCGTAATAAATCATAATAATATCCATATCATTATTATATATATATATATATATATATATATATATAATAATGTCGCCCATGATCATAATAATATCATTCAGTCAAGTTTTCCTTAACGTACTTATTCTTATTTACATAACAATATACACCTTCACCACAATAGGGCCACATTTCCGTAAAGTGTAAATGCGGGCCATATTAAGTACAATATAAACAAGGTAATACGGTCCCTTCCACGGTAACACGTCCGTAACACCAGGGGGCAATGTGATCTACCAGTTACACGGCACAGTTTGTAAGTTTGCAGTAAGAAGTATTGTAAATAAGCCGGGGGCGTAAAAATCACTTTAATTATTTTGCCGAACAATTTTTTTAAATGTGGAATAGTTTGGAACTGTTCACCGTAACATAGTTTGAAATTTGGTGACTGACAAGATTGGACTTCTTCCACCCTTTCATCTTTGTTTTTCTGAAACCATTTTAAAATATCGATATATGTAAAGTAAAGAATCCTGTCTTGGAACATAAATAATAAAGCCTTTTTTATTTTCCTTAATATAAAGTAACAAAATCTTATTCTGAACTAGTTTACACATTAAAATATTAAGGACCTCTCAAAGAGTGAAGGCCTCCTCCATTTTTAACCACTTTTTTCTGTTATTTGCCGTAATCATCCAGTCTTTTCCTGTTGTTTTAAAAATTTCGTCAAGCCATCGCTCTGCTGGTCTCCCTCTGTTTCTCTTGCCTGTTGGTCCATCCCATGTTATTGCCTTTTTTGTCCATCTGTCATCATTCATGCGTGCAATGTGGCCAGCCCACTTCGATTTGAGTTTTTGGCAATAGGTCTTGGAATATACACTGCTATAAATAAATCTAACTGTCTTTGTATTCGAAAATGGCTTCTTTCAACAAAAGAGTACATATTTTAAATTGTCTATTTTGTATCTCGCTCTGTTTTATATTTTTCAGTAACTATATTTTCACGCTGTGGCTTCCGGCGTCAGCAAGCTCTCGTCGCCGGAAGTTGCGGAGCGGCTGAAGCGTTGCCGGCTTCCGGTGACGCACTTCCGGTTTGCACTCCTTGTTATCCGCTACTCCTGCCGTAAGTATCTTTCAAGTGATATTATTTGGGAACTTGGATTTTTAATAACTTAATATTTTTTATATTTTTTTACGAGACGAGGCACTGCCTTAATTGACGATAGACATATGTCTTAATAGTAATTTACAATGTCATACACTATGTATGTATGTAATTTGTAAGTAGTCTATAGTTCGTATGTATTTTGGTTAGTTAATAAAGAGGCACTTACCCGGTAAATTAGATTAAGTAATTACTAATTAATTTAAGTAATGATTTACTATTAACTTTTTAGTAATTTACTTAAATTTAATTTGATTATGTTTTTAGCTTTTTTTTTTTTTAGCATTACGCGTCTACCCTAAAAAAATACAGCGTCCTACATAATAGTCCAGAGATATTTTACCAGCGACATTTTTCAACGAAATCCATCGCGCCACCTGTCACGATAAGGCCGTGATAGTGTCACGAGCGGAGCGGAAACGAGATACCAACACGGGGGTACCGGATGACAGACCAAACTCGGTGTGTTCACTCCGTGCGTACAGTGCGACACGGCTTGACGCATGTGGATGAGGTCTCTGATAGAGCGCTTTTAGTACGTCTATCTCTCTTTGATACTTAAGAGAAAATAGGATAGCAGCTATAGTTTTGACTAAGTTCATCATAAGTTGTGTCGTTCTGTAGTTTAATCTGTGACACAGAGCGGATGGCGCGGTGCTTGCGCTCATGTAATCTCTCGCGCTGTCCGCTCAGCGAGTTATGATTTCCTTCTTGAGGTGCGGGCGAGTTCATGAGCTGGAGCGGACTTATAAGCGGAGAGGATTTATTTCGTTGAGACGAGAATAAATGTTAATAGTGGGGTTTTGTTAATCTACTGAAAAAAACAGTTTATCTTGATAATTTCTGGGTTAAATATTTTTCGCCTTATTACTCTTGTACCAAATCGCTATATCTCTTTTAATAAGCGAGCACCACAACAAAGAGTGGTGAAACAATCTCGCAGACAACAAAATAAATTGTCGCGCGTCTCGTGGGGATTGTTTTTAAATTTCGTTAAGCTCTGTAACTTTAACGGGAGAGAAGGACATATCCATACAACTACAAACAGGAAGGATAGAGATATAGTAAAGTTGCTGTAAAGAAAGCTTAGCGGTTTGGAGTCAAAGGTAACGATGCGAAACTGTGGGTTCTTTGATATTTCTCGGAATCGTGGACGCCTGAAAGGAAATCTGTCAAAGACGGAATTTTAGATTTTCACTCCTTTTGTGGCTCGCGCTAAACCGACATTATTCAAATCTGAGAAAAAAAGCTATTATGACATTTTTCTATAACAATTTTTTGCTTGGGTTCATCAAAAATAATTTTATATTGCAAGTCAAAAATTAACATTTTATTTATTATTTTATTCTATTTTTTTTTTTTGTGTTTTTATTTTAGCATTATTTTTTCTTAGCTAGCCATATCATTTCTTATTCTAGGTTATTTTATCGATAACTAAACTTTTCTACATTTAAACTTACTGCTCTTAATAATAAGACCTCCGTAATGCGACAAAAAAAGTTAACTCGGTAATTCCCCCAAAATACTTACCATTATCGAAAGCTATTCGTGTCGAACTACTTTCCCTTTTCCGATGGCAAAATTAAGCGAATGACATCTTCATTTTACCTCAAGCACCGAAATTCGATCAAAGTTGGCGCGTTACTATCAAAAAATAGGATGTTATTTAATCGAACACCAAACCAAAAAACACTTTTCATACTAAAAGTCTCATTTTGTTTTATAAAAAACAAAATATATTATGTATAATTAAATGTTATTTCTTTGTTCTATAAATCAACAGTTTTCAAGGTAAAATAAATAATTCTAAATACTTCCTAACCGCAAACCAAAAAAACAGGAGATATATAAGAGTTACTGATATATTACGTATCCTATGATATGAAGACGAATGATACATTCCGGATATGAAGACGAATGGAACGACACCTCAAACTTCAATATTATCAAGCCATTTACGCTGCATAAGGCAATAATAGATACATATAAGTAACACCGGAACTTACAAACACGGAAAACATTACTCTATTTCGGGACAGTCGGGTAATAAGTGGCAGTCAGTAGTATAACGTGCAAAAATACCAGTGATCTAAGGAAACGAAAAAAAAAAAACAACCGGTCCAGTTCCCTGTTGCCTATCAGATTTAGTCTGCAAACAAAGTTTTGATGAAAACATTTTGCTGCGCATTAAATATTTCTGATGTGCACTTAAATATTTTCCCAAAAAATATCATGGCGTTGAGGCCAGACATAATGGAACGATGGGCGAAAGAACCGCTATTTTGGCAGATGGAGTGTATCCTTGCCGTTCAATAACATCACCAAGATGTCGTTCGTCAGAGCATGGCTCTGGGAAATATGCTCTGAAAATAAGGTCGACGACAAGATGATTTTCAAAATAGGTATATAAGGAGCAGGTAAAACTTTTATAGAAAAATCGATATACTTAAGACGCTTCGAACTGTCAAAACACTCTGCCGCAGATGCTTTTTAGGCGCACCAATGACAAATTTGCGTGCAGTAGGTAAGAAACGACGTGGTCTCCTGTAATTGGGGGTGCACCCTGCTTGATGCCTATGTTTCATAATGTGAATGTAATGTGTAACTCCTTGGGGATCCATATTCTATAAAATAAAATAAAATAAAATAAAAAATAAAATTTGTGTTATGTCGCACATCTTTTGGACCGGAATGTGATGTGCTTCCCATTAGCGCACTCTCATTGAAATGTATTGGTATGCAATAAATTTGTCTAGGATAAATGTGCCATGCACAACATTTATTTTGTAGTATTGGTGTGTGCGTGCCACTAACTCGATATGTTTTTAAACGTCAAGTTTCGTAATATTTCAAGTCAAGTATCTGCGTCAGCCTTCAAACATCCCACTGCTGAGACGCTGGCCCAGTGCGGGTTTGCGGATACATACGCCATGGAATTTATTCTCCGGAAATATGAAGGTTTACTCACGATGCTATAAGAAGTCAAGCCAAGTAATATTTCACAAAATAGAATCAAAGCAATTCTCAGTCATAGTCTAAGTCAAACATTTTCAGTCACAGTCCAGTCAAACACAAGTCTTCTACGGAACTTCTACTTGTGGAATAACACGAAAAGACACGATTTACAAACCAGGTTGCAAGAGCTGATGACGTTTGGTCGGATCTTAGGACGGCCAAATTAGAAATGTCTGGAGGCTTTTGTTGAAGGTCTTGTTTAATGTATAGGTATTATTTCCTCAAACTTAATTATGATATTTACGGAAATAAAGTATAGCCAACCAGATGTACCCAGGTCGAAAAACAAAAAGCAGACTACGACCTTACTTGAGCTTTACTTTTGTCAGATACATGCAAGCAAAAGATAACAATATATATAAATATAAATATATATATAATATATTTTTTTTATATTATATAAATATATATTTATATATAAATATATATTAATATATATATTTATATAATATAAAAAAAAATATTATATACATGCAAGCAAAAGATAACAATTATCTTTTGCTTGCATGTATCTGACAAAAGTAAAGCTCAAGTAAGGTCGTAGTCTGCTTTTTGTTTTTCGACCTGGGTACATCTGGTTGGCTATACTTTTATATATATTATATATATATATATATATTTATATTATATATAATGTGTTAATTAAGCCCTTTCATTTAATACCAACACGGCATCATTAAAATATATTTTTTAGTCCATGAATTTACGTCCTCTAGAGGGCGTAATATTTTATTTAATGTGACGTCACATAGCCTATAGCCAGCGGACGATGAAGACTCTTCCAACGATACCTCATTTGCCAAATTATGATAAATAATTTAGAAGTTATAAGGGAACAGAAGAACATACATACATAACGGTCAAAATAATAACCTACGTTTTGCTTCGCGTGGTCGGGTAAAAATGAACGTATGAGCATGTTTGAGAAAACTTATTATCCTTACAGCCAACACGCGGTCACCGTCCCCTGGTCGTATATAACGAGCCTTGCACGCGAAAACGCCCATAAAAAGTATTTAGATCAGCCCCCGTATATCTTCGGTAGGTTGCGACTTCGAGCCATGGAGTGTGGGATAGGGGATAAGAATACAGTGTGGAAGTTGTAACAAAATCTTGGAAAACACGTCATACCTTGTCGAGTAGACCATTTATCGTCAGCCAGAAGACGTCCATTGCGGAATAAAGGCCTCCTCTTAGAGCGACACACTGGACGACATTTTATCATTTGCATCCACCATTGATCAAACTCGGTACCGGCACAAACGGCCAGAGGCTTGTTTTGCTCTAAGGCACCCACTGATTGGCCGCGACTATTATGTCTTCGGTCCACCTACTGGGAGACCTACTCTGCTTCTCTTGTCTCTCTGTACTCTAAAAGTTTCTTCCCCATCTATTACCGGTTCTTCGAGCGATTAGTCTACCCATTGCCACTTCAATTTGCATACCCTAAAGGTATGTTGGTAACTTTTGTTTTTCGGCGATTATTGTTGGTGTAGCATTCATCACACTTATATTAGTTGCTTGACTTTGGCGTTACATGAGGCAGTAGTGTACATTTTTTCATTCCTAGATTTGCTGCATGACAGCCAGTCGCCATATTGTATTTATGATGACGTCACACATCCCGTGACAGTATGAACACGAAATTTTAATTACTTTTTTGGAGAACAAAAGGGAAATTTCATACTTTTTTCATCCCTTATTTTTTGGCTAGGCAAAGCCTAGGTCAACGTAAGCTTTTTTTTAATGTATATATTAAAATTGGTACCATCCCACAGTGCTCACTCCCAAAGTAACCACTTCCTATAAATACCTTTGTGTCGCTTACTCTCTCACTACTATAATACTTAGAGCGAAATTAGAATATCATCTCTTACGAAGCTACGACTTTTTTTTTCGTTCTGACATAGCTAGACATTATTCGCCACTCGACTAAAACAAAGTCAAAGTCAAAGTTATTTATTGGTAAATATTCATCTACAAGTCAAACAATCTGAACAAGAAGAAAATAACAAGGCCTAAGACGCTGTGAGAACTAGGGAACTTTATCAAAGATTTAGGAAAGCTTATGACTTGCACCAAGCCTCATTGCAACTCTACTGAGCCCTTCCGCCATATTCGTTATGCATGCTCTATTTATTCCCGTCGAGTATTTATGAAGCCAAATATATTTAACTGCCATATTTGCGCGCAAATACGCAGCGCGCAAATATTTGTCACGGAATAAAATATTCATTTTGGGAATAATTTTCATCGCGCAATATCGGAAGATTGTGATGCGATATTAACTTATGTATTAGAATTATGTTAATGGCTTAATTTATCAAGTGAAGTGATGGTAAAGTGATGATCACCTGTTTGATTTTAAATAGGATTTGAGGAACACAAACCTTGTTGTTGAACACCTAGTATGAGTAAAATGGTGGTGTTGTCATTAACGTCTAACATCATTTTTTTTTGAAATAAAAAAAATATATCATCTAAAAAAATGGCTTATTCTCAACGGCCCTAGTAATGCCCCCATCAGTGGGACGCTGGGAATTTTAATTCCCTACGTCCCCACCAATATAAATGGTGGGGACGTTGGGAATTACCCCACTACTTAAAAATGGGTGGGGAGTTTCGGAATGTAATAACCCTACATCCGCACCATTTTATTTACCTAGTGGGGTAGTAGGGAACTTAAATTCCCAACGTCCCCACTAAAATGGTTTGAATGACCGTAGGTACAATAAAAAGCTAACTAATTTGAATCTATCAAATACCGATTTATTTAAACGAGTACGTATTTGAATGTCTTAGGGTGTCTACACATGGCCCGACCCGACATCGCTTGAAAAAGATGGCTATATATAAGTTTCTGGGGAAGCGAAAGGGAGAAGCTATAACCTTAATAGTTTGTTTCTTTTGCTCCCGTGAAATTCAAATCTAGCTGTCCCTTTCACACGATGTCAGGTCGGGCCATGTGTAGACACCCTTAAACTGAAATGGCTAACGGCGAAATGTCATGCTTCAGAATGTCTAAAATATTAATGTAAAGTGGTTTAAGTCTTAAACACATGTTAAGGTTTAAGATGTCGAAGCTATATTGTATTGTATTGTATTCCACTAATTCTTAAACTGCGCATGTATTTTTCTGTGTTGATGTTTATATATATATTTTTATTATATAATTATTATTTTTTATTTCATATATACACTTATACTATTTGTAAAACATCATTTAGTTTATTTCTTTATAGTACCTATATATACACATAATAATAATACGATTTGTTTCTACCTACTTATGTTATATGTTTAGACCTTTTATTGGCTGTACTATATTTTTGTTTAAGATTATTTTTATATTATGATTTTGTGCTGTTGGTCTATTAATAAATAATAAAAAAATATACATATATAAACTTTTTAATTATAAAATAAGTTAAAATTATTTACAGAAACCACTATTTTACGTTGTTTGCAACTGGATGACGAGACGAGCAAATCTCTAGCCTGATGATAAGCGTTAGGTCAGCAAAGTTAACTAGCCCCTAACAGTTCAGTGTCACTCAGAATTTGAGCTTCAACAGTTCAAAACAATGCGCGGCAATGCAGTGCTCTTCTAGCTCTGAACTATAACATGTTAAAATCTTTTGTTTTCTTGCGTTTTTTGTCATGTAAAGTTCAATAACTTATCGTATGTATGGATTCATAATTTTGTCGTGGTAGCTCAGTGGGAGTACGCTCGCCTCAAATTCGTGGGTCGCGGGTTCGAACCAGGGCGGGCCCGAACCAATGAGTTCTTTAGAACTTACGTACGGATATACCACTGGGTTTTTGGTTAAGGAATGTTTCCGTGAGGAAACCTGCATATTTCCGGAGAAGAAATTCGATGGCGTGTTTGAATCCGCCAACCTGCACTGGGCCAGCGTGGTGGGCACGGCCCAATCACCCTTCGAGGGTAGGCCGATATCCTAGCAGTGGAATGTTAAAGACTGATGCAAATACAGACAGGTTCAAGAAAACTGATTTTACGATAAAACTAGAAAATGAAACAAGAAAACTTTCTATGAAATTTTACTAAGAATTTCTAAATTTCTGAAATTTGCCGAAGTGTCTCTAAATGCCTTCATAATTTAACGAACCAAACTTTCAAAGTAACGTCCCTAATCATCATTTAAAATCTTAATTTCCTAAAAGTTTGTAAACAATCGATAAAATTGAGATAATTATGGCCTCGACTTAATTTACCCAAGTTTCGGGTAAAACCGCGAAGTTGCCAGATAAGATACAAAGAGTCCCTACGAAAGGTACACTTACTGAACAGTTTATGATGCGGCCACGATAGGGACGTTAGATAAGGATAGGAAAAGCCGTAATTTATCACTGACCGGTAAGTTGTGATTCTTTTCGGATCTCATGCTGAAATAATGTTAAAAGATTTTCCTAAAGATATTTTTGTGAAATATTGTAATAGGTTCTCCTTTTTAGGCAATTTACTTGACTGCCTATTACCTAACAGTTTTTACGGAAAGCTCGTAAGTATTTGTAAATCAAGATAAAACTTTGTGGCAGGAGGATATGGGGTCTTTGCCCAGCTGTGGGACGGAACATGATGAAAAAAATAATAAAATAAAACTTATCACATAGTCTTCAACACACAAACTATCTACGTGAAACACAATAACAACCACTAAGAAATACATAAATTATAATTTAAGTGACAATTATCCATAAATTAAAATAAATAAATAAATGAAGGAGGAGGAATGGCGCTCTAAGGGGGAGGCCTATGTTCAGCAGTGGACGGCTGATGATGATGATGATGATGATGAAATAAAGGTACTAGATTTATAATAAAAGTAAATACTAATTATTTATAAAACTTATGATAAAAAAATAGGTCTCTTTCAGAAAAAAACCTCTTTTAAGCACACAATGGTGTCGATTCTTTTCTGCCATTTTCTAAGCTAAATTCGGCAGCATAATTTAAGTCCTGTTAGATGGTTTAGTTTAGTGAGAACAACAGAATCGACATTACTATATACGGAGGAACTTATCATCGGTTTTGTATAAAAGGATGAAAACTAAACATCAGCGGAAGGTGAACTTGTCTACCAATAACAATGTCGCAGTCATAGCCAATAGCAGATAGATACATAGTAGTTGCGAGTTGCAGCTGCTCCGGTCGCCAGCTGAATAATTCAGCACATTCTATCGGGAATTCATTGTAAGTGCATGTGGGATCAGACGTGTTTTTGGAGAAAACAGGAAAAGGACATGACTAATTTTAAGTTAAATTTGTTCGGAAATATTTAAATCGTGGCTTTCCTTTCGAGCTTTTGTTTAGATAAACTCTTTTGTTTTTCGTTCTGTTTTTTTAAATCTGTTTTGGTCTTTTTTTTTAAACTCTGATCAGGGTTTAATTACATTTATATTTACTTGGAAACGCTCGATTCAAGAAGAGACGGACATAATAAATAATAGCCTCTACACACGCACCTGATAGGATTTACACAAAATTATTTTCATTCTATAATATTCAAATCTAGCCATCCGCAGATTTCAATATCATAGAATGAAAGAATCGATATCATAAGGTCATAGTTTATCCCTTTTGCTCCCATGAAATTTAAATCTTAGCTATCCCTTTTGCATGATTTCAGATCAGTGGGCTTATCCCGTAACTCTGAAAGCGATAGCGAGAGTTGCGCGAGCGGGACCGCGCATAGAGCGACTAAGTTGGTACGAGCGAGATGGCATGCTCTCGCAATCAGAATCACGAACGTTTCAATGTTAGAAAATAAGCCCGCAAGTCATGTATAGAGGATAAAACACCGTACAATCCAAGAATACAAACTAAGAAAAACAAATGGTTACTACAATAATACTACAAACATTACACACATAATTTACATATTCAGACACTTTCAATTCGTCAAGAAGTAATGTGAAAAATTGATATTCCGTTTTATTTACTTATCTACTTTCATATAATTATATTGTAGGTAGGTTATAGATAACTAATGAATTAATAATATAAGAAACTATATTTCATGACTAAAAAAAACAAAACAGAGGTACAAAAACTTTATATGATTAAATAAATAGAGTAACAACTAAAAACAAAACAACAAGAAACACACAAAGGAAAATCCCAAACAAAAGTTACACGAGAGTCAAAAGAGCAAAACTTGAGCAAGAGTAGAATTCGAGTAAAACACAACACAAACTAGAGGCGCCCTCTACTGACGTACCTTTGAAGCGGATTTTTTTTAGGAATTGCTTTGAGAGGCGGGCCTTGGCTCGCCCGATGCGCCCTGAAACATACACGCTGTGCTGAAACAGGGGGCTTTGGAGTTAACTTATTTGTTTGGTATAATATATTCTAGCTAGTTTTAGGGTGCATTTCCATCAGATCTGTGCTGAGTAGGTGCGCGAGGAAAAAACCTACCTACAGGATTACGAGGCTAGCAAAATGTTATTGGTATATTTTTTTAGCGGGCTCTCACAACTCTGGTAGAAACGCACCCTACGGATAGTAAGTAATTTTAAGTATTTTTATTTTATTCTTTATTTTTTTGGAACTCCTGTGCCAAAATTAAATGAAACTTTGCAATATTTGTATTGCTATAATTTCCTATTTTTTTTTTTTTATTTATTCTGTTGAAGCCGGTTTTTTTTTTTGTTAAAATTATTTATGTTGCGAGTAAAGAAAAATAAATAACGCATCAAATATTCCTCAGAAGCACCTTATTATAAATAACATAACAAGCTATTTAGGGTTTTCATTTTTCGAATTTCTGAATTTTTGGGTTGCCAGTTTTAGCAAAAGTAATGTTACTATATTGTTATTAACCGAATAATTACGAAATTTCCAACCACTACTTTTTCTGCCCAAATCGTGAAAAGAGAATTCTCTCTCGGCCCCAATCTGCTACAATTTTCACCTTGTCAAATGTAAAATCGTTTATCCGCTCGTCTCCGCGTATTTCCATACAATCTTGGATTGGGAGCAATCGCGCGTTCAACGCGCTTCTAATCCACGCGGGTTACTGAAGAAATCAGGATTATTCCGCACTCAGCTGCTTCCGCCGTAGGGCTGGCACGGCGCTTGGAGTAATACTTATTTTTATGTTTACGAGAAGCAGCCTCTTTTTATGTTTGTATAATAAGTATCCATGTGCGTGTGTTACTAATTACCTCCTGTAAGTAGCCTAAGCGACTTGACCAATTTGACGAGTTGGATTCTTCTTTAAGTCCGCAATGACGTCTACATTTTGCAGTCGTATATATTTCTTTTAATAATACTAGTAGTTCGCGCCTAACTGAGACCTCGCTTTCGAGTTTTGACAGTATAATTCAAGTTTTTAATCTATATATATAAACCACAGTATAAAACCGACCTTACGCACCCCTATTTACCCATGACTCTAGATTCACCGCATCACCCCCAGTTCACCAAATCACCCCCGAGTTCCCTCTTTTACCCCCAGTTCCCCTATCATTTCCAGCTCCATCACTGACAGCCCTACATCCAAGGCGCCTCTGCAGTGAGCTGTGTTATCAGAAAGTCTCTGTTTAATATTTAAACCCGCCGATTGGAGGCGCGACGTGACGCGGCAAATTCGAGCCTGATTACGGGATTTTCCTATAATTTCCCCGGGAAATGGTTTTATTTTCAAGCTGCTTGAGCTCTTTTACTTTACGGGAAAGGTGTTAAAAATATACGAGATGACGAGGAGGTTATTAAATCATATGCGGGAGTTTTTTCGTGTGATATTCTCATTAAATTCTTTATTTACCAATTGAGGTAGGTACAATTTGAAGCCGCTTTAAATCATGTAGATTTTATGCCGAAAAAATAAACAAGTAATATTGTTATAAGAAAAACAAAATACCCGACTGTAAAATGTAGCCACACTCCGGACGTAAAGAGGAATCTAACGACACCTCGCTTGTCAAAATCGGTCAAGCCGTTTAAGACACAGTACATCTTATAGGAACACACATAAATACATACATACTCCCAAAACACATTACCATCCGTCTCGGCTGATAACGAATAATAAACGGGAGTTTTTAAACTGGTGGTTTTTAATGTATTAATTGACCGAGCGAAGCGAAGGTCTCAGAGTTTACTGGGACAAATCGGCATTTGTATGTATGTTTGTATGTTTGTGTGTATATTTGTCCGATGATAACTTGCGAACCGTTGATCCGATCTTCATGAAGTTTTGTAGGCAAGTAGTTCATTTCAATACAATTTTTAAGTTCGAATATGAGCTGAATCGGTCCAGTGGTTGTGAAAATAAAGGTCGCGAGGACTCAGTTCGCCGCGAACTACTAGTTATTGGATAGATTAAATGCCTCAAACCTACATTTTTAGAATTTTTGCATAGACCACTTAGGTCGGTATGGGAGCAGGATGGAGTTGCGATGGGAAAGTGTTAGTACGGGATGGGAATAGAGCAGAGTAGCAGAGCAGAGAGCGGAGCAGAGAGCGGAGCAGAATAGAGTGGGGTAGAGGCGGGACGGGAACAGGATGGAAGCAAAGATGCGGGTGGAGTGATGATAGGAGCGGCACAGATGTAAAAAATGTGCAAGAAATTTGAAGGGATGGGTTTTTTCCACGCGTACGAAGACGCGGGTAAGAGCTAGTAATTTTATAAACGGAATAAAAAATAAAAGATAAAGTGTAATTAAACTTTACTACAATTCCACGACATAGATTAACTCGGCACGACTCTAAAACAGAATAATATCGTACTTATCATCAAGTAAAACGAAATGATTTATCTTTCAAATCCCTAACGTTCAATATTTAAATAAGCCGCTGGAATTAACGCCATCTTGCGATAGAAGATGGCATTAGCTGGGCAAGGAATTAAGGAGGTTTGATAACTAATTTAAAATTATAATTGAACTTCCTTGCTACTCGCCCTGTCTTTGCTTGTACATTTGAACTTATTTACGATTATATTCGCGAAAACCACTTAATTAGGTAACTAATCTAATAATAGGTCACTTACATAATTATTGAAATTGAAAATAGTTTTTTTTTTAAATTGATATTTTTTGCTTTAGCTTATGGCCATCTTATTTTTTCTCACTCACAAAAATAAAAAGACGCGCAGATACATTTATTTTATGCAGACGCAGAGTTTTGCGAGTCGTAAAACAGAATCGACACCACTGTCTCTCTCTCTCTTTCTCTCTCTCCTTCTCTCTTTCTCCCTCGCTCTCGTTCTCTCTCTTATATTTTGGCTTCCAACATTATATTTAGCCAGTGTCAAGTTATGTAATATTAGGATTGAAGTAAAATATGTCGCAATTAAAACAAGCCATAGTCTCACCCCCGAATACTGAAACGTTCGTTAACTTTGACAACAGATTAATTATAATACTGCCCTTGTCTGGCACTAATCAAATGATAAAGGCAGCAATAGACTTAATATGTCGTCAAAGTTAACAAACGTTTCAATATTCGGGGGTCAGCCAAGCAAAGTAAGTCACTGTCAAGTCCAAGTCTTTTATTTATTTATTTATTATATACCGTTATTAATTAAAACGGTAAAAACACCAATTACATAAACAGTAAAGTGATGTAGACTTTAGTTTAAAAGAGTTTTGAAAATTACAGAGGAAATAAAAAAAAATACATTTAATATCCTTAAAATATCATTGCCAATGTTTTACACCAATTTAAATTATGTTTTTTTTTTTTTTTTTTATTTGGCGAAGGAAAAACAATTTTTTCGAGTTTTTTCTTCTTCGCTAAATTAAAAAATAATAAAATTGAAATTGCTGTAAAACAATGGCAATGGTATTTTAAAGATATTAAATGTATTTTTTTTATTGACTCTGTAATTTTTATATTTAAAACATGTTAAAAAAGTGCGAACGAGATAGTTGAATCAGGGGACGGGCGGCCGGGCCGTAAATAATTTCCAAGGTGGAGTAGGAGTGTAGGAGTGTAGATTGCATCTTGCATTTGATTATTACACTAATTACCGTTCAAGGCACATCTGCGTGTTCTACTCGTACATAGGTACTCTAAGGAATTAATTTCGCTTCTTGAATGGGTATTACTTCACAAATATACTATAAGTATACCGCCGCCTCGTCCAGACAGAAAGCGTAGTCCGATAAATGCTATATTTAAACCGTGAAAAACTATTCTTGTTTTTTTATTTTTTATTTCGCATTATCTTCTTTGTTATTAAAAAATTATTACTATTCGCTGAAAAAACAAAACAATGCGGCATAGATTACGGTTTATCCAAGCAATTGACACCGAAAACAAGAGATTTTCTTAAGATTTAGGGGGTGATAACGGACTACCACCGAAACGCTAATTTCGTCTAAAAGTTAGGAAAATTTACTAGCTCTCACTCTATTGCACGCATGAGAACCAGAACGACAGTACAATTTCAAATATCGAATGCGCCAAACCCTCGCGGTAGGACTGTCCTCTTAGTGTGTGAAAAATGGTTGATTTATATTAATTAAGTGTTTATGGACATTCACGAGTGTTGGTGTATATTATAGTGTCGTGAAACGTAAACCTTTAATAAAGTCTCCACGTTACTGGTCCTGTCTTTGAATTTGACCGTGACTTACTTTGCTTGACCTATTCTAGGACTAAGACTTCTTTTTTTCATTTGAAATATTACAAAACTTGACACTGGCTAAATACATAACAACGCGAAGAGCCAAAATTTAAGAGAAAAATCTTATAATTAAAGATTCCGAGTGCAACAATTTGATAAAAACACATTATAAATAATTTTACAATGCAACAAAATCACTTATTAGTACTTATTTTGAATAATTAAAAAAGTGTATTCAAATATTTTTAATTTTGTTCTTCGTAATAGTTACCAACGACAACTTCCAGGAGTAGTTGTTTTTACCTGAAACAATCAGAAACAATTTACGTTAATAATGTCTGAAGACCGTAAAGAACACATTAAGACTAAGTACTTACAACTGTAATATAAACGAAAGTATAAGGAGAATAAGAATAAAATAATAAAGTTTATTACTGATTGGTTTGTTTACTTGCTGAAATTAAAAAAAAAAATATTACCATATCGCAATGTTAGTTATATTGTCACCCGAGCAGCGAAAGCCAAAAGAGGTGATTTGATAAAATGTAATTTTACTATTGCTCTTAGTTGGTCATTTATTTATTTATTTTATTTATTTATCAACTAAAACCGGCACAATACGCCAATTTCATTAGTCAACCATACACACAAATCACAATAATAATATAATATAATGTCGTATAAAATCACTGTAAACTATTACAGTTAGTGAATGTATAAATATAAATAATAAAGAATAATTTATTGACTTAATTATTATGTCAATATAATAATAAATATAATGTGTTAATATTATATTATGTCAATAAATTATTATTATTATTTGTCATTTGCTTAGTGCTAGACAAAGGCAGCATTAGAATTAATCTGTTGTCAAAGTTAACAAACGTTCCAGAATCCCGAGGTTAGCTTTTTGCTTGCTTTTTGGCAAAACTTAACTTTAATAAAATTTTAGGTATTTTCCCCTTCTTTATTGAAGTCCTAGCATCCAATTCTCATATCCCACCTGCCTGCTTGCATCTACGTCACAAAATAAGTCCCTCGCGTATAATGTAATTAGCTTACGTTGTTGTTCGTATTTTTATACTATTTGCCTTCCATCGCCGTTTTCATTCCGGCAGCCAGTACGGAGCGCTCATAAAAATGGTAATGGACAGGCTCCACGAGAGATACGACGCGCTGCTAATTATTTTGGTGTGTTGCACTTTTTGCGTTTGGTTGATTATACTTCTGTTTTGAAATTTAGACGCTATTGGGAATGTAGCTTTCTTTTCGTCAAATTGGATAAGTGTTTCAAAGGAAAACTAAATTATTAAACCACCCGCGATTTCAAGTTTTCTTAATTTTTTTCGGCATTGGAAAATCGCAATGCTGATTCTCAATGTTCTCATGGTACAAACCAAATGCAAACAGTTTGTTCCAACAACTTCCTAGCTGAATTTTATACAAATAAGTTCCACCATTGAATAAACTTAACCAACAGAAACACAGTGACAATGATAATCATTCTTTTCACGTAGTCGGTAAAACAATTTTTTTTACCGTAACACACCAACTATGTAATAATGTCATTAAAAATAAATTATCAAAATATAGAAATGAATTTATTAATAAATAAAAATTATATTTCAAAATAAATCATTTAATAATAAATTATATTAAAATAATGTAAATAATCATCTTGTTAACGGTGAGAACGGGCCTAGTTTTAGGCCGGAGATCAATCACTCTTAGAATCCGCACTCAGGACGATCGACGGTTTTTGAATGTTTTACCACGTTTTAAAGGCCCGCTCCCCTGATTTGCACAATATTGTTTGGAATGTAAAAAAATAAAAAACGGAGGAAATTTAAAAAATTAAAATAATAATGTTTCTTTAGAATATACTTAGATCTAGGTAACAGTGCCAATGTTTTTTAGCAAATTTTGATGTAAACATTTTCGATTATGACGGGAAAAAATCTAGAAAAAAATGTTTGTCCTTCATTGTCAAAATCGAAAATATTAAAAAAAAATATGAAAAACTGCGAACAAGATAGCTGAATCAGGGGAGCAGGCCCTTAAAATTCAATATTTACCCATAAAATTAAATGAATCCAAAATAAACACAGGCCCGGCCTGCATACAGCATCATTAATTGGTTAAAATCGATCTGTTCTAAACAAAATACCCTTTTTGTGACCGTATTTTTGCAGAATTAAAGTACATCGCACACAGTACCAGCTCGACACTGGACCGACTAAAAGCTGAAGGTGTCGCCACACGGGCTCGTACCTAGAGGTGATTATTGCGACGATTGCTAGGCTCAGCCGACAACGCTGCGCGCGGAAATGCACTGCGCTCGATACCCCGAGGTCCTTCCTTCCTATCAGCTTTTAGACAGCCACTGCTGGACGAAGCTACTACCTACTCATATTGCGTGGGTGGTTGCCAGAATCCCCACGCTTGGCAACCTGAGATATTATTAGATTTGAAATCTTTTTATGTCTAATAGTTTCGCCGCAAACATTGCCATTAAATATGGAAATGGTATGTATGGTATAGTGGTGAAATGGTATTGTTTGCACATTTCTACTCGGCGGTGAACTAACTGTGACGAAACACCAACCACTTTATAGTAGAACATTGTACTAAGTTTAATTGATAAGAAATAAGGATGGGCACGTCTTCTTGGATTCAACACTGTCTTGAAAAGTTCCTCTATCTTGCTTTTAGACAGTCCAATGTCGAGTCGACACTGTGTGCGAAGACCATTATTGACCAAATCTGCATAATATAATTACAGTGCCCCGCGGATTTGGCCCAAATTGACGGAATGAACCCCTTTTAAAAAAAATAACCAGCCCTTTTTCTGCAAACGGCCGATTTCTGAACGGAATTTAAAATAGGCTCCGTGCTTTCATTTTTAAACGTTTTCGCCGTGATTAGTGTTTAGTCTTGGGGGATTTGTTTGAGGCTTGTTTTTGGGGTTGTGATGTACATTCATTAGATACTAGCGACCTGCTCCAGCTTCGCACGGACTTAATTTAGAAAAAGAAAAGATGAAAAATATGAAGTTACTGTCTTTAAATATATTTTTAAACCTTCCGTGAAGAATTATGTAACTGATGGTGCAAGCCGCATATCGTATATCCGTCGTATATCCGTATATAATATCCGTTGTGTGGTTCAGGAGGAGTTCAAGGATATAAAGACAGACAGACGCGGTAAGCGACTTTATTTTAAAGTATGTTGAGCAGAGATAAATACATACGTCTTTGTGCATCATGAAGGCTAAAAAGGAATATTATTTATTAATTTTATTATAAAAACCAAAATTTTTAAAAATAAGATCATATTTATAGCTATAGAATTCTAGAGTAATTTTAAGAAACAACAGACTATACACTGATTGCTTTTTTACTTTTAAGTATCTACTAAGTATTATAATAGACGTGATTAATGGGGAAAATCAGTTACAGTCCACCGGCGTTTAATAATGAGAATTCTGTGAGTCCACCTGTTTTCCCCCATTTTTTCGAGGCCATTTTTTTTTAATCATCATCATCATCAGCCATAAGACGTCCACTGCTGAACAGAGGCCTCCCCCTTAGAGCGCCACACCGACCGAAAACGGGCCACTTGCCTCCACCGTTTGCCCGCGACTTTCACAATGTCGTCGGTCCACCTAGTGGGAGGCCTACCTGCGCTGCGTCTTCCGGTTCGTGGTCGCCACTCAAGAACCTTTCTTCCCCACCGGTTATCGGTTCCTCGAGTGATATGGCCTGCCCATTGCCACTTCAGCCTGCAAACTCTGAAATTATTTGTTTTTTTTTAATACGCGATCTATAATAATCTGTAATTACGCGGAAAAATCTAAATGTTGCCATTATTAATTTTAGGATTTTATGTAACATTCTTTGTTTTTCTTCTCGATCCTTTAATGCTATTCCTTTTTATATTCTGATTGGCTTATACAGCATTTTTTTTTTTTGTTTCTCTTCTAGATGTTCTAGCGATTTAATGACAGAAATTTGGCTATTGGTATTTGGCTAGTATACATTTTAAATAGCGTCCTTTTCCTTTATTCACCGAGCGAAGCGAAGGTCTCAGAGTTTACTAGGACACATCGGCATTTGTATGTATGTTTGTGTGTATATTTGTCCGATGATAACTTGTGAACCGTTGATCCGATCTTCATGAAATTTTGTAGGCAAGTAGTTAATTTCAATAAAAAAATTAAGTTCGAATATGAGCTGAATCGGTCTAGGGGCTGTGAAGATATATTTAGGGATCGCGAGGTCTCAGTTCGCCGCGAACTACTAGTGTGTAATAAGTCAATATAGTATTTCTTTCTTGTTGGAACGAGATAGAAAATTGAAGGGAAGGACAATGCTATTTGCGCCGCGTTCAGCCGGCAATTGTTTTTTTACTCCACTGCCCAAGAAGACGGGTAATGTTTTTGGGGTGAATGTAAGTATGTTTCGGTGTTCCTATATGACGTCCTGTAGCCGAATCGGCTAGACCGATTTTGACGAATGAGGTGTCGTTGGATTCATGTTACGTCCTTAGTGACATAGGTTACATAAATTTTGCATTTGGGTTTTTTTTTTTTCTTTTAATGCTATTACTTGTTATTCTACGCCTCCATCCCTTTTCAGCTCCATCTGCGTCGAGAGTCACGGGCACAAGTCGTCATAAATCCAGTCCGCAGACTAGGTACAGCTTTGCATAATGACGTCACGACACGCGTCCGCGACAGTGACGTAACGCTTATGTACACTATGATGTACACCGTCATAAGTCATCACAAACATATGACGGTACCACGCCTTCTACGTACGACTGAATGTCCTTTTCAAGCTACCCGCAAAATAATTTATTCATTGCAAGAACCGCATGCAACCGCACCTTAATATTTTTTTAAATATTTATTTTTGGGTTCCGCGGTGCATTGCCATTTTTTTCAAAGTCTCAAAAAAGGTAAAAAAAATGATTAAAACAAAGAAAAAAAAGGAAAAAAAGGGATCTTGGCTAATTGCTAACAAACTAACACAACAACTTTTTTGTGCGCCTTTGTCAAGGTGTTAGAGTATATCTTGTGTTGTCGCCTCTTAGTGTTACCTATATTTTAGCGGAAAGACATTAGCGCCATCTGTATATTATCTTGTTGATTTATATAATTAGTATAATTTTGACTATTGACCTATACCGATTAAAGTTTTGCGTAGAGGGCGCTGGCGTAGCACCATCAACCAATCGAGAACCGTTTCCCTAAAAAGTAGTCTTGGAGGGGGTGTTCGGGCGGGTGTTGGTGCTAGGCTGGCGAGTCTGTCACTTTGGATCACTTTGGATTTAGTTTTTAAAAGAGTAAGACGTCGATCTAAATATTAACATATAAATAGATAGATAAATGTAAATAAGGTTAATAAGATTAAATATTGAGGTACGTCTGCACAAGTGATAAAGAGGATATTATATTTCTAGTTACATTAATGAGTCTTTCTATCCTATGTTTGAGGTTTATTACACTTGGTAAAACATTAAATAAATAATTCACTTCCTGAACTGCTATACTTGTAATAATGTGAAATCACTAAAAAGTAACCTGGTATCTTAGAATAACTATCGACGTAGGGCCCTGGCGCCTGTAGGACAGTTTGATTACTAGTACGGGTGCCAGGCAGTTCCTCAGAAAAATTTCAATGTGTATAATTTTGTATATTACCTCACTATACTTAGTTGGATAAATTGTTATTACATATTATCTAAATTTTTGGCCAATAAATGATTTATTATTATATTATTATTATAACTACCTTAAGTCTGGTATGTAGGTACATACATAATATACCGAAATGTAATCGTATTTAAAACATAACAATAACTTTGTATTAACTAATGCCAGACTTTTAAATGTACTTCATATAACCTCACGAAGTTAGAAAAATGTACCTAAATTGTCATAATCTAGCGCAAGTATCAAGATAATGTTCAATTTACTAAAATTCCTATATCGGTGTCTGCGTCTTACAATCTAGTACAATCCAATGTAATGCCATTCTAAATTGCGTCTTAAGGTTATAACGTTAAAGTAGATTTTACCGTACAGTCTGACAGTCTTGATAGTTTAATTTCATGTTGGCGATTTATTTTCTTGATGCTCGGAGATGTTTCTTTGTTTTAATAGTAATAAAGATTTTAAGCCGTGTAGCAAAGTATATAAGGCCAGGTATTATTTTGCTGTAGTTACGACGTTAAAACGAAAATTAAAATATTGAAAAAAAACAAAGAAAATTAAAAAATATATTTGACCGAGCGAAGCGACGGTCTCAGATTCTATGGGAGCAAATCGGCCGATGTATCTATATTTGTATGTTTATATGTTAGTGTGTATATTTGTCCGACGATAACTTGGGAACCGTTCATCTGATCTTCATGAAATTTTGTAGGCATTTAGTTCATTTCAACGCAATTTTTGAGTTCGAATATGAGCTGAATCAGTCAAGGGGTTGTGAAGTTATAGGGGCACGAAGTCTCAGTTCGGCGCGAAATACTAGTTATCGAAAATCAATATGTGTCATAGATACAATAAAAAAAAAAAATGAAACTGTTTATTACTATGAGTATTACAAAAAAAAACTACAATCATGCTTAGTTTAATCTTATAATTAAAGATTGTGTACTGGCAATCTTTTTAAGTTTCTTTATATTGACAACAATTAACTGTCACTATATTACTTACTTATTACATTGAGGATTATCCGGGCATGCACCCCCCAAACATTATTTATATTTATCTAGTAGGAAATATTTTTTCATTATATTTTTTACTATTTTGTGGTTTTTGCCATGAATTTTTCCTATTAATGATTTGGGAAGACTATTTAATGTTTGAGGTAAGTTACTAACGTTATCATTAAATAGTTACCCCGGCGGCCCGGGGGCGCGTGTTCGCTCACATGAAATCCAAATTACGACCCACTTCCAAAATCGGACGCCATGGACTAAATCAATAGAAGCTTGAAACGCAATGAATTTTCCTGTAAAAATCACAAGAGCAACCCAACACCGGAACCAAATTGACAGCTAAACTGTTTCTAAATCGGAGCGAAATAGAACAAACGGGGAAGTAGAAGGTTCAAATAGGAAAATAGAAAGAAAACGGGAAATTCTTTCTCTTCCGGCCTGAATCGGGATAACTCTACATAAAACGGACGGTTTTGCTCCGTTTGAACTGTTTTTTTAAATTGTTATGTTTTTTTTTTCTTGTGTAAAACCAAACAACTAACTTTGATATAAAACCCAACTATAAAAGATATTGAGGATCGATTTTCGAATAAACGATCTGTTTTTGTTTATTGACCGAGCGAAGCGAAGGTCTCAGAGTTTACTGGGACAAATCGGCATTTGCATGTATGTTTGTGTGTATATTTGTCCGATGATAACTTGCGAACCGTTGATCCGATCTTCATGAAATTTTATAGGCAAGTAGTTCATTTCAATAAAAATTTTAAGTTCGAATATGAGCTGAATCGGTAGAGCGGTTGTAAAGATATAGAGGTTGCGAGGTCTCAGTTCGCCGCGAACTACTAGTAATACAAAAGCAAACAAGGTTACGGTCTGCAAGATAGTAAGCAAACCGCCACGCCGCACTTTGTGGCCAATCGCGTTGCTCTAAGATTGTCACCTGCTACACTAATGGTAGACGCGTTGCCAGCCTGAAGGGTGTTTGAAGACGCTCTTTTTAAAGCGATATTATTTCTCTGTAAAGACCTTCGGGGGAAGAGCAATCCACACCTTGCAATTGCGCGGGAGAAAGGATGCGGTGGTGTCCATTCCCAAAATTACTATACCCATACTGAGCTTCCCACCTTTATATACTGCATTCTGTTGCCTTTTATGGCGCGTCGATTTCGAAACCATACTTACGGTTTAGTTATTTGAACGTTAGACGCTCGTATTTATTCAATGTAAAGTTCGTTACAATGTGCATTTTGCAGCTGTAAAACGAAAATGTAAAATAGAAAATCTTGTCTCGTATGCAACCGAAGCGCTCCCAAGTCCAGCCCCGAGCGGTAACCAAAACGACATTGAGTGAAAACCCGTGTCTTTCGTTAGATTCGTTTCGAAATGTACGTAGCATAGTACAAGGTATGAGAGATAGAGATCGAGAAATAAAATAGGTACCTTCTTATACTTTTGTTTATTCCTTGAGCGACAGCCGACTACCTAATGGTGGGCGTTGTTTGTCAATAACAAAATATCTAAAAACAGAAAATTTGCAAAAAAATCTACCATTTGGCAAAAAACAGGAAAATGGCGACGTCACCCCAAGGGCTAAAATAAGAAATTTAAAAAAAATACTGCAGAAATGAGCATTCAAAGCTAAGGGTCACGCCACACTTAGCGTTATGGCTGCGGCGGCGCAGTGACTGAACGATAATTCTTTTTTTTTCGATTTTCTCGGTCAAAATGAAATACAAAAGTATATATAAAATTTTATCATAAGCAGACACAACTTTTTTATGATATCACGCTTAGTTATTTTTATTTAATAATTTAAAAAATGTGCGAGAAAGACAGCTTTGCACGCGAGCGTTTTGTTTTAAAAAGCTGTTGCGCCAGAGCGGGTCAAAAAAGCAGCATGGCCGCCGCAACGCACCCCGTGACACACTCAACAGAGGTAAAAAAAAACCTCTTCTGTGCACTCAACGAGTGGCTAGAGAAGTAGGCAGAGATGAAATGTGGCCACGTTACCTACTCGTCGAACCGCTCGAGTGCCACGTTACTCGTCCTGCGTGCCGCTCATCATGCTGCTCGCCTTGCCCACCAATCCCGATTTTATCGTCTTTTTGAGCGCGAGTCAAAGGTCCGGCGAGGAACGCAAGTACAAAGACGTACAGTGGATATATAGGCGCGAGTAGAGCAATGTGCGCGGCAAATATACTCGGCACAGCCTGTCATTCGTGGCCTCAGGGTTACAAGTCGACAAATCAGCAAATCTTCAAAAACATACTACCTATCTTTGTAAGATAAGAACATATCAAAAGAATCCAATTGCATATCCTGGCCGGCCCCCAAAACTTCGAGCAAATATTGAAATTGCGAAGATGTGCCCTAACTAAACTTGGCGAAACTATTCCGAATTTCCGGCTCGGCCGAGATCAATTACTATTGTTTTACGAAGAAAAACAATAGTCGTCGGTTCGCGATCGACGATTCGATAGTGAGCGCATGTAACTTGTGAGGACACTGATTGATAAGTTTATTGGCAACTGCACTTAGGTTTTGTATTAATGCGAGATGATTGAGCGCTCTTATCATGTTTACCTCTCTACAATAATAAAAAAAAAAGACGTAGCTTATAGCCTCGAGCCCAGCTTTTATGAACAGGAGGACCTGTATTCCATTCCAGGCCGGGCAGACTCTTTGTGTGTTTGTGTGTTCCCGATATATGGAACCCTAGTTGGGAAATTATGAGTGAGAAGCGTTATTATTTTACTAGTGAACCGCCCCAGCATCGCACGGATGTAGTTTGGAAAAATTGTATATATATATATGATGATGATGATGTTATATGTAAATAAACCTTCTGTCAAAAATTATGTTACTGATGGTGGAAGCCGCATCAAAATACTTTGCGTGGCTTAGGAGGAATTAGCGGATCACAGCCAGAGGGAGGAACATGGAGAGCGACTTTATTTTATACTATGTCTACATACATACATATAAAGGTCACCGAATGTGATCGAAACTATAGTCCGAATATCCGACTCAATTTAACGTGAGTATTCCCGTTTAATTGAAACAAAAATATGTCTACATATATATAGAAGTATATGTATAGATGTATAGAAGATAGAAAATGGTTCCTACTTGCCTTTCTATGGTATAAAACAATGGTACAAAACTATTGGTATAGTTATTACATTGTATTAGGAAAACAGTACAGCGACAAATTTTGCTTACTAAATTTCTGACTACCTCCAAAGGAAGAAAACAAGATTAAAACCGATCTACAACTCAAGTTAACTGAGTAACTCGGCGACAGCTGACTGGAGCGTAATTGATCACATTCCAGTTACTCGCGCAAGTTACGGCAACAACTCTCTAACTCTAATGGACTTACCTTTACTTTGCATATTTTGAACTAGCTGTATCCCACTAGGTAGGACTCTTTTGGAGAGTCTCTGGGGTATCTTTGCCAGTTATTAAACCACCAGGCAGTAGTGTGCAAACATTACTGTGTGCCGGATTGAAGGGCAATGTAACCAGTGAAATTACTGGGCATAAAGAGATTGAACATTTTATATCTTCGGGTGAAGAGAGCAGTTTATTAGCGCACATAGATTTGAACTGTTGTGTTTTTTTTAAATTGTGGGTGGCATTGAACTGTTATGGCCAAGCGTGACGTGAGCCACCAGGCGATCGACTTGATCTTCACTAAGTTTAATAAAAAAACACACACTTACAAACTTACATAAATACTTGCAAATATACATTAATACTTACATACTCTCATACACCCTCACAAATATTACCTTCCTTCTTAGGCAGTCGGGTAAACATAAGAGAATTCCGACCACAAAAGCGCTTAATCCTGAACTTGCCTAAAATCCGGGAAACCACTGCTCTCTCTAAACTCAATAGAACTCTTAAAGTGCATTAAAAGTTCAATTAGCAATAAATACCTTAATCGGTTTAAAAATCTATTGTTCCCAACTCTTGATAACCAGCGAGTACCTAAACTTAGGTTTTAGAGTATTTTTCAAGTCTAGACTAGCGCAGTTGGACTTTTGTCGGCTTCTGCTTTCTTGATTGAGTTTAAAAGTGGTACTTTAGAAATTGAAAGCTTTTTTATATTCTTTGCTTCCTTTTCTACGGTTGAGTTGAGTTTAATTGCGTTTTATTCACGAATTGTAATGTTACTAATTATAGTTTCTTATTAAGACTGAGAAAGGGGATACATCGTTTTGTTTGCTCCAAATTTTCGAACTTTTTTGTCATCCACTCCCATTTTTCGGTTTAGACGTGAACATGGCGCTGAAACATCGGGAACTCAAAAAGAATAAAAATCATGGTAAATATCCCTTGAGTAAATATTTGATTGATTGATTTTGAATTTTTTTATTGAGCTAGAAAGTGCCTTTTTTGTAAAAACTGAGCATTAACAAACTAAGTAACGAAATCTGAATACTAAATTGTTTTTAAGGCTAAGATCTCCTTTTAAATTATTTTTACATAACATAAAGCTAGTACAAACTTTATTATTACAACTTTATTATTATTACAATTTATTTACTATTTTATTATACAACTTTCTAATGAAAGTGCGTAAGTCAAAAATTGGGCTTAGTGTGAAAAATGTTTTAAATCATGGTTAATTTCTTATTTTACAATAATTATAATATTCATATTAGCAGAGGCTCGTCTGATTGTTTGCCACCTTTAGCATAAAAAAAGTTCGCCCCGTACTGTGACCTCGCGCCCCCTTATATTACCTTCACAACCCCTTGGCCAATTTCCCTCATATGCAGAGTTTGTATTTTCCTACTTCACTTGCCTGGAAAATTTTATAATGACCAAATCAATAATGACTAAAGTTATCGTCGGACAAATATACATACCAACATACAAATAAGTGTACATACAAACGCGGATTTTTTCTGTGAGACTGTTCCTTCGCATCGCTTGGCCAATATTTATTCAACGGGACAACTTTTCATCACTAAACATATAAACGTCGTCATGTCCTTCGTTTCCAGTTGTCTTAACACAACTGACCAGGGACAACCGGCCAACAACAGAAAAAAGAAGGAAAATGTTTTTTCTCTCTCTCTTTCTTTCTCGTTTGTTTGACGGCTGCGCCAAACAAAACCTCGGGAGTGTTAGGGCTATAAGCTTCAACGCTTGTTAATCTAAATACCAGTTTTAATTATCAAGGGTTTGATTACAAATATTTTCTACAACAATTTCTTTATTTAAAATACTTTAAAAGTTTAAAACCTGGTTCACATGTCATGGATACTTAGATAAACTAACTTCAATTTTAAACCGAAATAACGAAAAATTCAGCCGATTTCTCCCGAAAAACCGGAATTTCACCGGAGCCCAAATCGTGGGGTAAACAACGTTATAATCGACAATCGGCCTGTCTGGTTGTATTTCGCCGTGAACACTTCGATTGTGAGAATAAATCTCGCCGTAACTGCCCCCTTTACCCTGGGGTACTATTTCTGGAGTGTTTGCTTCGAGCCAGTGAAGCCAGTTACTGTCGCGAAAGGTTTATGTCTAAAACCTCTGAGGTATTGTTCCAGGAACTAGAGTACTAGAAGTGGAAGGATATGATTTTGGGTGTGGAACAAAATTTTGATGATACAATTTGATTTTCATCTATTTTGTTCCAGTAGACAGTATAGTGAATAGTACGTCTTCTTTTTGTTAATTACGAAGTCTTTATGACTATTCTTTAAAGATACGGATTAATTCGGATTCTTCTGCTGATATTAGATTGGCACTATTTTTTTTTTCCGTTTGATAGGGCTCAATCAGTAATCATAATCAGAGAAAGAACAAAAAACTAATGACAATACTGCATCGCCTTTCAGGAAGTTATCAATTGAAAATCTGTCGACGAAAAGTATCAATTAAGATATTATTAACAACTTGAACAAATTCTTTGAACAAATTTTATCATGGAACTGATAGATCGATAGAACGGACTTTGTCGTCAGTTATTTCTTTGATTCTATAAACCAGCTGAATTTTATAATCGATATCCTGTAATGCTGTCAACAACCATCCAACAGTAAATGTCCCCAGCACTATCCCATGAACTAGCACAAAGCAGCGCAGCACTGCATTTGAATGAGGGCTGCGCCACGGGATTGGGAACGGAGAGAATCTTAATGAAACGGCTTCGTTGTTTATCGCCAGTAGCGTCCCAGGTTCGAAACGCAGCGACGCCCAGATGACAGAAGTTAAATTGTATTCTAAGGTACGTCCGGACATCTTCTGCCATAATGCATTATAAGGGCCGTTTTATCAACACTATCTGATGGTTTAGGGCCGCTTTGGCACTTAGCTCTCTGCTTGAAGATTCACATTTATTAATGATATTAAAATACTCAGTTTGGATGTTCTAAGTGTTAAAAAACGAAGTAATTTATAAATTTTTATGATAGTATTATAAATAAGTAATTTTTCGTTTGGATAATTTTAAGTTTGATGGAGAAGATCGGAACGTGCTATTTTATCGCATGAAACCATAATCTCCGTTTATCCTCCGTGAAACATTAGTACTACTTATTTATATATATATAATACTACTCTGAATCAAGTAGTGTCATGAGAAATTTGATCCCCGGTATAATAATAATACCAGGGATCTAATAATTTTCTGATATACTAAGGTCGGTTAATCGCATCAAACAAGATTACAAAAAAGTGTAATGATAAATATGATAGGCAGGTACATGCTAAAGAAAATATTGCATATTGAAATAATCAAATTAACGAAACGTACATAAATGTAGCTTTCATTGTTTTTAGTTTTTTTTTTTTTTCATTTAATTTTTGTTCGATTATCGATTCAGCGAAATGACTCAAACGTCTCGAACTTATTCAGCGACGGCAATTGTTCCTCTTACCCTTTAAAAGCCACCATTACCTTCGTCAGTCATTTCTCCCAGACACCCCCACATCAGGGGAACCGGGGGATCCTTTGATCCGCAAATTGTACAAAGTGCCACAATCAGACAGCGTGCGATTTGAATATCGTCATTTAAGAGCTTTCAAGGATTAAACCGTGGATGAAACTCGAAGAAGATTTAACGCAGCAACGCTTTTTAGCGTTTTGTATTATCGTTACATGACAATTTGTGTCTGTAATTTAATTTGCTACCACGAGCGTTGAGCTATAATTATTAAGTACTATGTACTAAATGTGACACCGTATTACATTGCGATGTCACCTTTAATTGTGGTCACTTTGCTTAACTTCAGTCAGCCACTCGCTGGAGCTCTATTTGTAATCACGATTAGTGTTGTAGCGATTCTATGTCGCCTGCTCGCACGCGTTCACCGTTTATAGGTATTTATGACGAATAGTTACGCTCTATTGTGCTTGCTAAAATTAACTTTATTTACCGCTGAGCCTATACGAACTTACTTAGTTTAAACTCTAATAAACCATGGTCGTAGATAAAAAGCAGGCACTACCTATATAATAACTAGATGTTACCCGCGACTTAAAAAAAAGTAGCCCAGTTCCATCTCCGACCCTTAAGCTATATCGATGCAAAAATTCAGCACGATCCGTTTAGCCGTGATAACGCGACAAACACCCAGACAGAGAGACAGATAGAGACGGAGACAGAGTTACATTCAGATATTAGTTAGGATGACTAACTATCTAATAGTACCTACATACTTACTATGACATATTTAATCAAACTGGTATGTTGTTGGATGGAGCATTACCTGAAAAAAAAACAGAACATTAATTGAAATAGCCTTAAGAGCACATACAGGAAAATTTAAAATTATAATTTAGAAAATATTTACCAACTAAAACGCAGGTCAGATTATGTTGTTTTTTTTTTGAGTATGTGTCAATTCAAATAACACATCAAAATCTTGTGTTTTTTTACTGAGTTTTTAGACTTGTCCAGTCTAAAATAGTTAAACAGCTATCTCCTTCGGACATTTGCAATTTTTTGTAGATAGAGTGTTAGATAATTTTTCTATTTTGAAGGTGAAGAAAAAAAAAACAAGGTTCCTTACACTACGTTAAAAAAAAAATTACATGTAAATTGCTATAAAACATTGGCATTGTTATTCTGAAGATAACTGACTTTTTATTTATTATCATTTAGTGAATCTTTGTCTACTAAAATTTTGAACAAGTGCTAACGGGATAATCTGAATTAAGGTAGCTAACATTATAAGTAAGGCTAAGTTTAGTTCAAGTTGAAATGCAATCAGTGCGCTTGAGTCCCGTTAACCATAATTACTTTGAGCTCTACTTAGCAAGTTACTTGGTAACTTCCAAAGCAATATTACTACAGTTAGTTCACTACAGGACAAGTAGAAAGACTCCCCATTACCATCCTTACACTGTTGATTTCCCTTGGATACGTACAAAATGTTTTGAAACAACTTTTTTAAACCGCCAAGGAGTGAAACAAACTACCAGATTCTTTGTTTCCTGACAGTTACAATCTAGAGCTTTTCAAGGTCTGAATGCATGAGTATCTTCTAAGTATGCGTGCTCCATCTTCGACCAGATCATCGCTTACCAACAGGCAAGTTGGTGGCTAAACGCAATTTATAGGCGTTAAAAAAAAAAGTATTTTTATACTCACTAAACTATCCTGTGTATTATTTTGATACATACTAACCATCCTTTTTATGTTTAAGCGTTCAATCGGCTAACGTGCTCTATAGAATTGAACTATAGAAATGAAATTAGAAATATTATCGCCATCGCATCTTTAGGGATTGATTTTCGAAAAATCCTGAGACATGCCTTTCTTAATTTTTGATGCTTAGTACAGAAACCGAGTTTCATTGGCTTAGCATAAAAAAATATTTTGTATGCATAAAAACTTTTGGGGTCAATTTTACCACTTTAGAGATGAGTTTTCGCAAAATCCTTCTTTGTTAGTCTAGTCCTCCTCAAATAGTCTAGTCTTTATCATAAGCGGTTTGATCTGTGCGTTGATTCCTAGAAAATGGCTTGTTTTTTTATAAATAATATTATAAATGCGAAAGTTTGTGTGGCTATTCGTTCTCATTGGCTATCTCAAGGTTACGCCTACTCGCCCCTAACAATCAACCAATCAGAGTAATTTCTTATAAGTGTATTTAGACTGAAGCGTGGTGCTCTTCGAGCGTCCTGAATGTAGAATCTAGGGTGTGATCTGTGCCCTTGATGCACCGGCTTTATCCATCACACTAATATTATAAATGCGAATGTTTGTGTGTAAGTATGTAAGTATGTTTTTCCAGTTCAACTCTGTAATTTTTACAAGCAAGTAGTAATTTGAATGACATTGGGTATGGAGGTAGCTTATACCCTGGTTTATCACATATGCTACTTTTAATCCCGGAAAATGTTCGGTTTCTGCAGAATAGCGGGTAAAACCGTGGGCGCAGCTAGTATAACATAAAGCTAATATCGCATGCAACGCTGATTGCTTCGGTAATCCTTGTTCCGAGACATCGCTCTTGTATTAACGTTCGTCTAATTAGACGCACGTTTCACATCAAACGTAGTTATTGTGTTAATTCCTATTCATGAACACTCCTCGAATGCCTAGAGTACCTACTAGTAGATCAAGGGTTTATCACACTGCTAGTGCAAACGGATAGCCCACACTATGACATATTTTTACATATTTAACAAGAATGAGTTCAAACGTGATGCTGCGGCCTTGAGTCCTTCCGATTGGGCCGCTTGTGCATCTACCCTCGATCGCTCTAGCTTCCTCGCACGGTTTTCGCGTTTCTAGGTATTTATGGCAAAAGTTACTAAAAATGTAGATTAGGACATCCCGAAAACCAAGAAAACCAACGACACCTCATAATCTAAAATCGGTGAAACCTTTTAAGAGGTTTGAAGTCACATAGGGACATAAGACATACATACACAACAAAAAAAAAAACAAAAAACATTACCCTTTTTATGATCAGACTAGCTGCGCCCTTCGGTATCAACCGCCATTTTACAGAAACCGAATATTTTTCCGGGATGAAAAGTAGCCTACGTGTTAACCCAGGGTATAAGCTACCTCCATACATTACCTCCATACATACATTACGTTACAGAGTTGAACGGAAAAAATCACACTTACATACTTACACACAAACTTTCGCATTTATAATATTAGTGTGATGGATAAAGCCCGTGCATCAAGGGGAACGAGGCGACGTAGGGATTATTACGGGAAACAAAACAAAATCGGATAATTTGGGACATATTTCAACAATTTTCTAAAAATTGTCTAAACTAAACATTGAACCAAAAACCGCTCTCCTTCAATGCAATGTCAACCTTTACAGCATTATAATACAATACAAAGAATAAAAGCTCCCGCCCGTGTCTCACGTCTTATGACGTCACTCGACACAACTCGATATTCTAGGGGCACTAAGGTTAAAATTGCTTTAATGCCCGGTCTCATGAATGTAGCTTGCGCCTTAGTATCTGCTTCTTCATGTAATAATCGAGATTCCCTCCACTAAAAACAGCCAATCTCTCAACGTAGGCGCCAAGCCGAGACAGCTGGCAATTTCGTTCGTATCACCGCCGGGGCGGACCGACCGACGGTACGTTGAATTTGCATATTATTCCACTACTTTACTTTCACAGTGCAGCCTTGGGGTAGTCTGGGAAATTAAATTTCAATTATTTCATAAAGGAGAAAAATATATAGATATAAATTAATCTTGTGTTTTCCAAGTAAAGAGCAAATTATAATTATAATAACTAGTATTCTAGCCATTAAAAAGAAAAATGTACTCTTGGAATTAGGTATCACTTTCAGTATTAGAAATTTAGCAAGTTAATAACATTTTGTTAGACAAATTGCCCCACGTTGGGCGCCACATTCAATAAAGCGAATACATTTTATGAATAAGGGATCAGATAAATAATAATACTTTCAAGCAATGAGACTTAGCTCTCTCATTACGTCCACTGCTGAACTTAGGCCTCCCCCTTAGAGCGCCACACCGACCCACAATACCACTTGCATCCACCAGTTGCCCGCGACTTTCACAATGTCGTCGGTCCACCTAGTGGGAGGGCTGCCTACGCTGCGTCTTCCGTTGTGTGGTCGCTACTCTAGAACCTTTCTTACCCACTGGCTATCGATTCCTCGAATGATCTGGCCTGCCCAATGCCACTTCAGCTTGCAAACTGAAAGCTATATCGGTGACTTTGGTTCTTTGACGAATATCCTCGTTTCGGATTTTATCGCGCAAATAAACTCCGAGCGCGGCTCTCTCCATTGCCCGCTGTGCGACTCTGAGTTTCTCCAAAAGGCCAGTGGTCAAGGACCACGTTTCAGTTCCATGTCATCACTGGCAACACATATTGGATAAGATAGCATTGGAGATTGGGCATTGGATAAGGGATGTATGTGCTTCTAAATCTCCTAATGAAAAAAAAAACACTAGCTCCTACACTAGTTAACACCAACTCGTTCTATCTCCAGTGACCAAGTTTCAGTCCACCTCGTTACGCGCGGGGAATCCTTAGCCAGTTCCGTGTTGTTTGATCCGGTTAGTTCCGGATATCGGCGGATTGAACCGGCGGTGAGCTGTTTATTATAGCTGAACGAGAGTCGAATTATAATAGTTAGATCTAGGGATCAAATCCCTGTATTCCAAACAATCAGAAAGGAATACAAGATCTACATTCTCTTTCTCCTTCATCTAAGTCAGAATGACGGAGATGGAGAGTCGATTCCAGAATACAAGTGCTGATCCGTTAAAAATGACTTTGTTATAACATCGCCTGCTGATTAAAGTCACAGAATAAAACATTGTACGAATACAAGAACTGTCATTCATTGTCCGGAAAAAAAATCAAATAAAGTAACCCGAACCCGTCATTGTAATCCTTATAGGCTGGGCGGACGGACGGTCCGTCCATCGATTGTCCGGATTACAAGCTCACTGAGAGTTTGTGATTGATTGTTAGTTTGCAGAAATCGGAAAATGGCTAACTAATATGGAGAACTCATTAAATTTTACAAAATTAAATCACTGCAAGTAACAATGGCTGTAGTGGCAATAGGCAGGCCACATCTCTCGAGGAACCGTGAGGTTGTAGCAATAAATAAATAAATAAACCAGTGGGCAAGAAAGGTTATTTAGTGGCGACTAGAACCGGAAGACGCAGCGTAGGCAGGCCTCCCACTAGGTGTAACGACGACACTGTGAAAGTCGCGGGCGACCGGTAGATGGAAGTGGCATGTCGTAGACATAATCGCTCAGTGATAACAACAGGGCTATGAAACCAAGTCACCAAAACATAAAAAGTTTCGCCATAAAGCACCAGTTTTAATACACGAGCCATACACCTGTTCGCGACTGAAGCTTATTAAAACCTGTTTCTATCTACAATTATATCAAAAATACAATAGACATGAATAACAGCACTTCGATTTCCGGCAACACATCAGTGTAATTGCACTTAAATATAAAAAATTGCTGATCTACATTGTAAGACATAATAAAAAATAAAATAAAAACTCTTGTCGTGTGAGTGACGAAATCAAAGTATCGCCTTACGAACTGTAAGGCGTTCAACACTCGCCTGATGGTACGAGATGTTCGAAAATATAATGAATAATAAAAATAACGGTTCACACAGCTTTACACTGATACTCCCTGTATCGCCGAAAAACTCACGGACAAGTCGGACAACTCACACCCAGACCCAGAGCAGATATTTTAAATTCATCAATCATCATTTCAAACATCTGCCTGGCCAGGAAAAGAACCCGCAATCTACTGCTTATCAGGCAAGCACTCTACCAACTAAGCGAGGATGATCTCTAAAATAATTTTTCAACTTGCAACAGGATTATTACTGAAAATTACCATAATATTTGATCAAACCTTATAGCACTTGTAAGGATGGATATAAGTCTGATTCCTTAAGCATTTGCTGTCTATCGAGTGTTGTGATCTATGCCCGCACGTAAACCTACCTACCTGTAAGTATGTATAGAGGCAACTTTTCGCCAGGAATCGAACTTCAGGCAAGGAAAACCGTCGTAAAATTTTAAGGGCGTCCTCTCGACGTTCCTTACCTCATCTTGTGGTAGATGGAATTCCTAGAAAATTCTAAAAGTACGAGTTTTAGACGTAAAAGCAATATACGTAAGACGTTGAAGTTACCTTGTTATGTTTCCCCAATAAGAACCTAAATGTCAAAGGATAATAGCATACCATTTCGCTTTATTATAAGCTTCATACTGTTATTATTATTATGAATGTGAAAGTTTGTTTGTCCTATCAAATGGTTGGACGCATATGGATCAAATTAAAATAATCTTTATTTTAATGGCAAGTCGTTCACCTGATATAAAGCGGCACGTTGGCTTATAACTGTTCAATGCCCTAAAAGTTTTGACTTTTAACGGATCAAAACCCTGCGCGGTAATGCACTGCGCTCGTCAGTGAGATATTAAATGTTAAATCTCTTTGTGCTCAGTAATTTCGCTGGAAACATTGCCCTGCAATCCCGAATACTATGATGCTTGCACACTACTTCTTGGCGGTTGAATACCCATCTACCCAAGAAGGAACTACCACGAACCACGAACAGCCATGAACTGGAAGACACAGCGTAGGCAGGCCTCCCAATAGGTGGACGGACGACATTGTGAAAGTAGTGCGGGCAATCGGTGGATGCAAGTGGAGCAGTGGAAGTCTTCTGGCTGATGATTATGATGATCTCAAGAAGGAGGTTAATGATTTTTGGGTGTAAGATTGTGTTCTTTAACCTGAACTGCTTCCTCTTAATGTCCGGAGTGACATAGACTGCTTGTTGCAGTCGGGTATTTTGTTTTTCTTTTAATAATATTACTTGTTATACGAAGATAGCAGATGAAACCGCGGGGCGTACTTAGTGATGTTATAAAATTGATAAAATAGAATATCTTTTTCAATGTTATTATGTTAGATAATTTAGTCTGCTCTTGTTATATTAAAATAAATATTAGATGGAAAAATACAAGAATACACATAATTAATAATAACCTAATAACCTTAAACCATAATAACCATAATAACCTTTTGAAAGCTGATTTCAGGATCTTTAGCGATCTTTGTTTATTACTTTGGCTTCACTAAGGCTCAATACAAAGGCATGATTTTGATTTAAATTTTGAACTAGTAGTTCGCGCCGAACTGGACTTCGCGAGCCCTAACCCTGGACCGATTTAACTCATACAGGGTAATCTTTTGAGTAGTGCGCAAATTTTGTATATTTTGTTGAAAAATAAAGGATATGTATTTTGTTGTTTTACCTTGTTACAAAATTATCGAAATAACATCAAATGAAAGTAGCTACAGCAAAGCTATAGTCAGCCTCACTCTATCAGTGTGTATCAATATCTCTACCTACTTCTCGCTTCCCACATTCATTGTATTACAGGTTTTCCGACATATCGTGGTCAATAAATTAATACACGCAAAAAATATGTGTTTTTTTATTGGTTAAATACGTTCCATTAACGATACTGAACACGTGATAAAAATTTGCGCACTACTTAAAAAGTTGCTCTGTATTTGAAAATTATACTAATTGCCTAGAAAAATTCAAGATCGGTTCAATGGTTTGCAAGTTATCGCCGGACAAGTATACACGCAAACATACAAATATGCATAAACGCCGACTTGCTCCCGTAGACTCGGAGATCTTCGCTACGCTCAATCAATTCCATTATTATTATTTTTTACCAAGAGGAACAAACAAGCAGATTTTCCGCTGCAACCGTGCAATATGACTCTTACATTAGTGTCATTGTCGATGGTTAGTGACACCGCGTGAAAGTGCGATTTGCCATTAAGTAAATTTGCAAAACTAGTGCTCGTTTTGTTGCCGTGTGTTGTATTTGCATAAAAATTCGCACTGTGTACTTCGAGACACCCCGGCTATTTTTATGTGAATAAGGTTTTTTTAGCGATTGGCTGAATTAAGTGTGACTTATGAGCCAAATTAAATGGGACATAGCAAATTAGGGCAGTATCATCTAGTACCTACGTTCAATTCCTAGTGGCCAAATTGGGTGCAAACAGCAGGTATACAAAGCCCACCTTGGTTCCCAGATTACCGCTAACAGAAAGATACAGCCACACAAACAGCGGCCAAATTAGGGCAGTATCATCTAGTACCTACGTAGTACATAATATAGCTCAATTCCTAGCGGCCAAATTGGGTGCAAACGGTACTTAAAGCAGATATACTAAACCCACTTCGGTTCCCATATTACCGCTAACAGAAAGATACAGCCACACAAAAAGCGGCCAAATTAGGGCAGTATCATCTAATACCTACGTAGTACATAATATAGCTCAATTCCTAGCCGCCAAATTGGGTGCAAACGTTACCTAAAGCAGATATACTAAACCCACTTCGGTTCCCATATTACCGCTAACAGAAAGATACAGCAACACAAAGAGAGGCCAAATTAGGACAGTATCATCTAGTACCTACGTAGTACATAATATAGCTCAATTCCTAGCGGCCAAATTGGGTGCAAACGTTACCTAAAGCAGATACACTAAGCCCACCTCGGTTCCCAGATTACCGCTAACAGAAAGATACAGCAACACAAAGAGCGGCTTACAAGGATCATCTACGGTATATTAAAAATTAAAGCGAAAACAAAAGGTATGCAAAACCCATAACTTCCCCCTAAGCCCCACAAAATGAGTAAGTTTAATACTTTTAATACTGCCTTTTATGAAGTCAACTGCACGTATACACGTCCTTGCCTGCTTTAACTACTGCCACAGTAAATGCGATAAAACGATGCAATAAGTGATTACGTAATTGTCTGTATTCACTATGGGCTTGTTTTTAAAATAAATTTGACCGTTTCGAAGAACCAGCCTTATCCTGTAACTCTGGTGACGATGGTCTTCGTTTGCTATCCTGTTCGCTCGCGTGGTGCGAGTAAGTAGGCGCAAGTGGGACGGCACGCGATGACCATTGCCACCAGAGTTACGGGATAAAGCCCCAGGTCTTTTCGGTTCTCTCTAGTATATTTTCTTATGTAATTTGACAGCACGAAAATGTTTCGCGTCTTTTTTACAAGCTTTTATTTAACTAATGTGTGTATGTATGTTAAGATCAAATCTTGCAACTGAATTTTAGACTTCCCTTTGTTCAATTGAGTTGAAATTTTTCTGTCCATGTTCCGATGACAATACAATATTATGATAGCGAGCTGATCTGATGATGGAGACGGAAGATGAAGAAAGGAAATTCTCAGAAACGAATAGTAGATTGATGGAGTTTGTACTCATTTTGATCAGCGTAACCAATAACGGATATTATAAAACCTTGTCTCGAAAAAATAATTTGCCCACAAAAACTTATTTATTTGAATGTATGAGAAAAATATGGCAACAGTTTTAAAGCTGTTAAGAAAATGGACGGGCCATTTGCCCAATACGAAGAAGGTCCAATTCACGAATTGTCCAATTATACAAATTTGGGATTCTCTAAATGACCCTCTCGAACAACACGAATTACCAAAATTATCTCTTTGAACTTAAAAAAAAACTCTTAGTTTTACGTAATTTTTAGCCAATTAAGCTTCAGAGTAGTCGGTAAACGAATTTCGCCTACACGAACCTAAATTGTTATTGAGCAGTATTTATGAATAAAATAGGACGGCCTTTTTTCAGCGACCCACACATAGCCTAAGGTCATACCTCTACGTAGGACCGTACCATTAATCGTATTAATTCATTAATATATTAGTTACTAAAAATAAGTGCGGCTAAAAACTGGTAGTCACGTATACACAGCGTTTTCACCTCACTGATTCGTTATCTCACTCGCGTATTAGCAAATTTTTGCAGACAGACTGTGAATTTCCAAAAAATTTGTATGTAGAATATAAGTATCATATATATTAGACATATTAGAAATAAATTTCCGTTATAATTTTGTCTTTGTATTTGACGGAAGGGATAGAAAAAAAACTAACTTTTTCATAAAATTATTGGTGCGACTAAAAAGGCATTAAACAAGCTACATTTACAATACAAAACAATAGCTAGCAAAAAAAAACTTTTTTTTTTAAATCACCCCGAGCAACAAGAACGCCAATAATACACGAACTGCAGCTTAATCAGTGGATTACATAATTTCAGTGTCAAAAGCGTAGCCTGTCTAATATTTAAAAAAAGCATGCTGGTATTTCTACGCTGTGCCAGTACTGCAGGGGATTTGCAATGCAAGCGATAAAGGGGCGAAAATGAAACGAGCAAATCGAAGACCGAGCAAATAGAATCTATGATACCACCTTATAACCTAAGCACTAAACCACCGCTAGGGTACCATCTTGTAACCTAAGTACAATAATCATTTGTAATTTTGTATTAATAAATAATTAATGTGAAGTCCCAACTTTACTATATATAGTCAGACACCTAGATATAGTGTACAAAGAATAGATTACAGTAGATGCAACAAAGCTAGAAGTATAGGCAGTGTTTAGCATTCTCGGGGCGACAGGTGGTCTCATAAAGTACTGTTGACCCACTTGCATCTTGCATTCAGATTCTGGCGCAGAACTGCAGTGCATTTCCACGGCATGACGTCACTTTAACGACTGATAAAAAAAAAATATAGTTGACTGTTTCAGGCGTAACTTTGCGAAAGTTCATTTTCAAACTGTGTCTAAAATAACCAATCTGTAGTGGCTTTCCGCAACGTCGCGTACAATTGAAATAAGGATCAATTGTTTGTTTACCTTGTATTTATTTAAATGAATATTTTGAATAGAAAGGTTACATATAACTTGAATATATAGATAAGAAAAATATTACAATTTAGAAATGATTAAAATAGTTTTTTAATAATTTTTTTTTTTTTAGAATTTTTGTTTTTTATTTTTAAATCTTTTATGATAGTTCTTATAGCAATCAACGAGGGTTTTTTCCATTATAATAATTTCGACTATAAACAAGTATTTTTATTAAATTATTAACAAAATACCCCACAGCAAAATGTAGGGTATGTCATTCCGGACGTAAAAAGGATCCATTGATCACTCGCCAAAATCGGCTAAGCCGTTTATTGCGTTTACTAATTTTTCCTATTAAGATCCTATAAATAATAGATTGTTCTTCGCGCACCGTTTAGCTACCTCTCACAACTTCGGTGGAAACGCACCCTTAGACTGCTCATAATAATACCTCATTATAATATCACATGTACCATTATTACCCCAGCTATCATGTCAATGTCAAGTGCTTCCGGTAACGTGACCGGAAATGCAACGAGCACTTCCGGTGCAGCGTTTTATATTGATTGGTTGATTCTGTGCGTACTGAGTCGGGTTTTATTGTGATTGAGAGGGGGAGGAAAAGGGGGGCTGGTTCTTCGCTTTCCTTTATTGGTTCTTGCCGTATTCAAATTATAGATAGAGTTTTTCAATAATGGCTTTTGTTTCTGTTTTAAGATTTAATTTATTGTTCTATACTCTATGCTTTATTATTATTATTGTCAGCCTGTTCTATTCCACTGCTGGGCAAAGGCTTTTAGTTGAGGTCACACACAGCGCCATCTAGCCCCAGACAAAGCAAGCTTGTACTATAGAAACCGCAGATAACTGATTGAATACAAAAATACTATTTTTTTGTAAATACATACATAGATACGTACATAAAAACACCCAGACAAAGAACAAACATCCATGTTCATCACACAAATGTTTGTCCTGGGTGGAAATCGATCCCATACATTCATACACACATAAATAATTACATGCACCCACAAAAAAAATACCCTCCTACTTGGGCAGTCCGGTAAAAAGTACAACTAAAGTCATTTAAATTTCATACTAACAAAACTGAACTCACATCTCTAATTTGTCTGATAACAATCAGAATTGTTATCACGCCTTGGTTCATAGCCAGCCAGTGTTCACTGTCCCGCTTCTCATGCAAATGGGAGGTGCACCCCATCACCCCCTCGCGGTTGTTAATTAACGGATGCTGCGCGTTACTTGCTCTTGGTTTAAATTAATTGGAAAGAATAATTCTTGATTAAACTTCGAACTTTTCGAGTAACGTATCTCATTGTATTTATTGTTGTCATTGTATAGTGTATTTATTTAACTTGCAATATTTGTATGTATGTTAACTTCAAATCTTGCAACTGAATTTTAGACAAGGGGCCTTATCCCGTAACTCTGGTGGCAATGGTCATTGCGTGCCGTCCCACTCGCGCCAACTTACTCGCACCATGAGAGCGAGCAGTATAGCAAACGAAGACCATCGCCCCCAGAGTTACGGGATAAGGGCCCAGTTCCCCTTGTTCAATTTAGTTGAAATTTTGCATGCCTGTCAAGTTCCGATGATAATACAATATTATGAGAGCTAGCTGATCTGGTGATGAAGACGGAAGGTGGAAAACGGAACTCCTGAGTAACTAAGTAGATTTATGGACTTTTGACTCATGTTAATCAGCGTAACCAATAACGGATTTTAAAAAAGCTTGTCCGGAAAAATGTATTTTTTCACAAAAAAATTTTTTTTTTCATCTGGATTCGAGACTTCGTTCCGAAAAATCTATCTATATATACTTGTTAATTTCTGAGTGTATTGACAGTTACACATATTGTAATTTCGCGTGTTACCCACGGTCGGCAGCAACGGAATTGTTGGTATATACTTTACTAGAAATGAAATGAAATGAAATGAAATTTATTATCAACAAACGTCTTAATAGCTATTGTACAGAAGTCATATTTACATAAACAGTCTTAGTGTAGATACGTGGAGTGCATTGGTACCCAAACTAGGAAAACCTGTGAGATGGCGTTCCAATACCTTCCGCCGAACAGAGTAGGTGGGTTATATATATATCCTAAAAATTATACAATTATTATTATCGCAGGGTTAAAAAAAATTGTTTTCATTACAGAACTTCTAGATTTTGAGAGCTCAACTCATAGACTGGTTAATTTTTGCATTTATTTTAGTACCGCAACAAGAACATCTCCTTTGTATGAAACCGCGCGCACTCCGTCGCTATTATCGCGATAACACCTGATGGACTATCGATACCTGAAGGAATATATATACACGATGATGATATGTGATGATATACAATGTCGCCCATCGGCAAGTGACCGCCCGAAAAAAGCTTATGGTACTCAACATTATGAACGTGGACTGCTCGGAGTATACACGCAAATCTATAATAGCACTTAGCTCTTTATTAGCATATTCCTTTTGTAAAGTCTTTAGTTTTTATATTCCGTTTTAGTTGATAAAATATTTGTAAAACTTGATAAATGGCACGGACCCCGGAGTCCGTGGAGCAATATTGTAAATAAAAAAATAAAAAAAAACATTATGAACAACTTTTACTATGGGACCAAACCCGAAATCGAGAAAAAACATCTGCTGTTCCATAGAAAATGTACGGAGCAGCTGTTTTTTTCTCGATTTTAGGGTTGATCCCATAGTAAAAGTTGTCCATAACGATGAGTACTATAAGCCCTTTTCGGGCGTCACTTGCCGATGTGCCACTGTTTATAATAACGACTAATATGCATAGCTATTCAACAAAAAAACGATGAAAATAGCAAACGCTCAAATAACTTACATGGCCACTAACAATTGTTCTGTTAACTTGAGTCTTGAATGGGGTGGGAGTAGAATGGTCTAACTTCTTTCAATCAACTGTTACCAACACACATTTAGAAACTTCTAAACCTATCTTATTTCGAAGTAAACTGATCAACAATGAAACTTCCGATCAACTTGCCACTGTCGAAGTGGGGGAAGGCCGGCGAAAGGGGAGGGGAAATAATTGAAACGAATCGGCAGCTAATTGTGCAACTTCGTGAGTGGAATCGCATCTTTATAGTCTAATAAAAGTTGGAAGTCACCTTGTCACTGTAAAATAATTAACAATGTTTGCTATTCCAACGCGTTATCTTCAAATATTGATTGCGACAAAGGTTCCAAATGAGCGAATAATTGTGGAGTCATCGAGGTACTTTCTAAGTTAATTTTATGAGTTTTGACTGCGGGAGTGCGGGCAGAAATATACATTGAAGAAAAATTGAAGCAAGTGCGAGATAAACTATATATGATACTTTTTTGGATGTGCCTTGCTTATTAAATCTTTATCTGCTCAGACTTCATTTTATACCACCCTTAAAATCTCTACCATGGGTTTCAAAATGCCTTCTACAGATTTGTGTGTAATGTGTATCGTGAATAAATCTATTTAGTTAAAAATTAGGTACCAAACCAAAAGACGTTAAACAATTTATAAAAACAGACCGAAAATGGAAGCCAATAACATTCCAAACATAAAAGCCAATCCAATCAACCACGCACTTTAAAATAAGCCGTTTAGACTACATAAAAGATGTAATAATTTATATAAACACTTCAAAAACTTTACCCAACTTTCGAGGCAGTCGAATAAAAAGACTTTGAACTCACATCTGCTCTCTAAACTTCTTACCTCTCACGTAATCTCTAAGCTATTAATCAATAGGATCTTTCTCCGGAATCAGGTCGGAAAAGTGCATTGTGTTCGCCAATACCGGGTCGCCGTAAATCTACCGCAGATGCTACTCACCAGAGATACTAGGGCTCTGGATGGACGCATGGATCGTAGTAAAGTTGTTGGTTCTGACAATGGTAGAGAATATATAGAGGACATAGAGGCGAACTGACATTTCCCTGTCCAACTTAGTACTTCTCTTGACTTTACGACTATCAAAAATAAAATTAATAACATCGGCTTGGTTGGAGTTTTAAATGCGTTTTTAATTATGTTCGGTCATAGGTTTTGTAAAAGCTTTTTTAATTTTGTAGTTTTTATTTTTAATACCTAGTAATGCACTGATGTTAAAAAAGTGTTATCATACTAGCTTGGCCTTGCCCGTATGGTTCAACTCGCCTAGGCTACAATAAATAAAACGCACCGCTTCACCTCATTAGGGGTTGATTTTCGAAAAATCTTAAGATATGCCTCTCTTTATTTTTTATGCTTATTACACAAACCGAGTTTCATTCACCCACCTATTAAATTTAATTAAATATTTTTTCATACTTGGGCTAAGTATGAAAAAATATTTTAGTTCCATACAAACTTTGGGGGTCCATTTTAGAGGTGGAATTTATTTGCGTGAATTTATATAATTGATTTTGCACAGAATCTGCGATATCAAAAACGTCCCATAATTAAAAGAATTGTACAAACAGTTTGATATACATGTTGCTGCAAATATGCAAACATCAGTGCTGCATCCAATCAATATCCCGCCTAAATTCAGATCACTTCACTCCGTAGAGTGAAAGGATGAACGACGAGCCACATCCAGCGGCCCAGCAGCGATAATTCAATCCAGCGGTACGGCGGACATCTGCAATAGGGCTCTGAGTTATTGCGCCTCGTGGACCGAATATTGATATATTCTGAGCTTTGCAGACATATTTGTCAGTCTATAATGTATGCAACATTCAAATTACTAACGTTATTGACTTGGTTTCATTTAGCAGGAATTAATATCAAGTTTGCTCCATATTATAATTATATTATTATATTCCTTTCATCGTCACAATTTAATAGAGCAATAACTTTATCCGCTCTTGAGAATACGACATTTTTAAAATATTTATTTATTCTTGTCATTTGCTAACGATTAAAGCTGCGACGGAGAAGATTAATATTCAGAGATAACAGATCAAGTCAGACAATCATAGAATCGGTCAACTCCTAGTTTTCCCTATGTCGACCATACAATAAAACTCGCACGGTTTCGTCAGATAAAATTCCTGTTATTAGTACCATGGAAATAGTATAAAATTCCTTAATTCCTGAGGCTGCAGAGGACAATTTCAAAAATTGCACGCTGCCGCATTTCGCCGCATTTTCTTCGTGGGTGGGTTTTAATATACGCTGCTTAAACTTAGGGGTGGAAATTTTGTGGATATCAGCCTAACCATTTTTTAAGACAAACATGAAATGGATATGCTGATATCATGTTTTCTTCATTATTTTTAAGTGCTTTACGCTCTTCGGAAGAACAGCTTTCTTTTCTATTATATTCCAGTATTTTAGCTTCATGAACAACAATTGCCTAATTATTCTTATTGATATTTTATGTTCCTCCGACTGCCTCTCTTTTCTTTAAGCTTAAGTGTCATAGTCAACCTCAAAAATGTTACACTTTTCAAAGCAAAGCTTAGCAATACTTACCATAACACATGTACATAACGGCATACAGAATAGTATATTGCATATTTGTTGGATTCTTTTGTCACGTAGTTCATTATACGCACGTGCTGGGAATGCCTAATGAGCATTCCGAGCATTTTAGAGCTCGTCTGTTTCAAATGATTTACCCACTCAGAATGCTAGTATACTTCTGTGATTTATATGGGGAAGCAAGATATTATGTTTAAGGTAATTTCGCAAGTCTTTGTTTAATTTAAAGATTCTTCTGAGTGTCCATCTATGTTTTATGGAAATTACATATCACTAGCTTTGTCAGAAATACTGTTGATATTTATGTGGACAAGAGTTTTCAAAAAAAAAAAATTAAACGTGCAAAAAAATCAATTTGTTCACAGGATGTTAAGCAGTATAGTCGTTAGCTATGGATAACTAAAGTTCTTTTAACTATGCGATGGCAGCTGCGGAGAGGTGTTTGTAGACACCTTTACAGCATGTTATGTTACGAGTCGACATTCAGGGAGCAAGAACACGCATCGGTAGTGCGGTAAATCAGATAAATATATATTTACCACTTTTTATTCCAAAATTTAAAAACCACGAGTATGTTGTCAATACATATTCCAAATTATTATCACAAAAACTATTTTCTTGTTTATGATTTGTCATAAAGCCATTGGTATTTAGTTTTACAGTAAAATTCCACATATCACGATTGTTATGGTCGTGTTTACGAATAATAGTCCCTGTCGCATGGAGACCGGTCACGGCGTGATGGTTTGCCAAGGCCATAACGATCATTACACTTTAATCACAAATACGACGCTACCTTTAGTATCCAAGGCTATTATTTTTAGTAAGTAACATACCAAAGCGACTATATTTTGATAATTAATTATCCTCCTTTTTAAAACCTTCTGTTCTATGCAACACTGCTGCGTTTGCTGCAGATCTTGAAAGGCGCTTCCATCACTTTATTACAGAAAGCGAATGTCAAGATCTATTCTAAACTAAAATGAAGATAACTGTATTTTGTTGACACACTGTTATTTCTCATCTAAATACAAATACATGTTTCTTAATTGATGGTGTCGATTATTTTGTTCCGGTCTCTGAACGAAATTAATCTGACTGCAGTAAAATTACCTACGTCAATTTTCACTCGTGAGAAAGGGATTGCTAATTTCATGCCTGTCATATTTAGCTAAATATTGTCAAATAATGTTTTCTATTTGAGTTTGTTGATTAATCAAATTTTGTACACTGTAATGTCATCTGTGTAGACGGCGACATAGTTTTCTCGATACATTAACTACTATAAGTATTTTATTCATGGAATGATAAAAATAAAGGCAATACATCGGGCATGGCTGTTAATCACTTCGGATTGACGAGTAAAAACGGTGTTCTGCCACTCGATATGTTCCAGCTTATTTGCGAACAATGCATCCAATGAACGCAACGCAGATTACCGCGCGTTCGGTATGCACTACACGATCAACACAGAAGAGTAACTGAACTTTATAAATGTCACCACTTTTATTTCACTCCATAAAGTATTTCGAAAAAGTAAGTCCAAATTAGCTAAGTGTTGATCGAGGTGAACAACGAACGAACAACGGTGACCAGCAATAACGACAATTATTTGAACGCTCAGAAGCCTTTGTCATGGCCTCACTGCTGTTGTTACACAGCAAATTTGAACTTCTGGTTGATGAGCCATTTGAAACGCGACACATTTCATTTGAAACAAGACCATAAAAATGTATCTTGTGCCAGCTGTAATCATTTTGTCTGGTCCAGGTGTGCCACAAGGTAACCAACTGGGATCTACTTTTCTTCAAATTTCAAATAGATTAGTTTAAATTAGAATTTCAGATAATCGCTAATTGTAGACAAGTGGCTGAATGTAGTGTCTGGTTTGTTTCTGGGCTACCCAAAGTTTGTCATCATAGTCTAACTAGAATCCAGTACAAACAATGATAATAATATGATAAAAATTAAAGATGATTGGTTGGTATTTTGGATTTACCATACTGTTATCCACACTGTGATCAATTACCTGCGCTATAAAGTCTATTGATCCATCAATATTGGATGCCGCTATCCCCAACTGATTACGACACTTGGTTTGCAGATCGGATGTTCACCGATGCACGTTCACTCAGCAATGTTCACTGTTCATTTGCTCTGTTGTTATCGGCATGCCACTGATTTGTGTTGAAGTAGGGAATTATAGACTGGTTCACGTTAATATCCCGGGATGATTTTCCTATTAATATGATGTATTTTTTTATTGTTTGTTATGAATTTTCAAGCGTTTTTCAATTATTCGACTCAGCTCTATGTTAAGCGCATAGAATATACATAAATATATCGTCGCGAGAAGGTCTCGTAAGACTGTCAACTCACTATTTGGATGGTCAACATCAAAACTGTAACCCTCCCTACACCCTCTCACCCTACCGCTAAGATGTTTGCGGTGGGGACGGAGGTTAGCTGCCAGCTCGAAGTGACTCACTTTAATTATCAATTTATACTCCTGTTGTCTTTGTCAGTTTTGCTTAGAATTCCATAGCATACTTTTTTATTAATCGTCAATGCCTAGATCAGGCAAGTTTTATTTCAAGTTAGTTAAGTTAGTATTTGCAGTAATGCCAGAAACTGGGTCTTAGGAAGTAACAAATCACTACACATCTAAAACACGTCATGTGAAGTGTAATTCAGTGCAATCGCCACCCGGTCCAGACGTCATCATCAGAACTGTCAGAGCAGCTCAATTTCCGCTGCCGCTGCTCCGTCGCCGCCGTCGCAAGTGCGAGATACTCATGTATATTAACTATTTGAACTCATTACATATGCTTGGCTTAAGGCACTAGCACAGGGCATATGATAAGTTACATCACTACCATTATGGGCGGTCACCCATCCAAACGTGTGCTGTCGGTGCAAAAAAATAATATGTTAGAACGAGGTCGTTCTATGAAGCCTATTAGCTGTTAGACTCGGGTATATACTCAAACTGCTACCAGAACCAAAGGACGGGCAGCAGCGTCCTCTTGGTAAACGGTGAACGCTCTGCGATGCCCAAGCCGTCTTCCAGTATGGGGATTATGGGGATGGCCTTTGCTTAGTAGTGGAATTCTTAATGGCTGATAATGTTGATGAACTATTAATCACCTCATCAAAATCAGTTTGTTTGTAAGTTGTGGTTTATATTTAAGTTGATATATATTTTAAGGTTTTGTTTATATAATTTTATTGCACATAATTATTGCCTTTTCTTGTATGTAAACCTCATTCGCAGCATGAGTTTGTCAGGTATTCCTCTCCAAAGTTCAAAATGTCGGCGAAATCCCAGCAAAAGTCATGTAACATCTCAAACTTCCTAATTTCGACCTCAGGCCTTGCCAATTTTCCCTAATAGAGGTCATACATCTCTCGGGCCGTGATGGAGGTCATTTCTACCCCGGGGTCAACAATGGCGTCGCGATTTGTACCTCGTAATAAGGGTTTATAAGAATGTTTGCTTGTATTTAGGGAATTGTCATAAATCAGCTTAGGTGCAGGGCAAAAATCCGTAAAAATGAAATTCCCAAAAAAAAATTTTTTTCTTTTTGTCGTCTGTTTTAATGATCATTTTGATCGTGATTCTAATGATCATCATGAAGCGTCATTTACACATTATTTTAACGAGATTTTTAGTAGTTTGTTTGCACCTTAGAGCAACGTTTCCCTCAGCGCTCCGATTTTCTTTCGTTTTTTACAACACAATTACTCATCGTGGGTTCATAAAAACAAATATTGCGCTATTAGGTTGTATCAAAAAATTTGGTTTGGAACCGAGACTTTTCAAGTACCGTAAAATGCTATCATCGCACATTCAAACTTGACTTTTTATTGAAATTAACTACTTGCCTACAAAACTTCATGAAGATCGGATCCATACATATATACACACGCCGAAGTTTCCCGTTGATTCTGAGACTTCGCTCTGTCAAAAATCGAATTTTAAGTTATAGCTATATGGTTCGATCAATAGGATTATCTTTTTTTTTAACTTTAGAATGAAATAAAATTGTTCTTTGGAACCACTCTTTTTTTCATAATGACGAGTATCTTTCAACAAAAGTTGTGGCCTCCCTAATTTTCGAGATTTTTCAATGACAGACAAGCATCAGTTCATTAATTATCCATATTTTTAGAATCGTTTTTGAATTCAACATAATAACCAGCTTTTTCATCGATTTAAGCCTTTGTGAATAATAACGACGTGAAATTAAATTACGCCTTTTGTAGTTTTGAAGGAAAATACGAGATTTTTCCTCTCGAAGCGAGAAGTCTCAAAGTTCTGAGGCAAAGTGACATACTGATATAGAAGCTGGCGGGCTTGTTCTCTCGCTGGCAAAGTTCCCTTAAACTGAATTAAAAAAATAAATGATTTGATATCTTTTTATTTAATTTTTACCCGACTAAGAAATAGGAGGATTATGAGCTTGGCAATCTATGTATGTATGTAAGTATGTTCATGTTCCCTCTAATCTCCTAAGCCGGTTATCAGAAATGGACAAGATAGGTGTCTATGGATGCGTCTTTACACTCCGCGTGTCATAGGCTATACGGAATTATACTAAATCCAAATCCAATATGGCGGAATTTACAACATAACTATGAAAATAAAGGGCTTTATGAGTACATTCAAAATATGTAAAAAAATATTTATTCATACACACTATATGAGCAGCTTATGTATGTTTGTAGGTTAGTTAGTTAGACGGCGGGCGGTCTGTTAACACAGTAATAAGCCTAAGTATGTCAATTATCAAGGTTTTAGTTAAGAGTACTGATAGCCTCTACACGTGCAGGTGATGTGATTTACTAAAGGGATATTTAACCACAATTTCATGGGAGTAAAAGAAACAAAAGGACAAATTCCATAGTTTGTCCCCTAGTGCCCATGAAATTCATTTATCTATTCCCTTAACCTGATATCAAAGCATAGACACCATTTTTTTTTTAAATTAGAGTGACTGTTTTTTGTGAAACTTAATGTCAAGACGAGCATCCGAGCGGGATAGCAAACGAAGACCATCTCCACCAGAGTTACATGATAAGGCCCCAGGTCGCTCCGCCCAGAATTTTGAACTATAGCAGTTCAAAACACTACGTGGCGATGTCTTGCGCTCGTCATTCAAATATATCTCTTTGCGCTCAGTAATAACGCTGAAATAACGAAGACGAATCTGTAAGACGAAAACAGCAACACTTATAACAATTTTAGTTATAGGTTTACTAAATCATTATTTACACAATGTTCTCTCGAACATGCTCGCCAGCTTATTAGACCGTAAAGCCTAAGAAAGTCTGGTTCTAATTGAATTAATTGCGGATTTTCTTTGGGTTATCCTTTTATGATGTATATTAGAAAGAAAAAGAGTTTTCTTTTCATTTCGTGGAATTGTCTTTTGAGAGATTCGTAAATATACTTTAGTAATTAGTGGTTTTAGGAAAAGTGAAAAAAATACATTCCATTGTGTTGAGAGAAATGTTTATTTTTTTTATTTAATTTAGTAGCTAAGTGAAATAAACCTGGGCTCCATAAAGTATACTAATTAGCAAAATTGTCAGATGAAATAAAAACTGAAATTAGTACAAAAGTACTAACTCAGGCATTTGTAATGTAAATATATATTTTTTTACCTAATTTAATTATTCTGGTTCGTAAATAATTTACGCGCGGGTTCCAGTCATCTTATACATATTTTCAAACCATAAATTTAGATATCACCGCCAATATTTTATAGCAATCTTAACTTTATTATTTTGGCAAAGGAGAAGGAACAGTCTCGAAAAACTTGTCCTTTTTCTTTCAAATTCGTAAAAGTAGAAAATGTAAACAAAAAAAAATTGTTTTAAAACATTGTCTTTGTTATTCTGATAACTGACTGTTTATTTATTTTTGACGTGAATTCGATGAACGTCTAATCGGTCTGGCAGGAATAAGAGTCAGAAATGAAATAAAGACAAAATTGAATGTTCTTTGGAAATGTTATGCACTGAGGTTATGTGTGATACGGAAATAGTGCTTATATCGCCGTATCGGGCATCTCGGCGCCAGCATAAATAGACTAGGCTAATATACGATGAGTGGTGGGGAGGTGGGGATGGTCCGAGATTGACGTTGGAGTTTCTTCTCGTCAAAAAGTAGCGGTAGATGGGGTACCCACCCCATTTTTTTTCTACTAAGTGATTTTTTAAATCAACAAAAATGTTTGGAATACGCGAACGAGATACCCATGCATAATGAAAAAAGCGTGTAGTTTAAACCTTTATGATCGGTTGGTATGATTCGCTCATTGAACACGGCTATAAATAACTACATGTTCACATAATACACCAAGTAACTATTGTGGAATCTGTTGTACGGTTAACTACTTACAATTAGTTTCACTGCCCGAATATGTCAAGTGCAAGGACATGGAAAATGAAGTTGATCAGATTGCCACAAATTTGCGGCCAACCATTGGCAAAAGAGAAGGCCAACCCACGTCGAGAGTCAATACTAGTTGCTGTTGATGATGAGTAAGTGAAAGCTGCCTTTCTACCAGAAATATGCTAAGCTAAATTTATTTTATTTATTTATTTATTTATTAGGTACACACAACAGATCACCGATGATACATTATATAACAATTTTATGAAGGTTCTATTCGAATCCGCGATCCAAACCGTGAGCACACAACATGGTTATAACAGCGATTACTTGCCAAACTAATTGCGTTATAAAATACATAAAAATTATACGACTACATACTCAAGTAAATGAATGTGTCTGATACACAGATTATAATACAGGGTGGCCCATAGGCAAGTGACCGCCCGAAAAGGGCTTATAGACTTATCATTATGAACAACTTTTACTATGGGACCAACCCAGAAATCGAGAAAAAAATATCTGCTGTTCCATTTTACATTTTGTCGAGTGTCATTGACAGTTTTCTATGGAACAGCAGATTTTTTTTCTCGATTTCAGGGTTGGTCCCATAGTAAATGTTGTTCATTATGATGGGTACTATAAGCACTTTACAGACAGTCACTTGCCGATGGGTGACATTGGATACAAGGTGTTACTGAAAGGTTCAACAATATTGAAAGGTTTGTACTTATCATTATAAACAACTTTTTTGCTGCCTTCGCCTTCGGCTCGTGCTGATAAAAGTCTCGGCTAAAATCGATCGTTTTATGGACTAGTTGTACAATGTATAGTTCAGTTTATGTTACACTAGCTGCGCCCCGCGGTTTCACCCGCTTTTCTGGCACTAAGCAAATGACAAAGGCAGCAAAAGACTTAATTTGTCAAAATTAACAAACGTTTCAGTATTCGGGGGTCAGATTGAAAATGAACTTCACCAAAGTATCGCCTGAATCAATCAATAAACTAACCCAACTGACAAATTAAAATGCAAGACATTTGGCAACTTAATTTTATAATCTAATTATTACAAACATTTTATTTTAGGTGTCCTCCTCTCTTCTAGTTTTGCTGTGCCCGACGGGGTCCATTATGTAACTTTGTACTAAAATGTAATTTTTTTGACCAGACTGTACTCAATGGAAGCAATAAACCATCTGAATCTACTGCTACATAGCCACTATTTCGTTTTGTGTCATTAGAAGTTTTAAAAAGCAAATGAAAACTGCCCATTCAAATTCGAAAAAGGTTACTTGAAATTACAGAATAACTAAGCAAATATCTGAAAAGTCTGAGTAATATTCGAGTGTCTTTAGCTCTTAAAGAAATATTTTTTACTCAAAAAATAAACAGTCTGCATCCAATTAATGAATAATTCAAAATGTAAACGAAATAATTTAATTTGAATGTTGCCACTTGTGCAAATAGGCACTTGGACGTTTCGAAGGACGAAGTCGTTCGTGACGGTTCACAAATTCACAAGTGGCTAGACTGAAGATGTCTTATAACTTTATGATTTTATAACATTTGCTTTAGTTGTAAAAATATCGAAATCGGGAATTTTTATCCGACTGCCCAAGATCTTGTATTAATAAATATATTGGTGGACGTTATTTACACACAGCGCCACCTAGCCCCAAACTAAGCAAGCTTGTACAATGGGATCTAGATAACTGATAGAATACATAATTTTTTTTTTTCATCCATTCATAGAATACATAGAAACACCCAGACAAAGAACAAACATCCATGTTCATCACACAAATATTTGTCCTGGGTGGGAATCGGACCCACAACCTACAGCTCAGAAAGCGGAAATCCACCCACTGAGCCACAGGGCTAGTCAACAAGGATTATTATTTAACGATTCTTTAACTGTTTTCAAAAACAAACTAGTAAAGTCTCGAACCAGAGATAAATAATGTTTTGATTATGATGTTTTATCATAGAAAATGTTATATGTTCTAACTAACATTCCGTTTATACTAAAGTTTACATTATTTTATTTTCCTGTATAATCTCTATTTATGGCGAATGTTGTATATGCCTATAAAGGGTGATCATATCAGTTCCATGTACTCACGTAGAAATATATTATAAGAATGTAAAATACGTTCACTGTGGGCGTATCTCAATAAATAAACAAGGGGAAAATTGTCTTTCAGTGTGGCGATCTAAGGGCAGGGGACGTCCATTAACCCAGGATAAATAGTAAGTACTAATAATAAATATTTTAATAAAAATACAGTTTAATATTATAAAATATAATTTATAATAATGTCAGAAAGTTGTATAAATGTAAAAAATAAGTCGAGAGTTTATATCTAATAATTAAAATATATCCACAATCAATCAACAAGGGGGTTCTAAGCCAAGTTCTGACTAGCTGTGTTTTACAACTGAGAACAAGGTAATATTTCTATGCTTTGGTACAAAGAAAGACCTTATTATCTGTAATTGAGGGCCGCAGGGTACAAAAGTTAACAATAAGAGCCAAATAGTAACTATCGGTTATTCTGTGACGCGGGCAATTACAACACAATTCGTATCAAAATCTAATACGGTACTATACAGATGTTTTCTTTCTTTTTAAAGATCACTAAAGTACTTTCTCGAATTGTTTTATTTTAAACATGAAAGATTTTTTGTGTAAAATTGAGTAGTTGTTAAAAACAACAAAAAAAATTTTTTTTTATTTCTTTTGCTCTTTTTACCCGAGTGCCCGAGAAAGAGGGTTAAGTTATTTGGGTGTATGTAACATAAAACTCCAAGGAATAGCATGCTTCTGATAGAAGACAGTCCTTCAGCCGATTTCTGAAACTACCTATATTGCTCCAGTCACGAATTCACAGAAAAAAGCATTTGATAATTAGTACTGAAACGAGTATGTTAGTGGAAGTCTGTGACTGTGACCAGTGACTAAAAAATTAAAAAACTGGTAGACTATCGTGGTATGTAATGAAAAAAGAGGATAGTCGTGAGGCTAGGAGGGTCCTAGCTGGATACTGATAAGCAATAACATGTCAACCCACAAAAAAATCGAAAATTGAGTTTATGATACAGAACGCTTCTTTGTTTTTGTAGGTTGACATGTTATTGCTTATCAGTATCCAGCTAGGACCCTCCTAGCCTCACGACTATCCTCTTTTTTCATTAAACTGTGTGAAAGAGATTATGGGGGAGAAAATGTCGAGATAGAATTTTTTAGACATTCTGTGACAAAGAAAAGAAACGTGCTGTAATGGAAAAATATTATTACACAATGGCTCAAAATCAAATCTTAGTAACAATCCAGCATATCCAGCCTAAATTTTTATTAAATATGAATTTGCAAGCGTTTTGTTATAGCTTTTAACTACAAGGTTTAACAAAGGCCCAGCTCTACTGAGGAGTAGAGTTGCCATAAATCAACCGCAGATTATGAAAATAGCCCCAAATTGGAGGAATTAAACCCAACTATTGACATATCGGGCCCTTAAGGGTTGTACCAATTACGCGCCACTGTACCGACCCTGTAGGGGACGAAAATTCGCATAAATTTTCCGCTCCTGCGTTAATTAAATCTAGTGATGTGATGTTGAGGCCGGTAACCGTATCTTTGGTTAAGAATTTCTGGATAAACGACAGTTTTCAAAATCCTTTGATTATACATGGTTACTGGTAACTAACAAAAAACTTCTGGTAGGTGGCTTCCTTACAGTACATCCTACTTAACTCTGCAACTGCGTAAAAATATGAGCAAATCGCTAGCCTGATGGTAACCGTCACGTTTGCCCATAACAGTTGAATGCCACTCATAATTTTTATATTCCATAGTTCAAAACCGTACGCGGCAAATCACTGCGCTCGTCACCCTGAGAGATTAGAAGTTACTGCTCAGTAATTTCACCGGAAGCAATGCCCTTCAATCCAGAACACAGCAATGCTTTTCTACCGCTTGGCGGTTGAATAACTGCAAAAGAGTCCTACCACTACAAAAATACAACAAGTAACATCGTTAAAAGAAAAACAAAATAGCCGACTGCAAAATGTAGCCTATAACTTCGACCAAAGTAAAATTAATTGGTGACTTTTTTTGTTTAATGGACGGGCCCTAACCACACGTCTTCCTTAAGAATAGCAAGTCAAACAATCCAACTTAGGCTTTTATACGTAATTAAAAGTATGTATAGTACATTTGTCACAAAAAAGAGATAGCTAATATAATATCTACGAGAGAAAAAGTGATGTGCTTACCAGTTGCTCCTATCTCTCTTCCACATACGAACGTACGTCTCGCACCTTTCACAGACTGAGAGCGACGGAAGCAAGGTGAGCCGGCGCTAACTTTAAGGTCTTCAAAATTCTCATAATATTATGGGTCCTCTTCATTTTAGTTTGGTCGAAGGCCACACTACGCCACTCGGATGAAAAGATGACTCCAACGACAACTCGCTTGTCAAAATCGGTCAAGGAGTTTAGGCTAAGGAACGTCTTATAGAAACACACAGTCATACTTACATACAACCCAAAAACATTACCCTACTTCTTGGGCAGTCTCGTAAAAAAAACACATTGATATCATGTTTGAAGTTCCCAACTCTAAAGACCTAGAGCAATGCTCTATGACTCTCATATGAACATAGCAAGAAGGGTGAAGGTCGAAGATTACACAGTAGAGTTATTCGCCTATATTTCAGGGAGGCTGCAAGATTAAACGTACCTACAAGCTTCTAGTGATAATGAATACGTTACTGAAAAATTGGAAGAGCTATACTCCATTCCGTTTAAGGACGATATGTATAATCATGTCGCAGGGGATGAATCGCTGTGACCTCAGGATTCAGTTATTCCTAGTCTGAGGAACAGACTTCCTACCAGGTACATAATTATAATAGCTATTCTAAAAATCCTAATCCTAACAAATATTATAATTCAAAGGCAGTCGTGACAGGAGTAATAAAGCTTCGAGATATAAAAATGAATACGTACGTCTCGAGAAAAAACTTCGCTTGCGCGATTCAGTACAGTACAGGAACGAAGTCGCGGGTAACAACTAGTGCATAATAAATTTGCTAAAAGATTCCTACAATGCACTCGATTTAAAACCAGTTGCGATTTGCAAACGATATAATATAATTACCATAATTTATAATCGTTATAAACGTTTAACAGTTATTTTTAATCGATTCAAAGCATAAAACTTGTTTATTGCTAAGATTTGCTATGAACACTGTGTGAAGTTTTAAATATCAATTTCAAATAACAATGCTATAAGCGACGGCTCATTCGGTTCATTCGGTTCATTCGTAGATGTTTCTATATCTTGTTGTATACAACAATATTTTATAACTAAATACACCTAATACATTTACTTCTAAATGCACCTTTATGGACAAGATAAGCAATTTTTATGAGAAACGAGCGTCTTTTACGGCGATGTTAAAAAGCTGGCGATGATAACAGAGCACTTAATTATGCCAAGTAAAAGTGACACCAGATGGCGACACTAAAATGTTTAGATTTTTTTATCTGTGCAACGCAAAAAATCGTGGAAATGGTAGAGATTCGTTTTATTTTAATAGAACGGAAATATATTATAATAATAATATTAAACGGTAATATAAAATATACCAGCTACTACGGTTATAGGTTGTTTCTTTTACTGTCGTAAAGTTCAAGTCTAGCTGTCCTTTTCAAGGCCCGTGTGGCTTTATCGTGCCGGTGTCTTATTCTTTTATTCATAAAACACTACGAATACAGGCCATAGTTATTGGTTACAGTACTCCGACGCATTCTTCCGATGCCTGGCACCACTTGGTACGACCATTGACTTACAACTACACACAAAACACTACTTTAAGCACCTAGAGATAGAGTTCACGTTCACGATAACGTGAGCACAGCAAGATATCAGTAGACATCGAATTTGAACTCTAATAGATCGAGACAAAATCGAAGGCAAATTGTTCCGGGCTTGCACAGAAACTGGAAGTCACAAATAATCAAATTTAGTCGTTTTCCGAATAGAAACAAGGTTTCATTTCGAATGTAGACATGGGACAAGGTAAAGGTGACACTCATTGAATTGGCGCGCATGTGTGAATGTGTAAAGTAACGGTATTATGTTAGTGTGAGTGTTTGTATAATGAATGACAGACGGACGCGCATGACTGTCTAGAATTTGATTGATGTACGAGCATGTAGTTAGGGTCAACATTTTTCATACGAAATTGTACAAAAATAATGTACTTATCGTAGATTAAGGACCAGATTTTGATCGAAGTAAGCTATGGCTGTAAAGATATATAATAAATTGCCGAACAAACTAAAAGATTTAGAAAACAACGATTGTTTTATTAAGAATCTAAAGTGCATCCTGGAATCCAAATGCTATTACACTATTGAAGAGTTTTTTAAGGATAATTTTGACAATATACAAATGGACCGCTCCGCACCAATTGCCATACCCTAATAGGGTCATATGTGTCACTAAACCCAAATCATGTTATTTAAGACCTGCATGTATGTCGCAATAAATCATTGAGTATTGAGTATTGAGTATCGAAGTTGCGTATTTGGGTTGTTCCGTCTTCGCCCCATAAGATCTCATCCCTTGACGTCATTTTCATAAATCGATCCTCGACGTTATTTATTCTTAAATTAATTATTGCCTTTTCCCACGGCTTTGTTATAATTTTTCTTATTCGAGTCATCCTATTTTGTAGAACCTTTTATTATAAAGTGATCCTTGTCATCATAAGAGTTGATTTTTAAACAAAAACAAAGTTTGTGGGTACAGCTTGCATATAAAGCATTCTTACTGCTTTCGATACATAAATACATAAATAAAAAAAATAGAGTATTTTAATTTAACATCTATAATTGTCAAAAGTCAATGTTGACATTTGAGCTACAAAAAATCAAATACTTCACTGTTGGTACTTCTATAATTAAATAATGATAATATTTTTTGTTTTATTAATGATTTTTAGCTCATAAGTAAATGTTACCCAGCCGAATTAATTCGAATCCTTCGTATTCGAACATTGACTTTTGACAATTATAGATGTTAAATTAAAATACTCTATTTTCTTTATTTATGTATTTATTTACATCAATTAGCACTGAACACGAATTGCGCTAATGAGAATTAAAATTAAAAACATGCAAAACAAATGTCAAATGTGTGTGTCAAGTGTTTATGAGCCCATTCCCTCATATCTGGCTTGCGCATATTAATATTTTTGAAGAAAAAAAAACAATAAGCACTCAAGCATCTAGGATTCCTCATCACCAAACAATACTTGAGGAAGTTTTGGCGGGAGCGTAAAGAAGTCATGTCGCGTCATTGTATTATTTTCCAAAACTTGTGTTATTTCGAGTGTTAATGTGTAAAAATTGCGGGTTTTTATCCATTAAGTATTCGTGAACGCGCATGAGTGTTGGTGAATAGTATAATTTTTTGAAACGTGATTCTTCGTGTTGTTTCCAAAACTCCATAGAAACCTCTAGTAAAGTCTCCACCACTTTACTGGGGCCTGACGTTGACTTGACCGTGACTTACTTTACTTGACTTAGACTATGACTGAGATTTGTTTCAATTGTGAAATATTTGACTTCATTTGAAATATTGCAATTATTGAAACTAGCTAAATAAACAACGTGTGGAGCCAAAAAAAAAACAATACTTGAGGATAAATAGCAGGATTGAATAAGGAATCACTCAAACGTTTCAACCTTTAGGTATAAATGCCACATGACATGAGTACCCAGTTTGCAGTTTATTTAAATGTTTGCTAGTAATTATGTCTCGGACAATTATTTAAGGTTTTTTGGTGAGAGATTGATAGCATTTTCTTTCAAATGGCTACAGTTAGTTAGATCTCAGTTTCAAAGTAAATAGAAAAAGATTTAAACACAATTTATCAAAGCAGGAAAAGAGTAAGGTTCATAAATGGGAGGCTTTAGGAGAATTAAACAAAGGGTCAAAGAGCGGCGCCCTCGGGCAATGTCAAGGGTAAACATAGAGGGTACTCTGGAAATGTAATGACATTGTAACATGAAGCGTTTTGCTGAAGTTTAGCAAAATTTCCTCTTTTTTTCTACGCTCAAAACATTAACCGGTTTATTCATTTTCGTTTTATTTCATAAATCCAGTTTAGGAACAAGTAAAGCCAAAAAACCAAGTAATAAAACCAAGTATTAACATTATGCTAGGAGTTTTGGCGGGAACTTGAAGAAATCATGTCGCGTCATTTTATTATTTTCCAAAACTTGTGTTATTTCGAAACGGTGAATTTTTACCCGTCAAGCTCATGAACATGGTCGTGAACATGCACGAGTGTTGGTGAATGGTATAATTTCGTAAAACGTGAATTTTCGTGTTGTTTCCAAAACTCCATAGAAGGCTCTAGTAAAGTTTTCACCACTTTACTGGGGCATGACTTGTACTTGACCGTGACTTGCTTTGCTCGCCTTTGACTGTGACTATGACTTGTTTGATAATATTTAACTAAACTTGAAAATATATAAGTATACTTGACACTGGCAAATGCATAATACGTGCGACGCCAAAATCCTATTAGGAGGAAAGAGAAAAAAAAAATTAAGCTGAAAACAAAAACCCGACTGCGAAATGTAGCATATGACACTCCGTGTATCATAAGGCATCAAACGACACCTCACACTTAAAAACCGGTCAATCCGTTCAACCTACAGGAGGAATTAATACATAAACATATATTATGTACTTACATAATATAATTAAAACTAAATAACTAGTAGTTCGCGGCGAACTGAGACCTCGCGACCCCTATATCTTCACAACCCCTGGACTGATTCAGCTCATTCGAACTTAAAAAATGTATTGAAATGAACTACTTGCCTACAAAATTTCATGAAGATCGGATCAACGGTTCGCAAGTTATCATCGGACAAATATACATACAAACATACAAACCCACATACAAATGCTGATTTGTCTCAGTAAACTCTGAGACTTTCGCTTCGCTCGGTCAACTAACAATTACAAATTAATGTAATTAAGAAAAGAAGGAAAGAAAAACCGAATATCGGGCTGACTGACGTGCCTTGTGAGAGACCTACGTCCAGCAGTGGAATATGATAGGCTGATGGTGATGAAGTTATTCAATTCAATTCAGTTATTCGGACCCTGCGTTAGCAAAACACTTGGAAACGTCAAATACACAGTTTTCATTGGGAATACATTACATTATATAATTTTAATTCAAATTATTTATTGAAATATAATAAACGGATACGTCCACTAACATTTATCTCACATGATTTTAATAATCATATTTCAAGTAAAATAGTGCAAAGTAAATGAATATAATTAAATTAAATTAATAATCAATAATATGGGAAATATTTACTTAAATAAAAACTAACTACTAGTGGACATGAATGGCTTACTCCAGAAAACCCCTTAGACAAGGGGATTCTTGGATATTTTGGCTAAAAATCCCGTTAGCATCGAACATGAAAGGCGAAGGGGATTATCGGACAAAAACTCTAAAAATCCCCTGAGCATTTAATTTGGCGGAAGGGGATTATTGGAGAAAGATAAACCCTTTAGCCCTAAAGTCTTAGCCTTTTATTTTCCTTCTGCGGCAGGCGATTTGTCAATGGCTGGCTGCATGTGAAGTATGTTATCTGTTCTAGAATGTAACCATTACTCAAAAAGCAATAACTGACCATCAACAAGTCACTGCCATTTTAAGTCACAAACACACTGTCTCTCACATTCTACACAACAATACGGGAAAGCCGCGAAACAGACTCATACTTATGTACTGAATGGACGCACTGACATTTATTAATAGCTAAAAACCAGCCCTTTCTTATTGAAAATTGAGTTCGAAATCAATCAGCTCATAAAACAAATCACACATTCAAACGAAAGAGAATCCTAAAACGAGAGAAAAAGGTTTCAAAGTAAAAGGCTTGGTTAAATCATTTCACCTATGACTTAGAACCGGAACAGGCGAGAATCTGTCTTACTGTTAGAGAAACAGAGTTTACTATGTAAATGTGGTTCAAGGAGGTGAAGGCTCGAGTACCGTTGCTAGGTTACGATAGCCGAGTTCGTTGACCCGTGCGTGTACGCAAATCGCTAGCTCGTGGGAAAATGATCTTTTGCGTGTGATTAAGACTCTACGGGTAGGATACTCTATTAGCACATTTTACCTTAAAATAGTCGATTGACCAATCTTGGTAGATTAACAAAATTCAATTACCTAATTGATTTTAGATGCCGCGCTAAGAAACTTTCTGATTCTGGCAACTGGGCCCTGCGGGCTTATCCTCTGACTTTAGAACGATGATTCTGATTGCGAGAGCATGCCATCCCGCTCGTACCAACTTAGTCGTACTATGCGCGGTCCCGCTCGCGCACTACATACATACTACGCTCGCTTTCAGAGTAACGAGATAAGCCCGTTGATTCTGCAAGCTAAATAAACACATAAAAGAAAAGAGGTGATACTTTAACTTAACTTGCTTTTTTCTTGCCCATTACCGCCCAAAAATGTAGGTTCACTTAGCGTCTTACTTCACTTTGCTTGCAGAATACACATATTGTACGTACTGACAACTGTCATAACGTTTTTTTTTTTTTTATATGTTGTAACAAATTTTTTGTTACTTGAAACGTAAGAGTTCTGGTAGCCGATAATATTTTCAAGGAAAATGTTCCATTCATATTTTTACAATATTGTAAATCTCTGAATGACACGCAGGTCTGCAGGCCTAGCACGGGCGCCGGGATAAAATATTGTCCACCATTTTTATCCCGCGAGAACGAGACGGATGTATCCATATTCTAGCTTTGTCGCGTTGACGCGAAGACAAAACGGGTGGACATACCTTTATCCCGGCGCCCGGGCTAGGCCTGCAGGTATAGTATAAAATGAGTTATAAAGCGTTTACAATAACGGTTATAATGCTTGGATGTCTCGTACTACAACCTGCATTAACTACCAATCGTGTGATACGCGCAAGCAGGTTGTTTTTAAAGTAACTGAACGAGAAGGGCAACTCGCTAGCCTGACGATAAGCGGCGCGCTTTGTACTGCAACAGTTCAAAATTCTGCGTGGCAGTAAACTTCTCACTTCTAAGGGTGTCTACACATGGCCCGACCCGACATCGTTTGAAAGAGATGGCTATATATAAGTTTCTGGGGAAGCGAAAGGGAGAAGCTATAACCTTAATAGTTTGTTTCTTTTGCTCCCGTGAAATTCAAATCTAGCTGTCCCTTTCACACGATGTCAGGTCGGGCCATGTGTAGACACCCTAACCCTGAGATCTCTTTACGCCCGGTTATCGCCGAGCCTCCCGGCTAAGTAGGTAGCGCGTCTGCTTTGCAAGCAGGAGGTCCCGGGTTCGATTCCCGGTCGGGTGGATGTTTGAGTGATGAATTTAAATATCTGCTCTGGTCTGGGCTGAGTTGTCCATGTCTTTAGTGTGTTCCATGGCATCCCCGACACAGGAAAAGCTAGTGGGGAGCTATGAGTAAGCATTATTTATTTATTTACTAGCTATTACCCACGACTTCGTTCCGTCTCCGACCCTTAAATATCTATACAAAAAATCAGCTTGATCCGTTTACCCGTGATAACGCGACAAACACCCAGACAGAGAGACAGAGTTACATTCGCATTTATAATATTAGTCAGGATTTATTTCACTGGAATCATTGTCCTTCAATTCTGAATATAATATTGTTTGCACACTACTACTTAACGGGTGAATAAGTCGTTAAGTTGTGGCACGTACCCAGGTGGACTCTGCAAAAGAGTTAAAACTATATACATCAATGTTAGATATAGATAGCGTAATCAGGCTGCCAGGGTAGAATCTAGATTCTAAAAGAACAATCATTAGGACCGGCATACTCGGCCTATCCAAGCAAATTAGTACCAAAATCGGGTTGTGAGACGTGACATCCAAAATGAGAGTTCTTAGAACGTAAGTTGAAACCTTCATTTATCCCTTATCAGGATCAACAACGCGTTATCACTTTATTACTTGCCCCTAGTCACGTCATGGGCACAGAGTATGCAGGTTACAGAGGCATAACTTTATATTACCACCTTGGCCCACAGCGTCAAGTCTCATTGATTCGAGCGCTGAATAACTAAGTACAGCGTAGGCGTAGATTGCATGAATTATTATCAATTGAATTATATATCATTGTATATCAATCAATTGAATTACATAACTAGTATAGTTATAGTATAGTAGTTCGCGGCGAATTGAGACCTCGCGATCCCTATATCTTCACAACCCCTGGACCGATTAAGCTCATATTCGAACTTAATTTTTTTATTGAAATGAACTACTTGCCTACGAAATTTCATGAAGATCGGATCAACGATTCGCAAGTTATCATCGGACAAATATACACACAAACATACAAACAAACATACAAACATACATACAAATGCCGATTTGTCCCAGTAAACTCTGAGACCTTCGCTTCGCTCGGTCAATTATATTATCATGTACCTTTGTAGAAATTTTGCAGTGTCAATGTGACACTGAGCAATGAGAAGTTTATAGGTGATTCATACCACAGACAGCATTCGTGATCGTTCTTAGTATTGTCACAACTCTTAAAAAGTTCTGCTCTGCTCGTACTTTAAAAGTTTTATTACCATAAATAAAATGTTTTTGTTTAAAAAAAACATACTCAAAATTGTTTAGAAGTTAGTGGGATCTGAAATAGACTCTAACATAGCGCAAATAAAGACGATAATGTAAAATGTAAAATTTGAGTCTGTTCCGGGTACGCATTTGGTTTAGTTATGGTATGGGAGGTTTATTCTACAGTAATGTACAGAAAAAAAACTGTTATTAGTTAGTTCCGGGTCAAACGCTAAATTGACTGGGCTACTAAGGTCGCCGACATAATAAGTTACCCCTCTGTAGTACCTAATCCTATCATAGGATCGTGACAGATCGGTCACGTCCTAGATTACCGTGAGGTAAACAAGCAACTGGCTGCATACGTGTGGGGTGCTACCACCCACTACCACTGGGTTGTTATCCACGTCGTGCATGAGTGTTGGCGGCTTAGAAAATTCTCAGTCTACGGTTGACGGTTTAGTAGTGGCAGGCCTCTTCTGCAGAGTCCGCCTGGGGAAGTACCACACCTTTGCCATTTATTCAACCGCCAAGCAGTAGTGTGCAAACATTACTGTGTTCCGGATTGAAGGGCAAGGTTTCCAGCGTAATTACTAGGCACTTAGAGACTTAGCATCTAATATCTCAGGGTGACATTGCTGCGCACGATTTTGAACTGTTGAAGTACAAAATTCTGGGTGGCACTGAACTGTTATGGGCAAGTGTGAAGCTTAACATCAGGTGAGCGACTTGCTCACATCGTCACCGAATTCCAAAAAAAAAAATAACTTTTTGTTTAGCCACTCGTGTGCAGCGACATAGATATTTAACTCTTTATAAAGTACAGCACACAAAGTGTAAAAAAAGGATACAGTAATAAGAACTTTCGACTAGGCTTGTAATTGACGCCCTCATCGCTTAAAGCGATCTCTTCCAGGTAACCATCTACGAGTACAGTCAGAAAATAATGATCATTCAAATAAAAAGCTAACGAAACAGTTTACATGTTTATGATTAGTTAAAAAAAATATATAAATATATTACAAATAAGTAACAATTAATCGAATATGATTTACGATTATTTTATTATTATATAAATCATTGTACTTATCATTATGAACAGGTTTCACTATGGGACAAACCAAGGAATCGCGAAGATAAACACTTGCACACTACTACCGGAATGCGCTCGTACTCGAACTAAGCTTATAGTCCTGTGACAATTAAAGTTCATATAAACACACAGAATTCTCCTTATTAATTTCTTTGCCTAAACACCATTTCCTTGTTCATTTATTGGCCTTAACATTATTTCCAAAATTATAAACAGTACCTACAGGATGTTCAAATAATCACGCCGCAGTAAATTCCTCTGTACAAGCTCATTTTCATTACATAAACGCTAAGTGGCACCTAGTGGTAACTGCGCGGAAATACCGCTTTGACAACCTAGCACCCTTACCTTCGTCCCTTTCTATCATTTACGTGTTTGTGTATCGTCATCACGGTTGCACGTTGTTATTTTTTACGTTAACAGGAAAATGCACCAGTCAACCACCTCGTTAAAAGCGCAAATAGAAGAGCTGTTTAAAAATCAGATATTTCTGATTTCTTGAATAACCGATTGTAAAAATGCTTTCATGCAAATTTTTTATGAACACCTCAAAACCTTATTGCGGTTTTAATTTATTTTATTGGGTTATTTGGATTTACTATTGTTTATTATTTCAATTTGTTTAATTTTCGCCAGGCGGGATAACAGGAAAATTTTGTTTGTGACACAATATGGTTGTTTAATTTGTTTGAAAATGTTTTAGGATTATTAAAGCAATATGTTATCAAAAGTGACTAGATCATTTTTTAAACTGCGAACGAGATATCTGCACCCTTATTATGAATGTTCGTGATTCTGATTGCGAGAGCATGCAATCCCGCTTGTACCAACTCAGTTGCACTATGCGCGGTCCCGCTCGCGCACACTCACTATCACGATCATGAACATTCATAAATTTGATCATAAATCAATTTGACTGCTATTTTTTTTTTTTTTTTTATTTTTTACATGGATTCGTATTATTATTATTACTTAATGTTTAATTCTTAACGCTATTTTGTATCAAATTGTAATGTAGTTAGTGTAATTGGTTTAATACCGTACTAATGAAATAAAAAAAATAAAAAATTATAATAGGGGAGCTCATTAAGGAGACGCTTGCGCAAAACTTTGTGGGCTATAAATGTATACACCTCGTCGAGACAAACCGAGACAGTTTGAGAATGAAAAGTGTTAAACTTAGACGTCCGTTGCACGCAGCCGTGCCTCGCGTGTTCTCGGTGGTTGAGGGGCAGTCAAGCGAAAGACCTAAATACTGGCATGATGCAAATACTCTTGAATGTCTTTACAAGCCATTTTCAGTCACCATAAAATGACATGAAACAATAGTGCACACGGATTTAATTATAATGAGACGATTGTTCGAGCAGAGCCCGAATTACACGGTCCAGTGATCATGTTTCTCTTTCGTAATAACTTTTGTAAGTCCATATAACTTCTCAATATAACTAGTAGTTTCCCCGAACCTGTGACCTCGCGACCTCTGTTTTTTTACAAACCTCTGAGCGATTTTGCTCATACTCGATTCCATAAACTCGACAGTTCCATACACCACGTATAATAGTGATGTATATTTCTGCCTGGATAAGATCGCTTTTAGCGATGATGCTGTCACTTGTGGCACTAGTTCATGAGGTTGTTCTGTATCCGATTTTGGTTTTCAGGTTACAGTAAAGAGTTTCTATCTATCTTGTACCTTGTACTTACGAAATAAATACCTAGAAATACACAAGTATTAGCCTTCTTCATGTTGAAAATTAAGCTTCATTTTACAATTATCTGTAACATTTTACAATTCTACGTCCCAAATTGTCACAAATGCCAGCACTCAGTGCCACGCTTCAATTCTTGTAATTACGCATGCAATTAATTTAAACTTGCCCCCGCCCTACGCCGTCCTACGTCCGCCCGCCCTGCTCGAACCACAGCAATATAATTGCATTTGCAATTTAAAACTATTTGCGGAAGGACTACGAATCATGTCCGAAATGTAGTGAAGGAGATAGTGATAATTTTAATTACGGAAATAATTACACACCGACTTGTTAGGTACTCACTATTTGGACATAAATCTAATGACAAACAGTCTTATCACTGATTTATATTTCCGTTATGGGTAAGATTCAATTATTATAGCCATATATCAGAAGACCGTTGAACTTATTTTTACAAGTTTCAATGTAAACACTACCATATATTTCTTTCAATTTTAATCTTTATTTTGGAAAAAATATATAAGGGTTGTACTAAACTAGCGTACATTACTTCCTATTTATACAATATCATAAACATTATATTATTATATCATACAAGTACAAACCTATGTGAAATTTTTTATAACATGATATTTCTGGGTAAACTTAACATTTTAATTCGGAGGAGCATTACAGAAATATAAACACTACAATTACATTCTTTACATCATTCTAATTTGTGATTTGAGATTAATTGTTGACACAAAAGCGTTTGCACTTTAACAAACCTTCACCGAGACTACGTAGCTCCTGTCTCGTAATTACACTTTACAGTTAGCTATCGTACTATTTGCATAATTATATATGTGCCGTCAGAGCTTTCAGTGAGTTTATTTGTCTAGTGAAAACGGACAAATATTACACGAACATTTTCGTCAAAAAGTTTTGCGAGTCCGCTTAGATGTGCTTCTCGTAATTAATTAAGGCATTCGTACATTTAGGTAAATAATGTTTTTCATCTGTTTTTTTTTAGTCCTCTCGAATCGAATTGGTCGAGTCCAAAAGGACTCTGACTAGGGCTGATTACGGGTACGAGAAATAAAAAATGCATTCAGCAGACCTAGCATAACCACGGGTTTTTTTTTTTGTCGTGATGAAACAGGACACGTCCAATGATGTATTACGCGTTTGTCATTTTTAATCGACTTCCAAAAAAAGGAGGAGGTCGACAATCTTTTTTCTTATTTTTGTTACCTCAGAACTCCGTCGTTTATAAGCCGATTTCGAAAAATGTTTTTCCAGACTTTCATATTGGTCCCATTTTTATCAAAAACAAGTTCTGATAATGGCAGACTGAAGCGCTGGCTTATCGAACAAACATTTTATGACTCTAATGAGTTCATGAATAAATAAATGTAAATTGTAATTTGAGGAAAAATTATGTTAACTTTTTTTGTTGACATTTCATGTTCTGACGTAATAACTATTATAATTGAATGTTATTGACATTGTATAACGCATTATATGATCATTGTATTCAATGAATAGCCTCTACTTAATTTGCATACTATTGTATACAAAAGGTTACTATTTTTGACTTGTAGATGAATATTTACCAATAAATTACTTTGACTTTGACTTTGGAAACCTCGAGGAATTGAGGGAACTTCTCAAATATTATAGGCATACATACAGGGCTATAAGGAAAGGGTATGCTAAGCCGAAAAGGGCTCATAGTATTCATCATTATGAACAACTTTTAGTATGGGACCAACCCTGTAATGAAGGGAAAAAATCAGATGTTCCATAGAAACATGTCAGTGACACTCGACAAAATGTATGGAACAGCTGTTTTTTTCTTTCTCGATTTCAGGATTGGTTCCATAGTGAAAGTTGATCACAATCATTAGTAATACGAGCCCCATTCGGCTTAGCCCTTTCCTTATAGTGAATTTGGTCAACATGTCAAGCATTTGCATTCAGAAAGTATCATTTGTCAAAGTGGAACTGATGAACAACACCACAGATGGTCACCGGAACTCTTCAATGATACGTAATTCACGGGTGGCGCCAAGATAATCTCGATTATAATAGATGACGATGGTTCTGAATAAAGTCGTTTTTTTTTAATTTAAAATGATTTAGAAATCAATTTAACAGATTATCTACCAACGTGTTTCTTTTTAACAAGTCAAGCTAAATTAATGACCAGTAGTTTTTGCATTCTACAAACTAAAGAACATTCTAATCATTAATCATCACGAAGCCTGCACAACAAAAGGCAGGGTCAGCAAAAAAGCACAGCCTCTAACGTGTAAAAACGACGATTAAACGCGCCATTATGTTTTTGCCGGTTTTGCGAACCGTACGGAGCCGCTGGCCGTCCTAACAAGAGGTAATTAGTTAGGTAAAACTGACGCCGGTTTAAGTTTTAGGTTTTAGTTAATGAAACAAGGAAGTTTTAAATTACAGGTTAGGTACGAAAGGGTTGGCGAAAGGCTCGACGGGGAATTCGTTGATGAAATGTCATCAGGCAGTTTCTTCCTGCATTGAATAATGCGCGTTTTCCTTTACTAGAATAAAACCTTACCTTTTGGCAATAGAAAATTCGTGTTGGTCATTAGAACACATGCCAAAAACTTTTGCTACATACATTATGTTCTAATTGTGTATTACAAGCAATCAAGGTTCGCCGATACATATCAGCGGATATATATCAATTGATTTGTATCTTGATATATTATATCAATTGATTTTTTCCTGTTTCAAATTTTGGAGATTAATGTTTACCCAGGCAACACGTAGTGAAAAACTACAATTCAGAATAATTTAGATTTGTTCCCAAAGTGGCAATCTTATTTAAAGTTGGGGAAATCCCCTTTACTTTAACTTACCAGTACGGCTAGCTTTTTATTGAAATTCAAAACTTAACTTCATATCATATAAGGTTTATTTTACGACGTAATAAAAAAATGAGGATTCCCTGGTGCTCCTAGCGTTAATAATTTTCACTTTCTTGGGAAAATTTGCTTCTTTTTCTTAGCCTGGATATACATCGGATATGTATATATGACTAGCCTTGTGGCTCAGTGGGTGGATTTCCGCCTTCTAAGCTGTGGGTTGTGGGTTCGATTCCCACCCAGGACAAACATTTTTGTGTGATGAACATGGATGTTTGTTCTTTTTCTGGGTGTTTCTATGTATTCTATGTATTTATGTATTCTATCAGTTATCTGGTTCCCATAGTACAAGCTTGCTTAGTTTGGGGCTAGATGGCGCTGTGTGTAAATAATGTCCACCAATATTTATTTATTAATATTTATATATTAAAAATCGGATTTTTGATATTTATTATAAAAATCGGATTTTTTCAAACCCTGCAAGCAATGCTCTAGTTTTATCGTTCAAAAGAATGGAACTATAAATATAATTTCATTATTACTTATAAATGGTAGATGATTAAATGTTTGGTTAATGTTACGAATAAGCATTCACTGCATTCACTGCCATCGATTATGTAAAGTACTGCCGCGACTTTAAGGATGACCTTAGAATATGAATTAATGAAATAGTTCACTGAGACAGTGAATGAACTAAATATTTTTATTACTCTCTATTTTTATTTCATGAAAAAGTGGCAGCACTCGTAACGTCACTGTACTCCGTTTCATTAAAAATATGTTTTTTATTAGGTGAGACTATAAGCCCAAACTTACCTTGTACTTTTAATTGACTTGATTTGACTAGATATCGCATTAAGGATTTGTTGTTCCTACAAAAATTCACCAAAGTTTGAGAAAGGCGCGGGTTGCGGGGAGTGCGACCAGGCGTTCTCATTGGCTATCTCAAGGTTACGTCTACACGTGCCTAACAATCAACCAATCAGAGTAATTTCTTATAAATGTATTTAGACTGATGCTTGGTGCGCTTCGAGTGTCCTGAATGCAGAATCTAGGGTGTGATCTGTGACTTTTGAGGAATGAAGGGGTGAAGCCATTGGCGAAATAGAATGATTGGAACTAGCAAGCGCTCAGCAAGTAGAACTTTTATTTTTTTACTTAGAATTGATTAGAATTGAACTTTACTTACTTAGAAACTTACTTAGAATTGAATAGAATTTCCACGGCGCAATACATACTGCGTTTTATCGCGTAATTTAAGTACCTGAAACAAAAACAAACAATTATTAATTTAAGAATTTGATTTGCTGATTAATTCACATCAAAACATTGTAAAATATTCCAACAAAAACATTTGCACTTTTTTGGCGGCCTACACTTTTTTCCTTCTAATTTGGCTCCACACAGTGTATTTAGCAATTGTCAACTTTTGTTATATAGTGTCCCAGTCATAGTCCATGTCAATTAACAACAAAATAAATAAATATCTCGCTGCGTATTTAGTTACATAAACGGCAAATGCATTGGCGGATAATCTTTAGAATACTTACTATTGCCAATGTTTTAAAGCAATTTTCATTTTAATAAAAAAAAACTTCTATTCTTCTCCTTGTTTTTTTTATTTAAAAATTTTACAAAGTGCGAACGAGATAGCGAGAATCAGGGGAGCCCATAACGAACAAACGAATACGTCTACTTAGTTCACACTTTCCGTCTCAAACTGTTTCTAAAGAGTCAGTGTACAATCGGCATTAGTTCTGAAATGATAAAAACACTATTCGGCTTCGCGACCTTCCCACCAAATCATCAAAGATTAAATAATAGTAACTACGTGGATTGTCGCAAAAGGAACGGTGACCGTTCACCGTCCTTCGTTTTTGCTCTCGTTCAGAATTGTACCGTAATTTCATTTAATTCAATTGCCTATTTAGAAACATTACCTACTGTTTGGAAGTGGCGATGGAACCGTAGTTACTATTTATTTAATCTGTGGTGGAATTGCCTTGTAGCCCCTCAGAGAAAATGGATAAACGGTACCTATTTATTGACTCCATTGTTATTTCAGTGACTATAGCAGAAAAAGTAACTTCAAAAATGAAAGAACGACATTGGCGTCGATTCCGGTTGTACCATATTCTAAGCTAAAATAAGCTATATCAGCTCCAAAAGTAGATATATTCGTCTCTTTTAATTTTAATATGTGAGAAAGAGGAGGTGAAATGGAACTGATAAAGAAGAGCACAGATGGCCACCGGAACTCCTCAATGATAAGTATGTCACGGTTGGCGCCAAGAACATCTTGATATTGCATTTTTTCAAAGTCTTTTTTTTGTTCATATTATAGTTTTGGTTTTCTTTAAGCCCTAATATCGATAGCCATTATTCCCACGCCTGGCAAAAATGAAAAAAGTTCACCGTTGAACAAGAGGACGCTGCGGCCTATCATCCGTCGCAGTTTTTGGACACAGAATAACCCTTACTAATATTAAAATTAGCCGCATTATTATTTATTATATAACCGCAGTCGTATCATGACCAATAAAGCTTCGAGGTATAAAAATGAATTTGTTCGCTAGGGGGAAAAGACTTCGCTTGCGCGATTTAGAACTCCCTACATTACAACTGTCATATTTTTCGACAAAACGTCGAAAAATGCACAAAAATGGATCAACGCCATCTAACGAACCATAGGAAGTAACTTTGTCTATCGTATGTTTGTCGCGTTATCACGGCTAAACGGCTGAACGGATCTTGATAAATTTTGATAAGGACCTACTTGTATAAGACGGACAAAAGATACTTATTTTATGTCCACGCGAACGAAATCGCGGGTACCTGTATTGGAGCACTTTGTATGTTACTTTGTTAGTAGTGATTTAAAAGCGATATTGTTTATATTACTTAAAATATAATAGACCTATTAAATTAAATTAAATTTATTTATTTCAGGCAACCACAGACCCAAAATATTTAATATTAAAATTTAAAACTAAAACAATAAAATAAAATTACTATAATTGGCTGTTTTATAAAATGTATCTATGTTCATTAATTATTATTATTGTGCTGTTGGTCTTAAATAAATAAATAAATAAATAAACAAGTAAGAAATTAGAATAGGATTCCGTGGCGTGGATGCCGGAACCACACACAGACACGAACATACGGAAGTATTTGCTAAAATGTCATCACAAGCCAGTGTTGTTCTCCATACGGTAATTGCCGTATTATACGGCTTTTAGGCACGCTGCTCTTCAAATATACGGCATACGGCAGCACTTCCAAAGCCGTATAATATTTGTATGAAATATACGGCAATCCACGAATGAGTTATCAAAAATTGTCATTATTAATTTTTAGTCAAAACTACAACGCTGCTCTTCAAATATACGGCATATGGCAGCACTTCCAAAGCCGTATAATATTTGTATGAAATATACGGCAATCCACGAATGAGTTATCAAAAATTGTCATTATTAATTTTTCGTGTAACGTAACGCACCGAGTTCCCGGAATTCCCCTTTGAACAACGCCCTCTATGAATACGACAAAATTGAGATGTTGGACTAATAAGTGGTCTGTGTTTACATCGTTTCAATGAGCGTAGAGGTGTTACGATGAGTGAGCGGTTATACCCCAGAAAAATTAGAAAATCAAAGGGTGAAAATGTATAAAATGATACTGAGGAAGATAAGAGAAGAAGTTATATCTTATTTTCACTTGGAAATGATATCTCTATATATATATATAATGACAATTTTTGATAACTCATTCGTGGATTGCCGTATATTTCATACAAATATTATACGGCTTTGGAAGTGCTGCCATATGCCGTATATTTGAAGAGCAGCGTTGTAGTTTTGACTAAAAATTAATAATGACAATTTTTGATAACTCATTCGTGGATTGCCGTATATTTCATACAAATATTATACGGCTTTGGAAGTGCTGCCGTATGCCGTATATTTGAAGAGCAGCGTGCCTAAAAGCCGTATAATACGGCAATTACCGTATGGAGAACAACACTGGCTTGTGATGACATTTTAGCAAATACTTCCGTATGTTCGTGTCTGTGTGTGGTTCCGGCATCCACGCCACGGAATCCTATTCTAATTTCTTACTTGTTTATTTATTTATTTATTTATTTAAGACCAACAGCACAATAATAAAAATTAATGAACATAGATACATTTTATAAAACAGCCAATTATAGTAATTTTATTTTATTGTTTTAGTTTTAAATTTTAATATTAAATATTTTGGGTCTGTGGTTGCCTGAAATAAATAAATTTAATTTAATTTAATAGGTCTATTATATTTTAAGTAATATAAACAATATCGCTTTTAAATCACTACTAACAAAGTAACATACAAAGTGCTCCAATACAGGTACCCGCGATTTCGTTCGCGTGGACATAAAATAAGTATCTTTTGTCCGTCTTATACAAGTAGGTCCTTATCAAAATTTATCAAGATCCGTTCAGCCGTTTAGCCGTGATAACGCGACAAACATACGATAGACAAAGTTACTTCCTATGGTTCGTTAGATGGCGTTGATCCATTTTTGTGCATTTTTCGACGTTTTGTCGAAAAATATGACAGTTGTAATGTAGGGAGTTCTAAATCGCGCAAGCGAAGTCTTTTCCCCCTAGCGAACAAATTCATTTTTATACCTCGAAGCTTTATTGGTCATGATACGACTGCGGTTATATAATAAATAATAATGCGGCTAATTTTAATATTAGTAAGGGTTATTCTGTGTCCAAAAACTGCGACGGATGATAGGCCGCAGCGTCCTCTTGTTCAACGGTGAACTTTTTTCATTTTTGCCAGGCGTGGGAATAATGGCTATCGATATTAGGGCTTAAAGAAAACCAAAACTATAATATGAACAAAAAAAAGACTTTGAAAAAATGCAATATCAAGATGTTCTTGGCGCCAACCGTGACATACTTATCATTGAGGAGTTCCGGTGGCCATCTGTGCTCTTCTTTATCAGTTCCATTTCACCTCCTCTTTCTCACATATTAAAATTAAAAGAGACGAATATATCTACTTTTGGAGCTGATATAGCTTATTTTAGCTTAGAATATGGTACAACCGGAATCGACGCCAATGTCGTTCTTTCATTTTTGAAGTTACTTTTTCTGCTATAGTCACTGAAATAACAATGGAGTCAATAAATAGGTACCGTTTATCCATTTTCTCTGAGGGGCTACAAGGCAATTCCACCACAGATTAAATAAATAGTAACTACGGTTCCATCGCCACTTCCAAACAGTAGGTAATGTTTCTAAATAGGCAATTGAATTAAATGAAATTACGGTACAATTCTGAACGAGAGCAAAAACGAAGGACGGTGAACGGTCACCGTTCCTTTTGCGACAATCCACGTAGTTACTATTATTTAATCTTTGATGATTTGGTGGGAAGGTCGCGAAGCCGAATAGTGTTTTTATCATTTCAGAACTAATGCCGATTGTACACTGACTCTTTAGAAACAGTTTGAGACGGAAAGTGTGAACTAAGTAGACGTATTCGTTTGTTCGTTATGGGCTCCCCTGATTCTCGCTATCTCGTTCGCACTTTGTAAAATTTTTAAATAAAAAAAACAAGGAGAAGAATAGAAGTTTTTTTTTATTAAAATGAAAATTGCTTTAAAACATTGGCAATAGTAAGTATTCTAAAGATTATCCGCCAATGCATTTGCCGTTTATGTAACTAAATACGCAGCGAGATATTTATTTATTTTGTTGTTAATTGACATGGACTATGACTGGGACACTATATAACAAAAGTTGACAATTGCTAAATACACTGTGTGGAGCCAAATTAGAAGGAAAAAAGTGTAGGCCGCCAAAAAAGTGCAAATGTTTTTGTTGGAATATTTTACAATGTTTTGATGTGAATTAATCAGCAAATCAAATTCTTAAATTAATAATTGTTTGTTTTTGTTTCAGGTACTTAAATTACGCGATAAAACGCAGTATGTATTGCGCCGTGGAAATTCTATTCAATTCTAAGTAAGTTTCTAAGTAAGTAAAGTTCAATTCTAATCAATTCTAAGTAAAAAAATAAAAGTTCTACTTGCTGAGCGCTTGCTAGTTCCAATCATTCTATTTCGCCAATGGCTTCACCCCTTCATTCCTCAAAAGTCACAGATCACACCCTAGATTCTGCATTCAGGACACTCGAAGCGCACCAAGCATCAGTCTAAATACATTTATAAGAAATTACTCTGATTGGTTGATTGTTAGGCACGTGTAGACGTAACCTTGAGATAGCCAATGAGAACGCCTGGTCGCACTCCCCGCAACCCGCGCCTTTCTCAAACTTTGGTGAATTTTTGTAGGAACAACAAATCCTTAATGCGGTATCTAGTCAAATCAAGTCAATTAAAAGTACAAGGTAAGTTTGGGCTTATAGTCTCACCTAATAAAAAACATATTTTTAATGAAACGGAGTACAGTGACGTTACGAGTGCTGCCACTTTTTCATGAAATAAAAATAGAGAGTAATAAAAATATTTAGTTCATTCACTGTCTCAGTGAACTATTTCATTAATTCATATTCTAAGGTCATCCTTAAAGTCGCGGCAGTACTTTACATAATCGATGGCAGTGAATGCAGTGAATGCTTATTCGTAACATTAACCAAACATTTAATCATCTACCATTTATAAGTAATAATGAAATTATATTTATAGTTCCATTCTTTTGAACGATAAAACTAGAGCATTGCTTGCAGGGTTTGAAAAAATCCGATTTTTATAATAAATATCAAAAATCCGATTTTTAATATATAAATATTAATAAATAAATATTGGTGGACATTATTTACACACAGCGCCATCTAGCCCCAAACTAAGCAAGCTTGTACTATGGGAACCAGATAACTGATAGAATACATAAATACATAGAATACATAGAAACACCCAGAAAAAGAACAAACATCCATGTTCATCACACAAAAATGTTTGTCCTGGGTGGGAATCGAACCCACAACCCACAGCTTAGAAGGCGGAAATCCACCCACTGAGCCACAAGGCTAGTCATATATACATATCCGATGTATATCCAGGCTAAGAAAAAGAAGCAAATTTTCCCAAGAAAGTGAAAATTATTAACGCTAGGAGCACCAGGGAATCCTCATTTTTTTATTACGTCGTAAAATAAACCTTATATGATATGAAGTTAAGTTTTGAATTTCAATAAAAAGCTAGCCGTACTGGTAAGTTAAAGTAAAGGGGATTTCCCCAACTTTAAATAAGATTGCCACTTTGGGAACAAATCTAAATTATTCTGAATTGTAGTTTTTCACTACGTGTTGCCTGGGTAAACATTAATCTCCAAAATTTGAAACAGGAAAAAATCAATTGATATAATATATCAAGATACAAATCAATTGATATATATCTAAATATTGATATATATATAAAATTGTCATTATTAATTTTTAGTCAAAACTACAACGCTGCTCTTCAAATATACGGCATATGGCAGCACTTCCAAAGCCGTATAATATTTGTATGAAATATACGGCAATCCACGAATGAGTTATCAAAAATTGTCATTATTAATTTTTCGTGTAACGTAACGCACCGAGTTCCCGGAATTCCCCTTTGAACAACGCCCTCTATGAATACGACAAAATTGAGATGTTGGACTAATAAGTGGTCTGTGTTTACATCGTTTCAATGAGCGTAGAGGTGTTACGATGAGTGAGCGGTTATACCCCAGAAAAATTAGAAAATCAAAGGGTGAAAATGTATAAAATGATACTGAGGAAGATAAGAGAAGAAGAGATATCATTTCCAAGTGAAAATAAGATATAACTTCTAACCACAATTCAAAATCCGTATGGAGACCATTAAAAATAGCTAAGAATCATAATCTTGTATACAAATTAATGAAAAATTAGAACATACGGCAATTTTTTTTCATTTTGTCCCAAAATACGGCAATTTTGAGGTCTAGATACGGCAGCCTCAAAATCTTCTTGGAACAACACTGTCACAAGCGCAATCACGCAACAAAATGAGCAATGACCACTTGATGACCATTCATTGAACAACTAATTCGCGAAAATGCTCGTCGCCCTCCATAATTCGCCAAATTGACAATACGACTGGCTTTTGATTGATTCCGCTCAACCTCACCAACGGACTAATGATTTGACTAACCAGAACTCGTAGTGGTAGTCTCGTAGTAAAACTAGTATTAGTTGTGCGCCGCGGTTTTCTCCGAAATTTCCTAATTTTACCTCAATTTACCAGACTGCTCAAGGAGGGTATTTTTTTTAGTATGTAAGTATATGTAATCAGTTTGTGTGTTTTTGTATAACCTTCTGTAGCCTAAGTGGCTTGACCGATTTTGACGAGTGAGGTGTCGTTAGATTCTTCTGTATATCCGGAGTGTCACAGGCCACGCTTTACAGTTGGGTTTTCTGTTTTTATTTTAATAATAATTTGGTAGCCTAGAAGCCTCAGACACTGTTAGAGGCTTTCAGGAAGCCTCATTATTACTAGTAGTTCTGCAAACAGTAGACCTCGCCAGCACAAACTTTTTACACGACATTAATTCTAAAATTTCAGACTTTTTTTGTCGTCGGCGATTTTTCATTATGGGTATTTCCTTCATTTTACCTTTTTTATCAATTTATATATATAATAATTATATATTCGAAATTCTTCTTTATACTTCAGTACCAAATTAATGTTATCAAGTACGGCCGATAAATGGCACCGCAGCAAACTCTCCCCCTTTTTGGAGGTAATACCCCTGCAATAAAAAATCGCAGACTCCAAAAAAGAAAAGAATTGTAGAACCTGTATACCAAGTTTCGTTAACCTGTACGCGATTAACAACATACGGATAGATGAAAGCAAATTTTGCCAGGACCTTTCGTTCGCTTCGCTCACTCGTTCAATTACATTTTGTCTTTCAACCGGTTAGTGTGATAAACCTCATAATAGTATTCGAGTACAAACATATGACAAGATAAGGGCCAAATTACAAATGATGGTCTTCATTTGTAGTTAGCTTGTATCTTATCTTAAAGATATGACGTCCTCGTATCATCTCTACCAACACTAGCTCTACAACCATTAATTTCAATTCAACCGGATCGCGCTACAGTAACACAAGAAAGGCAGTCATCTTCATAAACAAGAATAAACTACCCACATCTGTATGCAAAACTTGATGAAAAGAAATACACACACAACCCCAACCTTATCACAAGCGCATAAGAACTATTTCCCTCAACATGATTATTAAAATAAGTGAGTTCTCGCGTTATTTTAAACCACATTCGCGAGTAATAAGGATTTACAACGTGTTTCTTATTGTGTGTGTTCGCAGACGTGTAATTACAGAGGAGTAAAAAGTCTTCAGAGAAACAATTGTTTGCTGATTACATTTTCTACGTTCAAAAGAAGAATAAAAATCTTACAATTAGGCTATTTTACTTCTTGACAATAGTAAATTTCAGCGTTAAAACAAACTTTTATTATTTATCAGAATAAAATAAGCTTAATAAATATTTTGTTTTCGTTTTTAAGATTAGATCACGTGATCGTAAACGCTCTGTGACATGTTGCATCTCTAATGACGTCACACCAAAGTAAATGTTTACTTTGGTGTGACGTCACGACGTCACGTGACGCATGACGTCACACCAAAGTAAATGTTTACTTTGGTGTGACGTCATGCGTCACGTGACCGGGCGCCATGAATCGGTATTTTTTAATTTAAATTTTAATATCGGTTTGTGCCGAATATGCAACTGATCTCGAGAAAATATTAGTGTTGTATGCATTATAATTCTGTAGTCAAATAGCTGTTCCATGGAAAAATATCAATGACACTCAACAAAATGTATGGAACTTTCAAATTTTATCGCGATTTCAAGGTTGGTCTCATAGTAAAAGTTGTTCATGAGGATGAGTACATACATACATTTCAATATTGCCACACCATTATGTACCTGTATATTGCAAGACAAAAATTATGATTTTTTTGGAAGGAACAAACACATCGCTGCGGATGTCGTAAAGTGCACTGTCTTCAGTATGCACTGTATGGAGGTAGGTGTATCTCTGTTTCTACTCGGCGTTACTGAGTATATGACGCGCAAAATAGGATGTATATCAAGGAGATAGTGACCTGGCAAATAGCCGTCGCTACCTTTGTTATGACACCAATAAGTACAGACAGTAGCATAACTCGCTCAGTAAGCCAGAGTTGAATTTAGGCCGGAACTCTTACTGTGTTATTAATAAACATAGACTAGATAGAACAAGTGTAACTTTATTCCAAGTATTAAGTCAGTATTAACCAATCTCAGTATTAATAAACTTGGAGTGAGGAATGAGTAAGCTAATCCGACTCAGTTTTCACTTACGATATTAATATCTATGTCCCTAGAAGAGAACTAGTCATCGCGACACAGGGAGTCCTACAGCGATGACTAGCGACTGCAATTCAGAATTAGCGACACGACAATTTAACTGATTAATACCAAATGTAAATGTAATTTGTAACAACAAATTGTGTAACTTAAATTATTATGATACTATAATGATACTACGAAAACAGTAATACTATGTACCTTATCATACTATTAATTGTACCAATAAAAAAATATTAAAAAAAAATATTATTACTCTACTCTCGGGGTAAAAGTTAAACCTACGTGCTACCATATTTTAGGTTCCGATTAACGGTAGAGTAGTATTATATCTATGGTTTAATTTGTAGTCGCCATATTTTTTCTCTTATGTTTTTACTTATGTTTAATAATTGACACTGGCTAAATACACAACGTGTGAAGCCAAAACATAAGAGAGAAAAAACCTTAGAAAGGTCACTCATAATGTCAGGGGTACTTAGTGGAACAGGTCGTATTTAAAAATAATTGAGGCACCATACTGCAAATGCTTAGCTGCGTACAATGCGCTTTTGTTACGATGATAAATACACTGAGGTGAGAGAACCTTATCAGTTGTTCTGCGAAGGTATTGTCTTAGAAATAAGAATACCTCAGTACCTACTTAATAACAATGACAAAGATGTTTTTTTTTCATTGTGAGTCAACTGCTGAGGTGGTATGGAAAGAATTTTGTTTATCTGTGGTCAATTTGTTCTTCAAAGGAATGAACTGAGGCTTATCCTCTAACTTTGAAACGATCGTGATTCTGATTGCGAGAGCATGCCATCCCGCTCGTATCAATTTAGTCGCATGCGCGGTCCCGCTCGCGCACTATCACTATCGCTATCGAATTCTTGGTAATAATAGTCGTTGGAATATAACGTTGTCCCTAACAAGTCGTCATAAATAAGTTAATAATTAAGTAGTTATAATACATTTTCCTAGGACCTAGTATATTAAAATAGCAGAGCTATCTTTGACAAATATTCGATTATCTAAAACAATCATCCTAAAAGTTATAAATGAAATTTTGGATAGTGTTCTGAATCGAAATTTGATTGATAAACAAAATACATTAACTACTACACAAAATTACACAGAGACCATTGAAGATCTAAAGAAAATCTAAAGTATCCAGTACAGGTCCGCAACTTGAACCTAGATGCTACAGATTGATTAATGGATTTTACATATATTTTTGACGTTTTTTTTAAGAAAAAATACTTTAAAAGTACTCGGATAAAACTACTGTTCCAAGATCAAATTAAAAACACCTTATAAGTAATAAATTGCCCTTCCGAATTCCTGTTTGTGTACTCAACTAATGGCGCTTAGGCAATTAATTACGGATGTAAATTATGTGATTTTATTTATTAAATGAGCCATCACGGTTTGCGGATCGTGACCTTGAATAATAATCAAATATTTACTATAAATTGAGGCTAATTCCATTTACATTAGTCACTACTAAATTTGTTTACTCAATTATTATTTTTAAAGTCAACGTTTTTGGGCAAAGCAATGTGCTTCTCTGAATTATGACGCTCCTAATTAGGCTGTTCAGGATAGCTCCTACGATTACCTTTCCGACTTGTTTCACTCATTTTTACTAGGGTTCATGAATACTCTGCACCCACCTTGCTTAGGTTTTTATTAAGGTAATGTAATATGTACCTTGTGTTGGGGATCTATCCTTACTAATATTATGATTCAGTAATTCAGAGGAATATGGCCGCAGTCGTATCAGAAACAATAAAGTTTCGAGGTATAAAAATGAATACGTTCGTATCGCAGAAAAAAACTTGAACTCCTTTAGAACTGTCAGTCCAAACAAAAGGTCAAAAAATTTACAAAAATGGATCAACGCCATCTAGCGAACTATAGGCAATAACTTTGTCTCTCTGTTTGGATGTTTGTCGCGTTATCGATTTACTCTAATCACAAAGACGGACATGGGATAATCATTTTATGTCCACGCGAACGAAGTCGCGGGTAACAACTAGTATTGTATAAATGCTACTAATGCTATGCTATGCTACTAATATTGTAAATTCGAATGGTTGCAAGTACAAACACACTTATGTACCTACAGTAAATGTGTTTGTTCCCAGTGAACTCCGTAATGGCTGAACGGATTTGGATGAAATTTGGTATGAAGGTAGCTTATATCCTGGATTAACACATAGGCTACTATTTTTCTCGGAAAAATATACAATTTCTATGGTATAGCGGGAGAAACCGCAGGGTGCTGCTAATAAATATATAAATAAACTTTCAAAAGTAAATAACCGTTCGGTTCAAATCTCACACAAATCACTCTAGTCATCAAGGAACACCAGCCCTTTCATATTCATATGGAAATTAAAGGGCGCGTAAATCACGTTGGTTTCATTTCGCGTCTCTAGTGGGGAGATACAGGGGTGGATGAAGAGCGGGGCAGGAAGCTCGCCGGGCACAGCTTTGAAGCAAACTTTGTGAAGAAAATCGAAAGTAAAAATATGAATGAAATTAAATGAAGGAAAGACGAGCGACAGGACGCTACCAAGACAAGCCTGTAATGCCCACCCGATGGAAAAGAATGGATAAATAAATAAATAAAGACCAATTGTGACTGGTGTAGAATTCCTTTTTACTACGAAAAAAGAGTCGTTGGCCGCTGCAATAGCGGTGCAGGTAAACCAGTGACTATATAAAATTTAAACTATGTATTCCCGTCTCTGAATGTTACAATCTCATAATACTAGTAGGTAATCATGATTTTTCATTTCAAAAACATGCTTTGGGACGATTTTTATAAATTAAATTTCCTGATGAATTAGTAGTCTTAACAATGGCAGGAGCTTAATTTGAGAGCTCTCAATGTAGGTTTAGCTAATTTTATCTTGAATTTTACATATTTATATAAAAATAACTTTAAATACACATTTTTTTACTTAAAATAAAATGAACTCACGACTATTACGATTACTTCATATAATTTTCTATAAGTCTGGTTTTCCTTTGAAATAATGCAAAGTAGTAATTTTGCACTCCCCGTCTAATAACAGAAAATTCACCCCCATAAATTTCCTGAGTCTGCCCCTGTCCCCGAAAGGATGTAATCTCTCACGCTATCACATCGCGAGTTATGGACGACGTGTAATTTTCCACTGACACTTCAAAATTATAAAATTCTTCCCGCCCTAGAGTTTTGGAGGTAACTGATGGGCGCGTAATAACGTGGAATAGCTAAGGGTTACATGAGGAGAAAAGCTTAATTTAAAGCTTGGGTAGGAACTTTTTCATATCATTACAGTTTATCATTCACTAATTTTAGTGATTTTTAATATCACACAGTACTAGTAGTAGCGTACATTAGAGACAGTCACAACTAGACGGTCTTACTGCTAGGAGCGATCTCTTCCAGATCTTTCTCAGATTACCTTAGGATGAAGTAGAGACGAGTAAGGATGGTGGCATAATTACATGAGCTATACAGAATAATGTATGATATATTGCGTACATGAATACTTATTATGACATATAGATAAACATACATAAATATAATATACAAAATAAGAGAATTGGAAGTCAGAGTACTACAGAGAGAGATAAATTACCTCAAATGCATAAAATAAGTAACATTATTTAGAAAAAAAAAAAAAGAAGAATATATTGTCCGCCTGCAAAATGCAAAATGTCACTCAGAACGTTAAGCGTTAAGAAGAATCCAACGACAGCCAACTCGTCAAAATTGGTGAAGCCGTTATGACCAAAGAAGATAATATATGAACACACAAACATACTTAAATACTTACACCCCAAATACATTACCCTCCTTCTTGGGCAGCCGGGTAAAAATTAAGGATAAATGTTCCCACAAATCACTATCGATCGGTACTTTAATTGAAAATTTTCAGGGAGAACCAATTGAATTGGAAACCGCAAAATTCCATCTACCTAGAGATCTTTTATAAATAACACTCAGGTCAGTTCCAATGAACATTCCATCGACTCAAATACCTTCGCTATTATCAAAAGGTTTTTGGGACGTATTTAAGTTAATCTTATTTTTATTACTTTTTATAGGCTTTATATTAGTTTCATCGTCTGTTAAAAAAAACCTTGTTCTATTCACGTCCATACTCCATCATACATCATCTATATCGCTCCATATATCTATATCTATACCCCATTATACTGCCGGATATTTCATTATTGTTTGGTTTAATTTAAATTGTATTTTCGGTGTCTAATAAAGTTATATTTAATTTTCTATTTGAAACTTTGCAAAAGGGTGTAGTTCCGATAACTATGCAGTCGGGTAAAATGCGTGTGCCCACGTAAAACCTGCTTTACCTGTTGCGTGTTGAAACGCATTGCTCACACTTTGCGCTGTTGACACGCGTCCAGTTTGTAGATGCCTTTCGTCTCCGCTATGACTATGACTGATTCCATTCGAATCGGAGACGAGATGTTGAATTCAACCATCCCAGATCCGGTCGATTCCTGAACGTCTCGTCTTCGCTCCACTCGTCTCCAGCTCACTGGAAACGCACATTATTCGTTGGGGTTTTGAAATATAATGACACAAGCTGTGACCCGCGGCTTCACCCTCGCGGAATATTCCGTAGAGACTGTCCATTTTCTCGGAATAAAAAACATAATTATGTCACTGTTCAATCTTTAAAATATAATATCCATGCAAATTGATCTGGTGGATCCGTTGCTCCGTGAAAGAGAAAGTAACAAACCAATATACAAACAAGCACTCCTTCGCATTTATAATAAAGGGATAGCAGGGAGGTATGGATAGGGGTTGTATTATTAATAGTTAAAAATTAAGGAATATTAATGCATGCTGTGCTTCCTTAGATATATAACGCATTTTGTTTAAATTTAGTGTAAGATTATGGTGTTAGAATTAATGTTGTTATAAATGTGAAGCCTCAATAAATAAATAAGATACGAATTCACAAGACGAGGGTATCTCACGTGTGATTGTAAAAGTCACGGACCTAATGAGAATTCTGAGAAAGTAAGTAAGATAAAATTCAATAACATTTTACTTTTTTTTATATGTCATTTCAATATACGCCGAATTTATCTTGCCAGTGTAGATAATGACTCACTTTTATTCATTTAATAATAGTCGAAGTAATTATTTTAAAGCACTTATTTGGAACGTGTGAACGGAACTTGTATTTTGTACCTTTTGAAGCCATATTAAGAAATTAATTGAATTAACTGGTTTTTGGGGAAACTATACTTTTTTTTTTTTTTTATGGTTGTGTTTACACTTGCGATTGCGACATTAGGTCGTAGGCTGATGTTGAGGTGAGTGCATATGAAAAAAAAAACGGCCAAAAGCGGACCAATGCACCAGACCAAAATAGTGGTAAAATCAAAAGGACCCCTATAATCAGGAGTAGAATTTTAAAGCGATTCTGCGATTGCTCCTATTTGATACCCCACAACAATTTAGGATACTATTATACCAACAAGTATAAATAAATAAATAAATATCTGGGACATTATTGCACACACGGTCATCTGACCCCAAACTAAGCAAAGCTTGTAATATGGCTGCCAGAGACTGATATACGTATATAGATATTTTTTAAATACATACTTATATAGATATTAACACCCAGACATAGAACAAACACAAATATTCATCACATAAATGTTTGTCCTAGATGGGAATCGAACCCACGCCCCCAAGCACAGAACGTAGGTTCACTACCAACTGAGCCACCGGGGCAGTATAATTACATATTAAAAGAATTCAAAAAACGAGAATAAAGAGAAATCCAACGACATCTCACTAGTCAAAACTGGTCAGGCCGTTTAGGCCAACAGCAGGTATAATATACACAAACATACTTACATGGTCACATACAAACATATACCCCAAAAACATTAACCTACTAATTTGGCAGTTGGGTAAAAAGACAACTCAAGACGAACCTAATTATTTCTATAGAATATTTTTATTCCGATTTTTCTAATTTAATTAGGTATATCTACGCCTGGTTGAGTCCAGCTAAAAAGTACCGTGAGCCAGTCCAGTGCACTCAGGTTGTCAATGACCCGATGGCGCACCTCTCCGGAACCCTGTCCAACAGATTAACAATACACACTATGTTAAAAATATAAGCACAGATTAAATAATAGTCCTACGTCACCAAGTCTATACAGGAATGTATGTATTCGTCAGTTCACCTACGCAGATTAAGTAATAGTTGTCACCTCACTAACACAGATTGAATATTAGTGACCTAGGGTCCGAGTGCGGTGCCTAAATTGAATTGAAAGTGCATCCGGTGGGCCAGTAAACTCATGGCGGTCACTGACGAGGACGACCACAGAAAAGAAGAAGTCAAAAATGTTTCTCTTCTCTGCTGACGACGGTCAATACAGACAGAAAAAAGACAAGCAAATGACCCGTTTTCCTTTTTGACCGTTGATGTCATTATATTCAGTTTCCTTAACTCAAAATAGATGGAGTGGCAATCTTTGAACAATATCCTTCACTTTGACCGATATTGTTTAACGATTGCGATGACATGAAGTGTCAAAAAGTAAAACGGCTCATTTCTTATTCTATTTCTAATTGAGAAGGTGAGGATCAAAACCTCACATATCCACTTTTGACACTTTCGTTTCAAAAGTGGTTATTTGGGGTGTTTTGTGCATTTTCAGCTCTGCCAGACCAACCCGAACCAGCAGAGCTCCGAACGGAGCACTTGGGTCGCTAACATACCTGCTCCATTTCTGTTTTGTCAAATGTTTGTAGTATTGGAGACTTGCCGGTCCTTATTTGTATATTTTCTGCGGCCTTCCAATGCAGTAGCACATTTGAGTGGCCGGTAGTAAAACTTACTCCACGGTCTGGTTCACTTGTCATTCTCTTATTTATCGATGGATAAATGCTTCTGCGAGTTTGCAATCTGCCGTTATTCTATAGATTTTGCTGTTCTTTTGCACAAGCAAATAATAAATAAATTAAATAACACGACTGCCGAGTCACCCGGGATGCTGTTAGAATTGTAACGACACATCAAAATTGGTTTAGTTTTCTAAGAGGTTTGGTGAAATAATGGAACAAATGGAACGAATGAATGGAAAAAAATATATAAGACGTAATATTTTTCGTGCATTCGATGAGTACCACGTTAGCACAACATTAACTAAACTGTAGACAAAGAAAGAAGCAGATTAGTTGATGAAGCCCGTTTCGGCATACGAGTACCTACATCATCATTGGTCAAACGAAATGATCTGAACTGGCAAATTATGTCAGTGAGTTTGGAGCACCACCACAAAGCAGTACCCACGACTAACACTTGGCACCGAGTAGAATCCTAACGGAAAGACAGCTCCACTGTAGTTGCCTACTTCGCAACGTTACTCGCTTGAACTACATTCGACCTCCAAGTGCTGCATCCACAGCGTACTTCCTAACTAATATTATAAATGCGAATGTAACTCTGTCTCTCTGTCTGTCAGTCTGGGTGTTTGTCGCGTTAACCGGCTGAACGGTTCGAGCTGAATGTTCGCATAGATATATAGATAGATAACTCTTTATTGTTCACACCAGAAATTACATAAATAATACAAAAACCGACTTAAAACTAGTGTAACAATTGGCGACCTTATCGGTTAAAGTGATCTCTTCCAGGCAACCTGCTGATATAGCTTAAGGGTAGAAGATGGACATAGGCTACTTTTTTTTTGTGTAAGTCCACGCGAACGAAGTCGCGGGTAACAACTAGTATCTTTATAATTTTAAACTTTAATCCCACTGTTGCCGTAGCGGTCGACTGAAAGGGTGAGGGCGAGTGAAATTTTGACGTTTAGTGATAAACTGATTTGCTGCACATGGCGTACGTAGAGGCCAGTACATTCTCTGAGTAGAGGTACTTACAGTTATGTGCTCTTAGTCATAAACCGAGTTTTCAGTCTCAACATGCACAAAGCAGAGCAAGATTGACAACGAGGTCAACTAATTTTTGTACAATTAAAATATATTTGATTTGATTTGATATTTGAACTATTTTATTTACTCGGCGGTGGGTAGTTGACTCATTTGTGCTTCTGTCTCAATGATTAACGCCACCTAGAAATTATCGCCACCGTCCATCTGCCTCTGTCGTCGTGCCGATCCGCTAAGATAGCAACGCGGTCTTTAGAGCTAGCTCTCTGAGAGATGTTCTACTCAGAACCATTAGCACGTCCGCCCAAGGATATTGAGCTAGGAGCGGTGACGGTCAGTGACATTGACGGGTGCACTGCACGCGTGACCTGGATTTGTAGTGTATACTGAGAGACTAAATGAGGTAGCTTCCTATGGAGGTAGAGCTGTCATAATAGTGAAAGAGCTTTCTGCACGATGCTCTATTCATTACCACGTCCGCCCAGCGATATCGTGCCCGGGCACGGTCAGTGACAGTGACGGGTGTACTGCACGCGTGACCTTAATGAGATATATTCTAGCTGAGCTGGGAACAAGGTACGCAAGTGAAAATTGGTTGAGACATGTTTTCCTTGCAACTTGCACGTGTTCGGTATGTTAATGGTATGTACTTGCTATTTAGTATCAAAAAGGGCTAGATGACAAAACATATTGCACAAATAGAAATGCACAAAATAGTGCATACAATAGTGTATAAATACAATACGTGTACAGTACAATACAATACAATATGTGTACAATACAATACAATACAATATGTGTACAATAGTGTATAAATAGTGTATACAACAGTGTATATATAGTGTATACTTTTTACAATAGTGTACGGTTCAGATACTAAGTTTTCCAATTTTTTAAACGTCTGGTTTATTTAAACGTCCAATTCTCTAAACGACAATCAATTTATAAGGAGAATTCTGTGACGACAATATATTATCAAATATTGACAACATTTCTGTGGAATACTTTCTGAACTGCATTTGACACAGAAGAGAGAAAAAAAATAGTGGCATTTGACAGCTGTTAAGTGTTGTTATCCTTTTCTTGCATATTGAAATTAAAAGAGAGGCATATAATATTAGTGCTGTAGATTAATTTAAAAGAATCAATGTCAATGTGGACGAAGGCTGCTGCATGCAGACGCGGCCTGCTTTAGCGGCCACAGTAGAGATCATCAGACGCCCAATGATCGTGACGTCAAGAGTTAGCAAGAACGCTGATTGCGGTCACTGATCACAACTTAGGCCGTCACCACAGGACGCGTCGTTGTGGTAATGCTACTAAGTACCATGTACTAAGTAGCCTACTAAGTCACCCGCGCTCTGATGATAAGCGTCACGCATCCCCATCAACAGTTCAGTTCCACTCAGAATTTTGAAGTTCAACCGTTAAAAATCCTGCACGGTGATGCACTGTGCTCGTCATTGATATATTAGATGATAAATCTCTTTTATACTCAGCAATTGAACTGGAAACATTGCTCTTAAATCCCGAGCAGTACAGTAATGCTTGTACTACTTGGCGGTTGATTTACTGGCAAATATGTGGCACTACCTCGGGTGGATTCTGCAAGAGTCCATTACAAAAATGGTGGTGATGTGACTAGGATTCAAACTGCCGAAACATCGCGCTATTTAAATTGACAGGAGATATATTAGGCACATATATGTACTACGAAAGCCTGGCACGAAAGTAAAGTTATATATAAATGATCCGCTTCTTTATTGAATATCAACACCATAAAAGCCTCATTGTAAACTACGATCGATAGGAAGTAGAACCTCAATTTTTAAATGGGCTTGAAACCCATTCAGCTTCCCCGGCGCTATTCTATGGAATAACGATATTATTCATGTTTATAAAACATGTTCACCATTCATATATATTTTAGGGTGAGCATGATTTTAAATTTCGATTTCAATTTAAAAATGCCATAGAACACACAGAGGCACGGACAGCTAAAACACAGACCCAGAGCAGCTATTTAAATGTATCATTCTTTATAACACCTATTAGAGGTGGCAATTCATTATTTTATTTATTCATTCATTTATAATCTTACAACACATTAAAACCAACTGGTTCAATAATAATTATTATAAAATCGCTACCTAGCTGGCACAAGTAAAACGTCTTTATTATAAGACCCTGTAAAAAGTAGAAAGGAAAGTTAATTAAAAGCAAAATAGTTGACGATAGCACAATCGGCAACTAAATTAACAATATAATTTATATTATAACAGTTTATAACGTCATTTAGAAAATTATTATATAAATATTAATGCATTAAAAAAATACAACAGTTATGCCCACCTCTGATTTACAGCATTCGAATTACGAAATGTTTCATTTTACTATATATATACTTACTTACAATAGATATATTACAATAAAAACAAACTCATAACGAAAGCAAAGGACTTCTGTATCCGATCGTAAAGTATATTCCAAAGCAATTCCACATAATAATATTTAAGTAAAAAACTGTTCATTACTACAGTAACAGGAATGAAACGTTTGCAAAGTAATGCATTTCATAAATAATTCGCTTTGTGAGAACATAGCTGCGTTCTGTACTGTACTACCAACTTATCAGTAGAGTTGGGGCAGGAGCTACCATCGTAATTCCAAAGCAAAATTGAAAGCGCCCGTAAAATATCTGAGTTCATTCATTTGGTCAACTCGACATATAAGTTGGTGGGTAGTTATGGCTTCGGGGCAGACAGGGTAAGTTCCCACAGCGGGGTATTTAGAATGCACAAGAGCATCGTTATAATCTTTTCTACTAGCTAATAGTGCACTCAGTATATTTATTTAGTTACTCCAACGAGCTAACATGATTCACACCTATATTAATATTCAATGTTTTCGTGACTATAACGAAGTACCAGATCTTTAAAAGTATGGATTTTCATCATCAATAAAAATGTATTTTATATGTATCCGAGTAATGAGACGAGCATGTCGCTGACCTGATGGTAAGCGCCACGCCAGCCTTATAACAGTTCAGTGCCACTCGCAATTTTGTACTTCTACAGTTCATAACTGTTGTATTATAATTGTTGTGATTTTTAAATCTACGATCATTCTAAAAAACCAATACCGTTACGAGAATTCTTTCTTTCTCGAATGTCTGTTGCGTCCTTCCCTTCCATGTAAGCACTGCATTTTGTTGCCATTTTTAGATCTTATTCTTTCTTTATTGGGACGGCCTGACTGAATCTTCATTCTTATATGAACCAGAAAATAGTGGGTTGTAGTGATAGTAAGTTATTGAGTAAAAATAAAAATAATATAGTTATAATTTGATAACTTTAAATGCATGCTATAAATAATTTTATAATTCATTAAATAATCAAATAATTTAATAGTTCTTGTTATTCTGTTTTCTGGTTTCAATGTTATCAATTTCAATATTATTAATAAACTATTCTGTTTCACTATGAAAACTGACGTGGTTATTGTTTTTTTTGTTTTAATAATACGGGAATACTCACGTTATTTGTTTGAGTCGGTTATTCCGACTATAGTTTCGATCACATTCGGTGACCTTTATCAAGGAATGCTATAGTCGGAATAACCAACTCAATTTAACGTGAGTATTCCCGTTTTATTAAAACAAAATATTCTGTTTGTAACTTTTCTTTGTTAATTCTTAATTCTGCTATTTATTTATTTTATTATTGTGTTTATTTGTTAAATGACTTGCCGAATGTAACAAAATGTTATATGGCTAGTAAATTTTTCTATTTTGGTAATAAATACGAATTGCTTATTCGACCGTAGCGTCTAAGTAGCAAAACGTCCACAAAAGTAATTTGATAATTTCGTATTAAATTATCAAATGATCAAATTGGGATGATCAAAAAGATAAATGTTAGTTCTTCCCATTTCAGATTGAATTGCTGGCCACTTCAACCACATCATCATCTCACTTCGCCTGAAAATATAATTACCAAAAAAATATACAAGCTCATGGTCACCCCAGCATCCCCGTTAAAGATGCCATTACGCAAAGGGGATGATTTTCCCGATTGTGAGAGTTATTTAATAACCCCCTCTATAGGACGGTCTCATTCAATAAATACTCCATTCGCGCCCCCTGTCGCCTTTTCCCGGTAATACTCAGGGCACTTAGGAGAACTTTTTGTGCTTATGTTATCTATCTATTGCGAGTTTTTTGTGAAAATAAACTCGGAAAAGATCCTCAAAATAGAATGAGACTGAGCCTGTGGGCTTGCTCTAAACTTGGTATGCCGCCTAAAGATATATAAAAATACTAGTTGTTACCCGCGACTTCGTTCGTGTGCACAAAAAAAAGTATCCTATGCCATTATTGTCGTATTTGAGTTATCTAGTAACTCATTATCAAATTTTATCAATATCCGTTCACAGAACGCGACATGCATACAGACAGACAGACAAAGTTACTTCCTATATAGTTCGCTGCAAAATACAGAAAATTATTACCAACATAGCTGATTGCGTTAATTTCCGGTACAACTTCGTAATGAGTTTAAAGTTACTTGAAAGCGAATACGGTACGAATACGGTCTGCATAATAGGGTACGCTTAGTCTATGCCAAAGATATTTAAACTAGTTGATCACGAATACAGAAAAAACTTTCACTTCTAACAAACACATCTTTGACGCACACTTTTTTATACTTTTGGACGTTTTGGCACAAAGTTGTGTGAAAATTTGGTGGTGATTTTCATATAATATCATCACACTAATATAATAAATGCGAAAGTTTGCGCTTAAGTGTGTAAGTATGTAAATATGTAAGTATGTAAGCGTGTTTGTTCTCATTCAACTCTGTAACGGCTGAACGGATTTGGATGAAATTTGGTATGGAGGTAGCTTAATTATACCCTAGATTAACACATGGGCTACTTTTGAAATCCCGAAAAAAATAACCGTTCCTGTAGGGTAGCGGGTGAAGCCGCGGGGCGCAGCTAGTGGCATATATGATATTATATTATAAATCATACATAACTATTTACCTAAACTATCGGCTGGAGTTAAATAGATGGACGCAACTGCAAAATGTAAACTATGTACACTCCAGGTATGAAGAGGAATCCAACGACACCTCACCCGTCAAAATCGGTCAAGCCATTTAGGCTATAGAACACACAAACATATATATACTTACAAACTTACATACTTATACGTACACCCCAAAAACATTACCCCCATTATCGGACAGTCAGATATAAAACGTTTGGATCACAAACAAAGCATAAAAAGGTTTCGTTTCAGTCTTACTTTTAGTATAACAATAAGTTATTTCTGCCCAATGACAGACATGAAAACTTCCAGCAGGACATCCTTTGAAGTCTTCGAACAGTACTTTCCCCTTTATTCCACTGATATGAACAATTTTGTGAAGGCTGACTATACGGTTCAATGCAGACACTTTTTTTTTTCTCTTTCCTCAAGAGGATTATGGCGTCGCACGTCTTATGCATTTGCCAGTGTCAGGTATACTCATATATTTTCAAGTTTTGTTGAATATTGTCAAATAAGTCATAGTCACAGTCAAAGGCGAGGAAAGCAAGTCACGGGTAAGTCCAAGTCATACCCCAGTAAAGTGGTGAAAACTTTACTAGAGCCTTCCTTATATGGAGTTTTGGAAACTACACGAAAACTCACGTTACACGACATTATACCATTCACCAACACTCGTGCATGTTCACGAACACTTAACGGGTAAAAATTACCGTTTTTACAGATTAACAGTCAAGTTTTGGAAAATAATAAAATGACGCGACACGATTTCTTGACGTTCCCGCCAAAACTCCGACTATACGGTTCAACTCAAGGAGACACAAATAATCATTGAGTATTTTTTTCTCTCATTTTATAATCATATTTATAAATAAAATATTTTTTCATGCTAAGCCATGAAACTCGGTTTGTAAACTAAACCAAGCATCACATTAATATTATAAATGCGAAAGTTTGTGTGTAAGAATGTAAGTGTGTTTCCCGTTCAACCCTGTAACGGCTGAATCTGTATCTGTAATCTGGATTTGAATGAAATTTGGTATGGAGATAGCTTAATTATGTATGCCCTGGATTAACACATGGGCTACTTTTTATCCAGGAAAAATATTCGGTTTCTGTAGAACAGGATTTTTCGAAATAACAACCTCTCAAGAGATGAAATGGACTAACATCAGACGTCATGGCAGTCAATCGCAAGCCTATAAACAATAACACAAAAAAAAAAAAAAACTAGGTCCTTACGAAATTACTGTAGCTTATGCGAACAAAGCTAGTATAATAATAATATCTTCTACCAAAAACTTATTAGTTGAGTTTCTATGTGCGTATGTGTTAGGTTGAGGTGTGTTGGGTGTAGACGTAATTAGAGAGTTTGTCGCAAGCGACAGCTACCAGCGATTCGTTAGCTGGTGGTCAGCCGGCCTCGCTGGCGCGAAGAATACGCTGATAGCGATTAGAACTACCTATACTAACAAGTATTATTATTTAAATAAAAATATATATACAGGGTTACAAGGAAAGGGTGTGCTAAGCCGAAAAGGGTTAACAACTTTTATTGTGGGAGCAACCTTGAAATTGCAAAAATTTCCGTTCCATACATTTTGTCGTGTCTCATGAGCATTTTTCCATGGAATAGCTAATATTATCGCGATTTCCGGTTTGGTCCCATTACTAAAAGTTGTTCTCACTGATGAGTACTATGAGCCCTTTTCGGCTTAGCATACCCTTTCCCTATAACTCTGTATATAGACACCGGACATAAAGAGAAAACCAGCGACACCTCATTTGTCAAAATCGGTCAAGCTTTTTTTACGCCATAGGCAAGTAAGACAGTTTCGGGTACTGCGGTATTTAGGCTACAGGGGTAATTTAGGAACACATAAACATCATTAACTCAAACACCTCTTAAAAGAAATCCCAAGCCTACAGGATTTCGGGAATAGGTCTAATTAATACAGGAGCCAATCCGATACTGCAGTCAAACTTAAGCCAAACTATTGTATCTTTTTACCCGACTGCCCAAGACGGACGGTAATGTTTTTGGGGGTGTATGTACGTTTTTTTTAATGTTATTCTGTGACGATAAAAGCAATTCGCCCACCTGATGTTAAGCGTCACGCTTGCACATAACAGTTCAGTGCCACCCAGAATTTTGAACTTCAACAGTTCAACACTATGCGCGGCAATGCACTGCGCTCGTCACCAAGAGATGTTAGATGTTAAATCTCTGTATGCCCAGTAATTACGCTGGAAACATTGCCTTTCACAGTAATGCTTGCACACTACTGCTTGGCGGTTGATTAACTGGCAAAGGTTTGGTAATTCCCCAGGCGGACTCTGCAAGAGAGCTAACCATACCACTAAGTAAATAAATAAATAAATAAATAAATATCTGGGACATTATTGCACACACGGTCATCTGACCCCAAACTAAGCAAAGCTTGTAATATGGCTGCCAGAGACTGATATACGTACATAGATATTTTTTAAATACATACTTATATAGATATTAATACCCAGACATAGAACAAACACAAATATTCATCACATAAATGTCTGTCCTAGATGGGAATCGAACCCACGCCCCCAAGCACAGAACGTAGGTTCACTACCAACTGAGCCACCGGGGCAGTCTGTTTGTTTGTTCCTATAGGTACGTCGCCTAAACGGCTTGAACGATTTCGATGAGTGAGTTATTGTTGGATTCCTCTTTACGTCCGGAGTGACAGCTACAATTTGCAATCGGGTATATTTTTTGCTTCCATTGAATAATTAAATACGCTCTAAGCTCTTGATTTAAGCCCCACAAGTCCCAGGCTCTCACAACTCACACATATTTACGCCCCGGCCACATCGGCGGGTCTCGTCAAATATTTACCGGAACCCGCCAAATACCAGCCCTCAGAATCAGACGAAGAAGCAGACAGATTTTACAAGAAAAACAAAAACTTGCGCATACAAAATATTGACTGAGCATTCACAAATCAGGTAAAATACCACCAGTGTGCTGCACTGTGCGGCACAGTGTACAGAACAAATGTTTCTCTCGGTGCACACTACTTGCACAAATTTCAAACTATATAGCGTATAGCATGTTCAGCTGGTAAACTCAGACCTCCCTTAGAGTGCCACACCGACCGACAACGTGCCACTTGCATCAAAGTCAAAGTCAGAAATCTTTATTCCATAGGAATTTACATTCGCTTGGACACGTCGCCTTAATACTAGATATATATCTATATACATTTTACATTTTAGATGTACCTGTTTGTATGGGCAGGCTCCAGACCTTAGTGTCTTTCAGATAATCACCTACTTCCTACTTGCTTCCACCGGTTGCCCGCAACTTTAAAAATGTCGTCGGTACACCTAGTGGGAGGCCTGCCTATGCTGCGTCGCCACTTAAGAACCTTTCTTCCCCGTCGGCTATCGGTTCTTCGAGTGATGTGGCCCGCCCATTGCCATCGCCTTGCAAACTCTGAAAGCTATATCCGTGACTGGTTCTTCGGCGAATAACCTCGTTATTGCACCTTTGAAATTGAAAGCGTTTTTTTCTATGCTACTAAATACGGACGCCACCCTTCATGATGTCGACTACCCATCACAAATCGACTTCGCAAATGAGTCGCCTTACAACGTTTAGCTGTGAATAGTTTGTGATCCACCCATTTAGTGATCTTAGCTCGAATTTGCGTGGTGAACACGAAATCATTGAACGGTTGTTTAATGATGTTTGAGAATTCATCGTCCGATTACTTAAAGGACTATCCTCTTTTCATATAAACGGCTTAAAAAAAATCTGATTTGACGGGGGACGAAGGAGATTCAGAAAAACACCATCGAAAATTCCACCACAAAAAAGTTAGTTTTTTTTAAGCCATTCATATGTAAAATCCTTAAGAAAATAAAAATAAATCATATCTCCTAAACTACGAAAAATCGTATAACAAACATGGGCTATTTTCGTGAAGCCTTTTGCATGGGGAACCTAAATGATACAAATTGACGTCACCATTTGGACCATCACTGGATGGTCCAAAATTAATCTGACTGATCAGTTCCATTTAACCTAATGCTGAAGACTGCATTTCGTTTCTGTATACTACGAAAACTTCACTTAATCTTTTTTAAGAATAATTGAGACAAATTACTGGAAAAACTCAGAGTCGCATAGCGGGCAATGGAGAGTGCTATGCTCGGAGTTGCTTTGCGCGATAAAATCCGGAACGAGGATATTCGTCGAAGAACCAAAGTTGCCGTCATAGCTTTCAGAGTTTGCAAGCTGAAGTGGCAATGGGCAGGCCACATCACTCGAGGAACCGATAACCGGTGGGGAAGAAAGGTTCTTGAGTGGCGACCACGAACCAGAAGACGCAGAGTAGGCAGGCCTGGACCGACGACATTGTGAAAGTCGCGGGCAAACGGTGGATGCAAGTGGCCCGTTGTCGGTCGGCGTGGCGCTCTAAGGGGGAGGCCTATGTTCAGCAGTGGACGTCTATGTCTGATGATGATGATGAGACAAATTAACCTCTTATTCATTAGTCTCGGCTATTTGAAGCTACTGATCGTCTCAAGAGGCATCGGTGTAAAAATATGCAAATAAATGTAAAGCTATGTAAATTCGACGGCGACATTTCAGGGGGCACTTTTCGCTAATTCGTCACAGATAAAGACTCTGGCGTTGAAAATTTATAATAATTATTCATGCGGATTATCCATGGAATCGTTAAGAAAAATAAAATGAAGACTGAGAAAACTTCGTATTAAAAAACCAATTCAAAAGTCATTTTAGAGGTAGTCCTGCGAGATTTTGGCGCATTCTATATTTGAAGCTGTATAGCTATCGCTCTGTTTCTCTAGCGTGCGATAGAGAGTTAGCGATTTTTCCTAACTTTTTCATGAAATTAGCGTTTCGGGGGTAGTCTGTTATCATCCCTAAACTTTAGCAAAATCTTTTTTTATCGTGTCAATGGCTTGGATAAGCCATAATTTATGTCGCTGTTTGTTTTTTTTTTTTTTTTTTTTTCAAAAAATGTTCTTGTGTTTAGCCCCATGTGTAGTCCGTAATAACCCGTAGATAGCACAATAAGCAAGCAAACAAACGCACAAAACCCTAATATTATGTTTCTACGTCGACGACTCAATATAAAGTCCTAAAATTAGGAGATCGAAAAATAATGTTCTAGTGATTAGCCCTAGGGTAGTCCCTAATAACCCCTAGATAGCACAATAAGCAAGCAAACGAACGCACAAAACTCTAATATTATGTTTCTACGTCGACAACTCAATATAAAATCCTAAAATTAGGAGGTTCCGAAAACTAATGTTCTAGTGATTAGCCCTAGGGTAGTCCTTAATAACCCCTAGATAGCACAATAAGCAAGCAAACAAACGCACAAAAACTTATTATTATGTTTCTACGTCGACGACTCAATATAAAATCCTAAAATTAGGAGGCTCCGAAAACTAATGTTCTAGTGATTAGCCCTAGGGTAGTCCCTAATAACCCCTAGATAGCACAATAAGCAAGCAAACAAACGCACAAAAACTTATTATTATGTTTCTACGTCGACGACTCAATATAAAATCCTAAAATTAGGAGGCTCCGAAAACTAATGTTCTAGTGATTAGCCCTAGGGTAGTCCCTAATAACCCCTAGATAGCACAATAAGCAAGCAAACAAACGCACAAAAACTTATTATTATGTTTCTACGTCGACGACTCAAAATAAAATCCTAAAATTAGGAGGCTCCGAAAACTAATGTTCTAGTGATTAGCCCTAGGGTAGTCCCTAATAACCCCTAGATAGCACAATAAGCAAGCAAACAAACGCACAAAAACTTATTATTATGTTTCTACGTCGACGACTCAATATCAAATCCTATAATTAGGAGGCTCCGAAAAATACAGTCAGTAAATGAATACTCGTCTTTATAACGTACTCGGTAGATAAATATTCTTACTTTGTTATTCAAATCAGTTGTCGCGCCGTGGGATAGAAAATTACCTGAAAAGAAAAAAAAAATTTCAGAATTATTATGTGTATTATAATTATTATTTGACGAGTCTTCTGGCTTTGTTTGTAGCGCATCTGTTTTATAAGCGCGAATAATAGTTAGTGGATAGTTCGAATCCCGGCTGGATTCCCGGCCGGGCAAGTGTTTGAAATTTGAATTTAAATATCTGCTCTGGGTCTGGATGTTAATTGTCCATTTTAATTTCCGTTTAAATCCATTTAAAGTCAATACCGTTAATTGTATCTTTGTGTGTTCCATGACATCCCGACATAGATAAACTTAGTGGGAAGCTACTGTGTGAGAATTTTTTTTTTTTAACTTTAAAAAACGAACACATTATATTGTTATATGCTTGGAGTATACATTACGATGAATGAATAAAAAAATAAAATAATGCAAGTCCAAAATTATATCTCAGATTTAAAAAAAAAAACTTTTAATATAGAGAAACCAATTAGTGTAGATGTGATTTCTGTGTTAAGTCCTTGATGATATATAATAATGAAGTTATGACGTAATTGAAAAAACTTCTTGCCTGCCTTGCCGGACACAGGCAGATTAGAAAAACTTACGCGCCGGACAGACAAGAGAAAACCCACCGTCTGCCACCACGTATAACATAGGAAAAAGGAAGAGTTTTCTACCTGCCCCCTCTGAAGACAGGAATAAACGCAAAAGACTTTATTTGTAAGTAAATTAGGGATAAAAGAGTAAAAAATAGACATGCAGGAAAATATGAACTTTTTATTCAATATCTAATGCATAAAAAAGTTCCATTGATATTGATATTTTTATTAATAATTACAAAATTACGTGAGGTTCAATAATATTTATCACATTAAAAATTAAAAATTATATTGAATTATGAATGTTCCAGATTAAAAATTAATTGTATACATTTTTACATTTAATAAAATTACAATCTATTCTATTTTTGGAATGATCTCCTCAACGCTATAAGGTACTGTGTCAATTAATAATAGCTTAAGTTTTTTCTTGAATATACCCAATGACTTTGCGTCGCGTATGGGTTTAGGCAAGGCGTTAAAAATCTGGGCACCGAAAACCCGCGTGCACTTTTATGATTTCGCTAGACGGACAAACGCTAGACGGCATTGAACAAACATAGATAAACTTAGTGGGAAGCTACTGTGTGAGAATTATTTTTTTTTAACTTTAAAAAACGAACACATTATATTGTTATATGCTTGGAGTATACATTACGATGAATGAATAAAAAAATAAAATAATGCAAGTCCAAAATTATATCTCAGATTTAAAAAAAAAATCTTTTAATATAGAGAAACCAATTAGTGTAGATGTGATTTCTGTGTTAAGTCCTTGATGATATATAATAATGAAGTTATGACGTAATTGAAAAAACTTCTTGCCTGCCTTGCCGGACACAGGCAGATTAGAAAAACTTACGCGCCGGACAGACAAGAGAAAACCCACCGTCTGCCACCACGTATAACATAGGAAAAAGGAAGAGTTTTCTACCTGCCCCCTCTGAAGACAGGAATAAACGCAAAAGACTTTATTTGTAAGTAAATTAGGGATAAAAGAGTAAAAAATAGACATGCAGGAAAATATGAACTTTTTATTCAATATCTAATGCATAAAAAAGTTCCATTGATATTGATATTTTTATTAATAATTACAAAATTACGTGAGGTTCAATAATATATATCACATTAAAAATTAAAAATTATATTGAATTATGAATGTTCCAGATTAAAAATTAATTGTATACATTTTTACATTTAATAAAATTACAATCTATTCTATTTTTGGAATGATCTCCTCAACGCTATAAGGTACTGTGTCAATTAATAATAGCTTAAGTTTTTTCTTGAATATACCCAATGACTTTGCGTCGCGTATGGGTTTAGGCAAGGCGTTAAAAATCTGGGCACCGAAAACCCGCGTGCACTTTTATGATTTCGCTAGACGGACAAACGCTAGACGGCATTGAACAAAAAGATACCAAGAATTTAATTATAAAGTAGCATCCTCATATCAAATCTCAAAACATTATGATCGAATCAAAAACAAGCAGACGAGTAAAAACACAAGGTTAATTGGTTACCCTGGTCACGTGTGTGCGAGCGAAATGAAGCCATACGCCAGAGCGAGATGGAAGTACCGGCGCGCGCGCAAGGCACCGACTGGTACCGACCGAGCGAGCGCATGGTACCACACAGCACATACACATAGTTACATAAACTAGTAACGCCCGGCGGTTAATTCTACGATTTTCCGATTCTTACTATTTTTTTGGGTTGAAAAACAAATATTTTACTAAATTCAGTACGTAAGCTATCTCCACACCAATGTTCAAACAAATCTATACAGCCGTTACGGTGCTGATTGTTGTTAAAAATTAACATATATACACACAAAGTACATACTTTCGTATTTGTGTGATGCTTGAAGTAGACTGATTAGTCATTTTTAATGTTCTTGACGTCAGTCCGCATTTTGTTGCTTTTGGGCGCAGGGGATTTTCTCATCATTTTATTTTTCATGTAAGACAGCTTTTGGGTCAAGCGAAAGTATTTTTAAACGTTGTCTCGCTCGGCTCACGTGAAACAGCTTACCGAATTCAGACTAAACAATTTTACTGACAACAGCCTGACGTATTTCTCGTCAGGCTGTTCAACCTCTTCAAATCGTTGACATTTCTTATCAGAAATTGTATTTATGTCCTTCCTTTACGAAGACAAAGAACCGTGTGGATGTGTTTTTTAATAGAGTTAACACACCTGAAAATTATAAACAGCGGAGAGAATAATAGGAAAATATCTTTCTGCTGGTTTTATTGACTGCGGTTCGCACTTACCAAATCCGCAGTCTGTATGGGCTACCTTTCTGTTTTAATTTTTGCAGGGTTATTTTTTCGGATATAATATATAATTTAAATATTACCAAACAAATTTAATTAAATTAGGCCTAATTAGGGAACTCCTAATTTAGGCAAACTCATAAACGTGATCTCTTGTTTCACTAATCCATTTTTAATAGGTGACTTAAGTTCAAAAACTTCAAAATAAAAATAAATATTTGGAACCAAAAACTTAATAACTAATACAATTAAACCGATGCTTCCTGTAGTAGTTAAAGAGCTGTGTCGCGGGTAGCAACGCCCACCGCCGAAATAACAAAATAAAAAAATGTATTGCTTAATTTTTTGAAAGTTATGTTTAAGTTTTCGATTGTTTGATTGTCGGCTTGTTAGTTTGACGTATGAATTATATTGTAACCTAACCTAAAATAATAACTCTACATGAGTGAGCGAGTGAGTGCGGCGCGGGCTGTCAGTTAAAGAGTTGCTTATTATTAGGCCGAATCGGTGTCGTAACTTTAGGTGACTAACGTCACCACTTATCACATAAAGTGTGGTGAAAAGTTTTTTGCCCTAGCCTAGGCAACTCCTAACTAAATATTTAGGCTTCTGATTTAGGCGCCTCCTAGAGTTAGTGAAAACGGGCCGGCTTAACAAAATACGAGTAACCTTGCTTTTTCTTTACTGACTTTAAGTCTTAAAAAGACCTAAGCTTTAAATCATTTAAGAGCCTCGAGATTTCTTAGCTAAGTTTAAGATACTTAGCGTTGGTTTTAAGTGGCTCAGCGAAGATAAACTTAAGATAATTTGCTTGAGTCGTCATCTTAATAAGACAAAGGAAGCCTCTTAAATTTCTCATTGCTGATTTACAATGAAACCGCGGATTCTAAGGAATAACGAATTAGGTATTAATAAGTACTATTAGCTGCGCCTAGCTATTTCACTTTTTAACCGACTGCTCAAGAAGAAGGGTAATGTTTTTCGAGTTTAAGTATGTAAGTATATATGTTTGTGTTCCTATATTACTTCCTGTAGCTGACCGGCTTGACCGTTTTTGACGAGTGAGGTGGCGTAGGATTCTTCTTTACGGAGTGACACAATGAGATTGAATGTAATGGGCCTGACCGTTTTATGTCTCGATAAATAAATAATACGCTGTATTTTGCAGTAGGAAAAAAAATTGAAAATGTGTCAAAACCACGTCAGTTTTTTTAGTGATGTAATGTGTCAAATCAAAGAGTATGAAGTAAGAGCAGCGCACTCTAGCGCCATCGAGATGGCACTACTCTTACTTCTTACAAATGGTAGGTAACGCGATCGATTGAGTAAACGCTATTGTAAATACGCGCACCCATCTAGCTTGATTCTCGATAAATCGACATCGCTTTTGTCCCTGTCACCATTATGTTGCTGTCAATAAGAGCAACAATGACAGAATTAATACTGTTTGTCATTATATATCCCCAGATGTGCAGGATTTTCATTCCAATAATAGTGTACAAGTGACGGCTGACTCGGAAATGACTTTCAAATAAATACTCTCGCCACGTCGCAATAAAGTTAATTTTAGTACGCAGCGACGCGAATACCTACAGGTATCAACGGCGCGAATGAATCGCTCTGTCACTTTCGCGATTAGGTTAGATGTAAGGGCAGCCTTATACAAAAGGCTCGAGGATAAACATTTTAAGTTGTTGTGGCTCTATGCTTGCGTTCGGAGTGAGACAGGCCTGATTATGTTACAGTTTCTATGCATGCAACTTCTATAATTCTATTAAATCTTTTGTCACGTGGAATAGCAATTATTAAAAGAGACGCGGGAACACAAAGGTTATCACCGCGGATAAGCATAAAGGACCGGGTTTAATGGAAACGTCACCGGCACTCGTTCTTCCTTAGGGAACCAGTTGAAGTTGATACCTGAGCGAGTAGGTGACTGCAAAGTAAAAGCTAAGGAAGGACCGTTTCGCAGCCTACCCTGCCGATTCAAGAAGCTCGCGCCATTCTTATGCAGAGCTTGAAACGTGCGTTATTCGAAGTTAATGATATTGTGTAGGGCACCAAATAGTCTCCGCTGAAGGCAAACGGCGATATTCACGCATCGAGTAGCGTTGAAACCTTACTACTTGAGTAGATCTTGATAAACGAATCAAACAAATGTCAGCTACCGACTGCTCTACCAGCGTTCGAAGTTAACAATTGTTCGATTAGATTTAGAAGTCTTAAAGTTAGGTAAGTATAAAGGCGCTGTTTTTTTTAATGCCATTTAAATCTTGCATGACCTTTAGTCTACTTTATTTTTCCTATTAAAATTGATAAATAGAAAAAAGGAAAATTCGAGAAAAAAATAACAAAATGCTTCAGCTTTAATAATAATTACTGCAAAATTATGAAAACCCTTAATTTTGATTTCTTTTGCTTGATTTTCGCAGGAAAGCCTTTTTGCAATGGAAAATTTTAAATAAGACTTTCATTCAGCTTTTTATGCCTTTCCTAGACTAGTGTCTATCGCATCGAATTATCGCAAAACGCACGAACATTCAGTATTCGGCCTGCAAGTATAATATATATAATAATTCTCAGTATAATTGGAGTAAAATTATTATAATCCGCAGTCGTTCCGGTCGCGGAGGTTTCAAAGGTCCTTAATACGGTAGCCCTTTACGGCTTTAGCAGATTTTCAATTCAACCTTTTAATAGATAGTCCATTGAAATGGGACATTTGCGAGGGACGTATTATGCCTCGGGAGGGATTGTTCGGGCTATGATTGAATTGTTTGGGTATCTCGGGGAACGGTTTGTTTATTAAGTATGAGTTTATACTGTGCAACATGGTTTAATGCGTGTTTTATCGGCCGAGTCTCGATAAGAACCGTTAGAGACCCCCTGGTCCCTGACGGTTGTTCTGGTGCTGTGATGTCGACTGTATCCGTCACTGTCTCTCCCAAAAGAAGCGTCATGTAAGGACTGAGATCATCTCTATGTATCGAACTTAAGGCCACACATTCGATCAGGCTCTCGCAACTTTTCCGTTATCGCTACTGCTGTCCGAATCGGCATAGAATTATACAGACTATTCAAACTTTTTCTTATCGTGATGAGGAAAACGTAAGACTGATTTTTTTAACGTAAATTGCTTTAGTGTCTTACTTAAAGTGCCTTATTATCGTGAACTTAATGTTCACGATAATCAGGCACTTTAAGTTAACAAAGGCTAAAAATGCTTTTGTTAATGTTCACTGTTAAGCATAGGTAGTTTTTCAAGTTTATTGTACAACTCATCTCAGTCCCAGACGATTTGAGACTACAAAAACTATTTATTTATTTATTTATATAAACATACAAAACAGAATGCAATAGTAATTAGAATTATTAGTGAAAGTGAACGCGCTTTAGGTAATTTACAACTATACCAACTTCACACAATTCTAAATAAAGTAAACACAGAAACTAACAAACCTATTCAAACACAACAGCTAATATGTGTATTCAGTGTTAGCGCGCCCGATGCAGCTGCGAATGGAGACATTCAGTTGCGGTGTAGATTTGGCGCCCAACGTGTGGCGCCGCGTGTTGGGCGCCAAAATATCCGCCGCTTGCCAAATGTTTCATGTTCATTGCTTAGACGCGCTTGTTATTTCCTAATGGCTTGTACTAGCAGATGTTGTAGAGGCAGTGCCAGTCGCCATTCCGTGGATGATAAGAGTCGCGTTTTGGCTGGCTTTTTAACTTATCAGACGTAAATGTTTTTAAGAGGTTTTAGTACTTATGGTCAACAGAAGTTTTAACTTAATTAAGGCTTAACAATAATAACAGTAATTTATTGCATTTTCGCAAAGTTCTCAATATATAGCGTTGAAAACATTATTTTTAGGAAAAAAAAATTTTTGCGTCGTATTTTGCAATATTATTGTATATTAACCATATTTTTAACAGCGGACATTAGCCGACTAAATAAATACGTAAGCGCCATCTAGTTTTAAGCATATTTATTGTTACACTTTTTTGTACGAGATTATTATTCTTCTCGTGTAGATTTACTTTGACAGTAGTAACTTTACTCTGTTTCAAAGTTTTTTAAGCCGAGAATTGGCTTTTGTTATGGAAATTGAATAAAAATAATCATTTCAGTAAAATAAGATTTGCTTTACTACGATAAGATTTAATTAATTAAATATTACGATAAAACTAAATATAACCTAGTAGGTATAGGTTGTGTCTTCAAGTACATTGTAATTATTTATTAAAATATATGAATTTGTGTGGCAAATAAAGAGATTTATTTTAATTACAATTATTTGCGTCTAGTAACTTCCAGTCAAAGGTCACCCAGTCTTCTACCTCTTCTATGAATCTGCTCCATTCCAAGGTTGCCTGGAGGAGTTCGTTTTCAGCGATAAGGCCGCCAGTTGTTACACTAATTTTTAAGCCTTTTTTTTAAAATGTAAAATTTTAGGTGAACAATAGTGTTTGTTTATCTATCTATCTATATATCTATCTATCTATCAAAGGTTCTGATTTTTCTGGGAGTCATAGACAGTTCAGAACTACAGACTCCAGGCAACAGATATTACATCTTATACAGGGTTATAAAGAAAGGGTAAGCTAACCCTGTATTGCCACCGGTTTTTCTTTAAACTATTAAACATTTTACATAGACAAAGCGACCATGTATTTAATTGTTTTTTTAACTGAGACGTTTGATTTACTGTTTCGTTACAGTTTAAGTAAATACATCTATCTTTATCAAAATTCCTATCTCTTAGGCATATTCCCAAAAGCCTCTTTAGGAAACACAAATTATTCCTACTTTAAAACACTCGTAAACTTCCTTGGGCGTTTAAAATAACGACTACATACAAACTTTGATTTACGAGACACGTCTCTGGGGCGCGATTAGTAAACTTTGAAAACTGCTTGTTTGTCCTTTTTTACGTTCTTTATGTTGGCAGTAAACGGAAGCTGCACCGTTTGTTCCCTGGGGTTGGTGGAATTGCTGACAGGCATAAAAAGAGTTGTAAACGGTTTGCGATAAAATACTACGTGTCAGGTGAGGAATGAAGTGCTTTGGAAGGTGTTACAGAGGCTGTTAAGTTGTTTCCTATTTTAAAAAGAAATAATAATCCTTTTTAACCTACTTCAGATGAGTTTCTTAATTCGACTGTTTTTTATGTTTGTTACCTCAGAACTCCGAAGTCCTCGGTTCTTGTTAATTACACTACTACACTACACTACTTGTTGTTACAGAACTTGTTACTTACTTTCATAAGTTTATCATTACAAATTTAAAAAAAAAACAAATTGGAACGTAAATGACGGAGTTCTGAGGTAACAAACATAAAAAAACAGTCGAATTAAGAAGCTCTTCTGAAGTAGATTAAAAAGGATTATTATTTATTTTTAAAATAGGAAACAACTTAACAGAACTTAACCAATATGAAAATTGGTCCTTTATTAAAAACCAATTCTGATAATGTGACCCATGAGGAATTGAGGGAACTCCTCAAATGTTAAAAATGTTATGTAACCTCACCCACCCCCTTACACATACACATGCATTCTATCATACACCTACAAACACACCCCTTATCACTTACAGTTTCACACACACGCACTCCCGCATATTCTAATATGAATAAATATACTTAGTACTAAGTTCTCGTTAATAGTATTTTGTAATCGATACCAGTCTCCCGCGATACAGGCTAGCCCTAGTGCGGGGACTACAAGTAATCATTATATTGTATTGTTATTTTTAAGGTAAATAAAGATATTTTGTTTGTTTGTTTGTTTGTTATCGGCATACATATAGCAATTTATGGTATTTTCATCAACAAGGCAAGCATTTGCATTCAGAAAGTATCTTTTGGTGAAGTGGAACTTGTGAAGAACACCGCAGATTGCCATTGGCACTGTTCATCGATAAGTATTTCACGGGTGGCGCCAAGATGATCTCGATTATTATAGTTAAGCGGCTATGACGAATCAAATAAATTCTAATATTAAAATTATTTACTTCATTAGATGTTGCTACAAACATACTAATATCACGTCAAAACAATGCACATAGAATTCAAGTTCAAGTCCTGAATTGTATATAAGAGTTCAAAATAAAATACAATAAAATATCTGTAGCAGCCTCGCTTGGTTTCGCTTTCAACTAAATGTTCGAATTAACCTAGTGTCTAGTTTTTTCTTACATAATTATATGTTTCTAAGAGAAAATATTTTTTATTTTCTTGAAGCAGTAAAATCTGCAAAAAATATTCGTAAGCGAACTTTAAAAAATAAAGAAATTAAAATCCGGTAAAAAAAATCAGTTTCTAAAATGTATACTCAAAAATAAAAAGAATAAGAATCGTGGTAAATATCCCGTCAGTACTAATAGTAATGTAGTAAACCACCACGAAAGTCTAAAACAGTGTGTATACTCAGTCTTTTAAATGCGAAACGAATCCGAAACAAGCAACATTCGACATTATTTCGAAATAATAAATCAAGAACAATTTAAGCAATCCTAACGAAGCCCAACCTCAAATTCATCAACAAAAACGCAATATATTTTATCTTCACAATAATAGACGCACAATTCCATCCGAACACATCATTACCACAATCCATAGACAAATTGAGCAATAAAACAACCGCAATTTGCCCAATTCCACATCAAACGCAACATCGGGCCGATCTCAAATATCTTTACACACCGACAAGACGAATAAAGCTACGCTTTCAACAAATTGGAGAACAGTAGATTATATTATTTATACAACTAGTGAAAAAAAGAGAATTTAATTCAGAGGACCAAGTCGGATCCTGAGAGCAGCTAAGGATAGAGCAGAATCCTGAGTGGAGCGAGGGATACAAGAACCGAGATATATATTTTTCGCGGATTGTGTACTCAAGTTTTTATCATTGACTGCGAGAAAATTAATAATAGTATAGTATTTAGCACCGCGATAACACAAAAGAACCTGACTAAAATTGGCGAGATGTTTTTGTCTTAATTTATATTTTGTTATGGTATGACCGGTAGATGCAAATCGCAAATTGTCGTTCAGTGTGGCGGTCTAAGGGGGGCCTTTGATCAGCAGTGGGCGTCTTCAGGCCGTTGATGACGATGACGATGACTCCATTATCATGGCGTGGGAAACCACGTGGAGGAAAGCGAGAAATACTGTCTGCTCCACGAGTAGTAATTCCCACCTATCCGGACGTGGCTGAGCCGGAAAATTTCTTCGGGTGCAAAACCGCAAGGCGCTGTTAAAAATTAAATTACAAAATAAATCGAACAGAAGCTATGTCGTAACCACGTTCTTCTCATGACATTTAGCGAACCTTCTCGAGGTTCAACGACTCCTTGTGCAACTGGACTCGAGCGATGAGACTACACAGAATAGATCATAGTATAAAACGCAACTTTATATACCCACTGAATCTAAAGACCCGTCCACACAAACAGTTGCAGTCATGTCTGTTGCGTGTGCAATACAATACATGTGAATGAGTATGTATGAAATTATATTAAGGACAGACAATTTTGCGGCCTATTCAAGAAGGTCACACCATTCTTATGCAGAGCTAGAAGTGTGCGTTGCTTGAATTTGGTAAGGTTGTACTGTACACTGATACTTTTTTAAAACATAATTCTAATCATTCTCAATTCTTGTTTTTGGAACAGAATTGACAAAAAATATATTTTTTACTTAGTTTTATCCGCCATTAAATTTAGTGCAAGTTTTTTCAAAAGCAGAATTCTTCTTTTTGACGATGCTTAGGCCGTTAATGTACTCCGGATGACTTAACGCTATCTGTACGAATAGGGTGACCACGACTATCACTATTGCTGTTGATAGTTTCAGGCGTTTTTTTGACATTTTCGCACCAAACGGGATGAAACAAAAACACACGGCGCTTATTATTTCCGATAAGCTTTACTTATGCAAAATTTGCGCACTTAAAAATGTTAATCTGTTGCTGTGCACGTTAAGAGCTCTGAAGAAGAACGGCGTGAGCTTAAATCGGCACCAAATAGAACGTCGTTAAAGACATCACATAGTATGCAGTACGCAAACGCAATGCATACGGGCTGCACGCGTACTGCAGTGTGACGTCTTTCATAGAATTCCAAACATTACTAGTCGACATGTACCGTTCCCGCAACAGAGATGGATTCAGGTGGATTTGGTGTGACCGAGTCTTTAGTGATCTGTGTCGCGATCCACTTAATAACTTTTGTAAACCGACTTAGCAACTGTAAACTAGTCTTTGGCAATCTACTTCTTAGTACTATTAAGTATTCTATGCTTTTGTATACCAACTTTAGCCTAATCTGCGGAACTACAGTCGCAGTTTGATTGCTGTGTGATGCTCCTGGACATCCTTTTTTATTATTACATTGTGAAAGTACAATAGAAATAACAAGTAACATTTAACAATTTAAAATTAGAGCTACGTACTTAATTATAATTATACTAAGTATTATAATTTAACAAAAATTATAATTAGGTCTGTACAATATTGTACGACATTTTGAATGACCTGTAACTAAACGTTATCAATAAATTGATTATTTGATTATGATTATATACAAGTCAACGGTTACAGCCCCATACTAAGCAATTTTACCAGATACTAGCAGTAGTAGTTTTACAAGATTCACTTATAAGTCACAGTTTGTGAGTATTTTTTTGAACTTTATTGGAACCATAACCAATTTTTTTTTGGTATATAATTATTATGTTGTATTTAAAAAAAATCCTATCATCATCTTCAAAATCCTTATATTATCGACATCATGAATTAGAGCTTCAGTCTCGTTTTGATTTTGATTTAAATAGAAATACGTGCCCAGATTACTGAGTTTACAACATTAATAAGACGCTCTACCACTGAGCCAAACAGGTTGTATTTTTCAATAGTTTCTTAACAATTTCCTCACGAAAAAGCCCGCGACTGGTACCTACCGTGTACTCTACATACGGTAGAGCGAAGTAGAGCATCCGTGTGAACACTTTCACTAAGACGAGTAATAAAGTTGCTCTACCGCAATAGAGTTCATTGATGTTTCAACTATTCATCATTGACCGAGCGAAGCGAAGGCCTTAGGGTAACAAATTAGCTTTTGTAAGCAGTAATACACAACAAAAACCTTAGTACAGTACAAGTGTTACTATCCATTACTGTGCTCTGCTCTGTGTCTGGAGGGTACCTATACCTACCCCCACCCCTCATCCCCTCTACTCCATTACACTAATGCACTCAAACTACCGCTTCTAGTTGCAAACATCACATTTCTACCTAGCTAGGATAGGCAAGGATTTAGTTCTGTTTCGGCAAAGAAAACCTACACTAAAAGAATAACCATTTCATACAAAAAAGTGTAATCCCGATAAATCTGCTTAAGACTAGATGGCGCTTAAGTATTAGTAAAGCCGATGAAAATATCTCTCTCTCTCTCTCTCTCTCTCTCGTCGTTGTCACGGGTTGTCTGTCTTTTTTCTCTCTTGGTGTCATGCGTAGGTAAGACAGAAAAATTTCTAAAATGCAGTAAATTTAAAATCGTGTGAGAGAAATATTACCTAATGCATCTGCAGTGCCTCGGGCGAGCATTACAAATCCGTCCAAACCGACGAGAATAGAAATGGAATACCTCGCATTATCCCTACGTACCTGATGCTTTATACAATATTCTTGCAAGCACTACCAATAAAAGCAGCAGCAATAGTTTTCGAATACACCTTTTATAAAAAAATTGCAATGGCCGCAATTTCAAAACTAAACGCAATTAAGCTATCGCTGTCTTTTACTAAATAAAAACACAAGATAGAGACAGCATGAATAGTGCTGTCAAATTAGTCAGATCTTAGCTCTCCATACAAACTTAGACGAGACGATTAACGATAACTTAGCGGGTGCCGATTTAAAACAAGTTTAAAGTGTCGCTAGTGTACGTTTTTCTTCGCGGCTTTAATCGGTAAACTCGTTTGACAGAACTAAAATGCATGCTATCTAATTCTTGTGTTTCTATTACTAAAAGACAGCAATAGCACTAAGTTTGGTTTAGCAAGAATGGATGCCAATAGGTACTTTAAAATAGATCATGCCGTATAGGCAAACTTCTAAAGCGTTTGGCAGCGCAACCACAGCGCCACGGGGCAACATTCAACTCGCATTACACACGGCGCAGATGAAATATGTTATTTGCAGTCTTTACCAACTAGATAGTTCGTTTTCGTTTTAAAGAGGAAATATCGCGTAGACAAAAGGGTTTTTTTTTTTCTCTTTCCACCTAAGAGGATTTTGGCGTCGCACGTCATAAGTATTTGCCAGTGTCAAGTATACATATATATTTTCAAGTTTTATTAGTATTATTAAATATTATCAAACGATTCATAGTCACAGTCAAAGGCGAGCAATGGAAGTCATGGTCAAGTCCAAGTCATGTCCCCGTAAAGTGGTGAAAACTTTACTAGAGCCTTCTATGGAGTTTTGGAAACAATATGAAAATTCACGTTTTACAACACCAAACCATTCACCAACACCTCATGCATGTTCACGAATACTTAACGGGTAAAAATTCACCGTTTTTAGTGTTTACACGTAAACACTCGAAATAACACAAGTTTTGGAAAACAATACAATGACGCCACATGAATTCTTCACGTTCCCGCCAAAACTCGACAAAAGGTTTGTTGATAAATTGTAATGTAGGGCGCGGTAACAAAATGATCGAAAGTAAAAACGTTACCCTTCTTCTTGGGCAATTAGTATAGATTTATTTATAGAAAGAAAAAAAAAAAAATTTTGCAACAACATAAACATTAAATAAATTGAAGGGTAAGTATATAGTCCGTTTCCTACCCTTAAGCTATATCTATGCAAAAATTCAGTTCGCTGCGTTCAGCAGTGATTACTTGACAAACACACAGACAGAGAGACAGATAGACAGGGACTGAATTACATTCGCATTTATAATATTAGAAAAGGAAAAAAAATGTATGAATTGTTCAAAAGAATAATTCTTTTTTTTAATTATATATTTGATCTTTTTTTACTTCAACATTCATTTCCATCTTTCGTTTATTTTCCGCACTATTTTTGTTTTTCTTTTATAGACATTTAACTGTCGATTACGTGGTCATTTCGTCTCAACGGCGAAAGAGGCTAATAGCAGGGTACGATGGACGCAGTTTTCCATTAACTAGCTTATAGATCGGTTGGTTCGTTATCGAACTTTTGGAAAAGGTTTTTTGCGGTTTAAAGCATTTGATTGAAAGTTTGCGATTTGAGCGGATTCCAGCTTTCCTAAAAGATTAAAGTTGACTTTGATACTTTCATTTTACTTCCGGGTAAAGGCCGAAAATTAAAAAAAAAATGTCACATTAGTGCTTCGGGGAAATGCAAGCAATAAACACTTATTAAGCGTGATCATTGCAAGTTAATCGATAACATACTTTGAAGCGATAAGTTTACCCGCTACGTCATGTCAGGAAGAGCTCTAAAAGGTTACTTGGAAGATTATCCTGTGAGGTTAGTATCACAGTATAACAGAAAAACACAGCAACACTGCCGCTGCAGGAGTCCTCTCATAATGTTAACCAGGCTGCCTGATTGTTTGCTACTCACTAAAAAATATAAGACTATGAATACTGCTATAAGAAATTAACAAAAAGACTGTAATTAAAATAAAATTGGCGCCCAACATGGGTCCGGTATAAATATTCTGGATTGCATAAAAAAGTATTATATTATGGAATTATCATAACATATTATCTTGATTGAATATCCCAAAGGTGTTATTCAAACTAGCAGTGGTATATACAAACTTAGGCTCTAAGGACAAGTCTTCAGTAAGGACGAAGTCACCTCTTGCATAATGCAAGGAGGAGTTGCCTCGACAATACCTTGCAGATTGCCGACTTCGGAACTTTGTCTTTGAAATACTTGGCGTAATTCAGAGTACAAGAATGGTCGAGGGTGCAGTAATATGAATTAGTGTTCCGTGGTGCAAAACTTTTGGCAACTATTGGGTGGTCTATTGTTGTGGCTAAATCAATCCTATGCAGGGTGATTGGTACCAATCACTTTTGGTGGGTAATTAAATAACAACGTCTCGAACTCATAAGGTTTTTCTGTGTCAGGGCGAGGACGCTGGCTGGCCGGCAAAAGCTTTGAAAAAGTATTTTGATATCATCGTGAAAAAAATTACGAGATTTACACAGAATCGTAAGTCAGAATAACGTCTGAGATAAAAAATAGGGTTGTTACAATCTGGCGCGACAATAAAACCAAATAATTTTATCGTCACTCGTAAAAATTGCCTTACAACACTCCATCATAAGTTTTCTTTAAACCTTAATCCGTTATTCTTCACAGCCCAAATAAATGTCCTTTGTAAAAATTTACAGAAAGACCTTGCCTAAGTTCAAACTAGATTCAGGGGCCGTCATGTTGGCTAAATCTGACAGGTGAAGGGTTGACGTCACAGCTAAATTCTGGCAGGCTTGGCAGATTAACCAAGTTAATTCTGTTGATTCAATTAATTCTGAATGTGGCAATTCTACAGTGATGTAATTTTATTGCTTAATTAACAAAATGGCGGTAGTTTGCTTTATTTTATTATTGAGGGATTATTTGAAATGGTTTTAAACTTTACTATGGCTAAATGCAAAAAAAAACTGGATTTATGTATCTTGCTACAAATTTCATCTGTCAATAACCGAGCAAACGAAAACAAAAGAAGTAAAATTTGCAGCACCACAGAGGCAGCACTAAGCAAACTGATAATGAAATTTGCAATGTTTTTTTTCTTAAAAGAATGAGGGAGCCATTTTTTTTAAATACTTATACTCCATAAATGTCCAGGAACTTATTTGCAGTGAAAAGTTTGTCTCACACACGTTATGTTCATAGCGTCCATACTAAAATGTTTCCAAGAAGTTTCAAATTGCATGCCAATAAAATCTAAGTAAATGTATTCGTCCAACTTATTTCTCTCAAAGCAGTTTCAACTTAACTTCATCGCTATTAAGCGCGAGCGCTTCACTTGATTTTAACTTAAACTTAACTTAAGAAAGTTACGACTTAACACTTTCATTCGAAATGGTAAGATTATTTTCTTTTTAAGAACATTATTTTACACGTGTATTTACAAAGAACTTTATATTTGCTCTTACTTCTCTCGTTTTGTAAGCGAAGATTTCGATTTCTGAGAACTTCAAGATAGCACTAGTACCAAACTTATTTTTTTTATTGTTTAACTATTTGTCAGATACAATTGAAGTTGATATTTAGAAAATTTAAAAACTATTACATAAAAAATGCTATTATAAAATTGTCAAATTCCTAAATGATAAAAATCTTGACATTTCAAATAATAATAATAATAATAATAATAAAGCCTTTATATTTCCATGTACTTAATTTACATTTACATCTAAGAAAAAAAAAAAAAAAAAAAAAAAAATTGAACTTATATACTTAAGATTAAGACATGGCCCCATTACGGGTATAGGCCTCCTCCAACTGATTCCAGGTTTTCCTGTTTTGTGCTTTCAGCATCCAGTCTCTTCCGGCTATTCTTTGGATTTCATCAATCCAGCGACATTTCAAATAAATAACTGTAATTCTATAAATGACATTAAGGTGCATCGTTTCGCTCAGCGCGCAAAATTCAAATTTTGTTGCGTTTTTTGTCAATTACAGCTTAATTACTCATCTTAGGTTCATGAAAACTAATTTTGCGATAATAAATAGATTGTTTCAAGACATTACACCAACCAAAAATTCAATTTGAAAGCTAGTGTAGGTAAATTTTTCGCTAAACCAAAAACCAAGATGAAAATCAGCTTATTGAGATTTGTAGCTAAACCAATGTTATCTAGATGATCATTTTACCCGTAATTTCTTAGAACAACTTATTTATTGGCGCAAAATTGGTTTCAATAAATCCACGATGAGTAATTAAGCTGTAATTGACAAAAAACGCAATAAAATTTGAATTTCGCGCGATGAGTGAAACGTTTCACCTTAATTGTATCTTCTTATTTAATCTAATGTATTATTGACTGATCTAGCTGATTAATACCTACTCTATTGTATGCTCAAAAGGGTAGCTGTTGTCACTGAAGTTAATATTTCGACCAACATGTAAAACACAGCTGACAATAAATGATTTTGAATTTTGATCTATTTTCTATCGATCTATTAAAGTTTGCTCAACGACGGCGATATCGCGATTTGTAGAAAACGACAGCAATGTTAAACCAGACAGTATAATCTAAGAACCCTTTAACTTAAGGCGAGGACTAATCGTGATTTGAAATGAGTATTGCCCCGCTCAAAGCTCTCAGGTTTAAAGTTAAAAATCGCATACTTGATGAGAAAACGGTAAATTGTAGTTTTTCATTGCTTTTTTGCCGATTATCGGAAATATACAAATTAAATAAAAAAACTACCTGGTTAGCCGTATAAACCACTAGCCTGGATATTTAATTTGTAAAAGAAAATTTGTAGTTACCGCTGAAAATTCAGAGCATTTGATTTCAGAAGGGTTTTCCAGGGGGTCATTTTGCGATTTTTTATTTCGTAACTAAGAGAGATTTTCGAAATTTTATTCGGTTAAACGTAATTTCAGTTTTATTTTCTATCTGCAGTATTTTTTGCACCTGATTAAGGAATCTCGTCACTTCGAACAAAGCGCTAAAAATGCTTTTTGTTGTTTTGCGATTGGACCTTGCCTTACCATTCTCAAACAGTACGGCCAAAAGACCATACAACCGCTCAGTTAATTATCGAATTATCTCCACCCACAAATACTTATAAGTCGAGAATCCCGGGATAGTCTCGCGGTAACTTGTTCCGAGTTAATTAACGCGAAATTCTCGGTTAAAAGTTCTAAGATAAAGCAAACTGTAACCGACTAAGGAGATGCTGTAACAATTGTAAGTTGCTGTAACAGTTTAACAGCGGCCACTTTATAAACTTTAAATTATACTTTAACTAGCTGCGCCCCGCGGTTTCATCCGCTATTCTGCAGAAACCGAATATTTTTCCGGACTGAAAGGTATAGTATAACCTATGTGTTAATTCAGGGTATAAGCTACCTCCATACCAAATTTCATTCTAATCCGTTCAGCCGTTACAGAGTTGAATGGGAACAAACACACTTACATAAATACACATTTACACACAAACTTTAGCATTTATAATATTAGTGTGATAATGTTGCACAGTTCAAATTATACACAAATAATGTTGCAGGGTTCGAATAATGTTTTAGGTTTAATATTATTTCCAAATTATGTTGCAGGGAAACAAGTTTTTGGCGCATTCGATTTTTTAAATTGTATATCTGTCGCTCTGTTTCTAGTGCGTGCAATAGATTTTGTATTTATTCAAAGAATTTCTGGAGGTTAGTTTGTTTTTCTTTTGTTTGATGACAGCGCGAGTGAAGCCACGAGCAAAAGCTAGTTTGTTGGGTAAAATGGTTCTGTCCCTTTAAAATGGGTACCTTTATCAGTAGTATATTATATTAATAATAATCAACATCAAACGCTAAGTTTACAGACAAATAAGTTTTAATTCAAGCCAAGCTCTTTGTAAATAACAGTCAACAATTTCAATTCAAAAGCTATTACAATGGAATCGCTTAGCTTCTGGTAATGGAAAGGCCATCAACGGTCTGAATAATACGATACAAAACTATCAGACAAACTAAATTAGGGCATAAAAGAACAGAACTGACCATGATAAGGTTTTCTGTCCTTGTGTCGTTATTCTAGAGTTCATATTTGAAAATCCTCAAAGCAGACGTAGGGGTTTTGGCGGGAACGTGAAAAAGACAAGTCGCGTCATTATATTATTTTCCAAAACTTGAGATTTTTCGAGTATATAGTAATGTGTTAAAATGGTTAATTTTTATCCAGTAAGTGTTTCTGAACATGCATGAGTGTTGGTGAATCGTACAATGTTGTGAAACTTGACTCTTCGTGTTGTTTCCAAAACTCTAACTCTAGTAATAAAGTCTTACTGGGAGCATGACGTGGAATTGACTGTGACTTACTTGACTTGGACTTTGACTGAGACTTGTTTTAATTGTGAAATATTTGACTTAACTTGAAATGTACGACTTGATACTGGCTAAATACACAATATGTGAAGTCAACAAAATAAAAAATAATAATTAGACATATATTACAAGCTTGGTGGGTTTCCACCCTAAAGGTCAACCCTCCCTGAAGTTATAGAAGTTAGCCGGAAAGTTTCAGCCACCTGGTGTCTCGAATAGCCCTGATGCGGTTATAATCTTAGATTAGGGTTCCAACTTTCGAATTCATGCTCATTAGGTTTCGTCTTTCAGATAATTAACGTGACTGTGACTGTGACTGAAGGCTGGTTGATAAGGATGGTATTCATTATACAAGCAGCTGTAACATTGGGCTTCCTTACAGTTGTTACCGAGAGACGGACAGGTTTTAATTTTACAGCAATATTGGTGTTGGACGTTTTTCAGACACCGCCATCTAGCCCCAAACTAAGCAAGCTTGTAATATGGGAACCAGATGACTGATAGAATACATAAATACTTTTTTTTTTGTAAATACATACATAGAATACATAGAAACACCCAGACAAAGAACAAACATCCATGTTCATCACACAAGTATTTGTCCTGGGTGGGAATAGAACCCACAACCTATAGATCAGAAGGCGGAAATCCACCCACTGAGCCACAAGGCTAGTCAGTGTTTAACAGTTTTTAGGGTTCCGTACCTCAAATGGAAACAGACGGACATGACGAACTTACAAGGGTGCCTTGTAGTAACTACTTTAAAAAAAACCCTAAAAAAACCGTCTGTCTGTTTTACAAGCTTATTTAACTTGCAATGTTTGTATGTATGTTAAGATCAAATCTTTCAACTCAATTTTAGACCAGTGGGCTTATCCCGTAACTCTGAAAGCGATAGAGAGAGTTGCGCGAGCGGGACCGCGCATAGTGCGACTAAGTTGGTACGAGCGAGATGGCTTGCTCTCGCAATCTGAATCACGAACGTTTCAAAGTTAGAAGATAAGTCCGCCGTTCCCGTTTTTATACCCGCGTTTTATTATTGGAAACATCCTGGTACCTGAAATAAAAAGTCTCGACAATAGAATGAATGAAGTTCTGAAAATAAAAAAAAATACTTCTCCAAAATATTCACCAAAATCCTATTAGGAAAGTTGTCAGACCACCTAGCGTTCCAACTTCTAAGTTAACGATCTCTAAAACTTGGTCACTCGACGCGACCTCTGCCGGCCGCTACTTAAAACTCTCAAAGACAGCCTGAGAAGTTTCACCACTCGGAACTGACAAAAACTTGGCTGAGGGAGCAACCCGTGACTTTTGACTTGGCATCTTTGTGGCCTCTTTTGAGTGCAGCGTTTTGATGAAGAAAAGCTGCTTACAGCTTTTCCCCGACTGAAAAGTAATGTTTTTTTTTGTGTTATTGGTGTAAGTATGTTTGTTTATTCCTATATTACCTCATGTAGCGGCTTGAGCGGTTTTGATTAGTGAGGTGACTTTGGATTTGGATTCCTGTTTACGTTCGGAGTGACATATATATAGACTACTAGCTGCGCCCCGCGGTTTCACCCACTATTCTACAGGAACGGTTAAATTTTTCGGGATATCAAAGCCTATGTGTTAATCCAGGAAAAAAGCTACCCCCATACAATATTTCATCCATATCCGTCCAGCCGTTACAGAGTTGAACGGGACCAACACACTTACATGCAAACTTTCTTATTTATAATATTTGTTATTAGTGTGATATAAAAGTAAGTTTCTCAATTGGGTGAGTATTTTCTTTTTCTTTTAATAATATTATTTATTTATTGCTTACTAGCGACCCACCCCGGCTTCTCACAGGTAAACTTCACAGGATCACTCGCTTTGCTAATCTGAAGACAAAATTTCATGAAAATCGGTCCAGCAGTTTTGGAGTCTATAGAGAACTTACAAACATACATCGCCTTGTAATGTAAATATTATATACTTTACAGATCTTTATTCAATGTGCAAGTGCCTCTTATATCTAAACAAAAAACATACAATCTACCAATTTTTTACCTATGTATACTGTATACTTAGATATGATTATACCTGCGGTATTTCCGAGTAACTACAACATGGGGTTCTTCAAAAGGGCTGTTAATAGAGTCTTTAAAGGTCGGCAACGTTTCTGTGATGCCCCTGGTGTTACAGGTATCCATAGGCGACGGTGATCGCTTACCATCAGGCGGCCCGTCTGCTTGTTTGCTATCTATGGCATAAAAAATATATATAAATATCGCTGATTCTACAGTAGGTATTCTACATAACTACTGCATCTCTAATCTCTATATTTTATCTAAACACTCTATATCAAAAAGTATATTTTCACACGTAACATTTCTTCTCTTTTAACCCACAGTTAAAATAGAAACCCTTTATCTGTGCTTTAACCTTAGCAATTAATTTTAATTCGGTTTCCACCATAATTTAGATAGTTGTTTCCGGAAGATTTTGGTGTAATTTACAGTAAAAACTTTCGGAAGAACGTAATTTAATTACACTTTCGTTATTTTATAAAATATTAAATAGATAATTTACGGCGTCCCACGGGTATATTACCGTTAATATTATGTTATTTGCGGAAGATTTAAATCTATTATACACTACAATGTCCCGGTAACTTTTTGATGCTTTTTTGTCGTTTTAAAAACACAGCCTCGATTTTTATGCATCTAGGATGCATTTCGTGATGTTTTTTTATGGATATCTTAAAATTATTGAGCAACTAGTCACACGCCCCGCCTGCCCAAGGTTAAGAGTTTCTTTCGGAAGAATTTAGTGTTTATACACTAAAAAACAATCCTCAGGACAGTCTTTGATGCACAAAATTCGTGGTTATTTAATAGAATAAATGAAAGAATCAGAATGAGAAAGTATAACTGCAGATTCTTAGCTTTCAAGGAGACAAAGCAACGGAAAATATAACAGCTGTGTTAGAGATTCTATAGACCAAGTTATTGACCGTGCGAAGCGAATGTCTCAGAGTTTACTGGGACAAATTGGCATTTGTATGTATGTTTGTGTGTATATTTGTCCGATGGTAACTTGCGCGCCGTTGATCCGATCTTCATGAAATTTTGTAGGCAAGTAGTTCATTTCAGTACAATTTTTAAGTTCGAATATGATGAATATATGAGCCGAATCGGTCCAGGGGTTGTGAAGATATAGGGATCGCGAGGTCTCAGTTCGGCGCGAAATACAGCTGAAAAACGGAACCACAAATGTGTTTTCTGAGAAAAACTGATGGCTCGCATGAAAAATTGTAGTTCCATCATTTAGCCAACTCTGTGTAGAAATGGTGGTTTATCTGTAGCTTTAATTCGGTCCACCAAGCAGCACGTCGGTTCTCTTGACAAATGGAGTGCGGAACACAACGCCCCGTCTGTCCCCGGCTGTGTTGCCAACTAGCGCATCTTTCTCGAGTACGACCAACGAAGTTTTCCTGCGACTAAATTGACACTGGATCATGGATTCGGTACCGTTGAAAAGTTAAATTGGCACAGTTCGGTCATGCAAAGTACATAAGTAAAATCGCTAAACTAAGACGAAAATACAGACCTTGATCGAAAAAAAACAAAAGACGGATTCATTGATCTAATGTCTGGTCTCTACTTTTATCAATATGGAGTCAATACCACACATCTTTGAACATATACCGACATGTAAGTTTTTATAATGTACACCTCACTCTTAGCAAAAAAAAAAGAATTTTCCAAATCGGATCATAAATGATCCTGCGGTAACAAAAAAAAAAAACAACAGTCGACTTGAGAACCTCCTCCTTTCTTTGGGAAGTCGGTTAAAAACACGAAAATGTTCTTATTAAATAAACATGCTGTAATAAATTAGCTTAGAGCAACACGGGCCTCCGGCCGATCGGGCCGGTACCGAGTTGCTCAAAGTAAACTAGCAACACCATGTCGTTTTTCAGACAACATAAGCTGCCCAAAATACCTCGATCGATTTTGTCCAGCAGCCTGGCAACACCAAGCCCCGTCTGCGGTTTTCCCGCTGCTACAAGCCGCGGTGTTTAAAACTCAACAAATTCCGGAGACGCTGCCAAGTCTGGGGATTGAAGGGGTTAAAGGCTTGAAGCGTAGGGTGCCTGCGGTCAAATTAGTTCTATTTACGCGATGTGGGGAGTAAGATAAAAAAAATGCAGAACAAGTAATTGTAATATTACTAGATATGATCTGTCTATGAAAACTGACGTGATTTTGACATATTTTGTTTTAACAAAACGGGAATACTCACGTTAAATTGAGTCGGTTATTCCGACTTGCGATCTTGTCTTGCCTTGCACTGTTGCACTGCAGTGCAAGGCAAGACGAGTTCGAACGCGTGTCACGCTTATAGCATTAAAAAAAGGTCACCGAATGTGATCAAAACTAAATTCGGAATAACCGACTCAATTTAAGTGACTATTCCCGTTTTATTAAAACAAAATGATCTATCTATATGTATAAAACTCGGTGTATATACAGAATGGCCCATCGGCAAGTGACCGCCCGAAAAGAGCTAGTAGTGCTATTCATTATGAACAACTTTTACTATGGGAACAACCCTGAAATCGAGAAAAAAAGAACCTGCTGCTCCATACATTTTGTCGAGTGTCATTGACATTTTTTTTCTGACATTGATGTTTCGAAACTAGCCATCGAAGTAACATCGCTACTAAACCTAGTCAATTGAAGATGTGTTAGTAAACACACCTAGCCTGAAGTAATTGTGACAGACTTAACTTAATAATTTATATTTTTATCATTTCCATAAGATGTAACCTCAAAAACATTTTTAAGCTGTCATTTTTTTCTATTTAAAAGAGTGAATTTTATTAAAACACGCGGGAAGGGTTGTTTACCCGCCCAAGGGTTGAAATGAGTTAATTATACCACTCTTTATTTAATTTTGAATTGTCTTTATGAAGTTAGGGTTTCAGGTTTATAATTATGTCGTTTTAGTCGGTTTATTACGATGACTTTGTGAAATGGTTGTTTAAATCGTACTTTAAGGTGCAACGTTTCGATCATCGCGCGAAATTCAAACTTTCTTCCGTTTTTTGTCAATTACAGCTTAATTACTCAACCTAGGATCATGAAAACTAATTTTGCGATAATAAATAGATTGTTTCAAGAAATTACAACATCCAAAAATTCAAGTTGAAAGTTAAAGTATATTTGTCACTAAACCAAAAACCAAGATGAAAATCAGCTTATTGAGATTTGTAGCTAATCCAATGTTCAGCCGTTCAGCCGTGATAACGCGACAAATATCCAGACAGCGAGACAAATTTACTTCCTATATATATAGTTCGCTAGATGGCATTGATCTATTTTTGTGCATTTTTTGACGTTTTGTATGGACTGACAATAAGTTGTAATGTAGGGATGGTAGGGAGGGATGTAGGGAATCGCGCCAGCGAAGTTTTTTCCTCAAGACGAATCTATTCATTTTTAATATCTCAAAGCTTTATTGGTCCTGATACGACTGCGACTATATTCCTCTGAATTATAATATTAGTTGGTCCCTCGTGAATGTAAAATTACAGTCGTACCATTGTTAAAACGTCACCTTCATTAATATCTTCAACTTCATTAGACCTCACATTCTAAACATCAACAACAAAGCAAATATAGAGTTCTACCGAAGCTCAAAGCGTCAAATACAGGGTTTGGCAAGTTTTGGCAAGTTGTGCCAAGTTGTGCCCAAGTTAACCAAGTTACAATGCGATCGCCTGTTTACTTAGTCAGCTTGAGAGCTGTATTTGGTTAACTTAGTGAGTTAAGAGGGTATTTCGAGAGGAAGATAGCGCTTTACACTTTCGCGCGCAGATGAAAAGAGATGGCTTTAGCGTGCGCGTCAAAAAACCAGATAATTGCTAATTACATCTAAGCCAGGAAATCAATCGAAATTCTGTTCCAGGCAAACCTAGATATTATTATTACGTCACCACTAGTGTAATAATCACTTTAATATACACTAGGGGTTCCGAGCTCCAGCGAAAAATTTGTGTAAATCAAGGTCTTTTCAATCATTTTTTTTTTCGAGAAAATGTCATTTAAACATGTTTTCCCGCCGTGCCGCCTTAATGACAGAACCAAAAAAACATATACTTATCCCAAAATAAGATTTTTAGTCTCCACAATTAATGAGGGGAACTAAATCGAACACACATTTTTATCAAAGTAGGCGGTTCAAGACTGCTAACCTAACCTATAAAGTTTCTTTGCTATATCCAAAGGATATTATTGTAGACACCTACGACACTGCAAATCGAAAAATGTAATTTTCATACCTCATCAAAAAACGCCTACCTTATAAAACAAATGCCTTAACATTAAGTCCTTCTGTTGTGCATAGCTTTATTGCACATATACATAGCAATGTATAAGTGTGGAATAGAGTAACTACATAAGTAAATCATACTCATAATCATATTTATTGGCAACAAATTATTATAGGTCAAAAACGAATCATTATTGTTCACAAAAATAAATACTTTTTGCATCTACTGATACAATGCTACATGTACGAACCAATTACATAATTGAATGATATTAAAAAAATAAAAAGTATGTCAAATTAATAAAAAAAAAAAAAAAAAGTATAAGTCATGTCAATAATAATAATAATAATGAACACACTACACTACACAATTATTAAAAGAAAAAGAAAATACCCGTTTACATTACGTATTCCTCCGTCTCGATCTGATCTGGGAGTGCCATAGCAGGACCTTGAAGAGACTTTGTCTGCAACTGCGATCAACTGATTATATCGTCTTTGCTTATACGTATAACACGGAGAAATCTCTACATAGGTTGGCGTTATTTGAAGCGATCCATGTCCATTAGTCCATTAATCTGCTTAACCGAAATATCAATAACCACAAGCCCTGTGACGATCCATTATTTAAGCTGAGGCTGCCCAAAACTTTTAGGATCCAAGCTGATGGCTTTTCAAATCGGACCTATCAATTAGGATTATCTGTTAGACTAAATCTCTGGACCGAAATTAGTCTATACATTTCTTTCAATTATTTGTAATTTATAATTTCAGTGTTTGTCCCATAATAAAAGTTGTTTATAATGATGAGTACATACATACCTTTCAATATTACTACACCTTGTATACATTTTTTTAAATTTGCACTTTTCTATTTAATATCATCAATAACGCGAAAATTCGCGAGCGAGACAACTATGGGCACTATCGTAGTGACAGTCATATATGTATCACATTTTAGAGACGAGACGAGTAAGTCACTTGCCTGACTGTATCTGTAAAGCAATTATCGCAATGTCAATCACCTGTGAATCACTCTAGAGTAACGAGAGCAAGTCATTTACGTGATGGTAAGCGCCACGTCAGCTGTATTCCGAGCTTATCTATTTAAAAAATGCCTTTGGCCTTAATAACATCCTGATTAAGTTGTTTACATTTTACAATATCGACGTAAACCTTAAGTTTACCTTCTGATAATGTGGTACTTAAGTGTTTGTGAGCTTTACAGGCCAAGGAATAAGTATCATTTTTGTCAAACTTTGCAGTCTTGAGAACAATAGGTGATAAAACGGAGAAACAGCGTAAACCGTTCGAAAGTTGAGAATGTACCGGTAAACTAAGATTTAATTTGCTGAAAAATAATTAGAAACATTATTGTTTACGCTCTACTAATATTTTTCAGAATAAAGAATATACTGTTATATAATATAAATTGCCGAAATTCAATTGAAAAGGGGAAATGAGCAGCAAAGCCTTTTAGCGTTGCCCAAAATGGAGCGTAACATTTTTTGGGGTGTATGTGAGTAATAATGAGTAACAAATTTAATAATCTAATTCTAATTGTAATCTATTAATCTACTTTCAGTCGATAAAACTGCGAAAAATCTCATACTAACAAAAAGCTGAAAGCTTTCCAAAGGCATGTACATGAATTTGATAAATTCAATGAACTACCTCAAACGATAAAAAGTTGTTAAAAGCCCTACAAAATCCTGAACAAAGAGATTAAAAGCGCGGGCGGCGAGGTGTTAAATCGAAACAAAATTAATCGAACGCCTGTAATCAAAACCAGGGAATGAACCAGTGAACGTTGTAGTTTTAATTTTATTATTTTTCCAAAGTATTTTCACAACTGTTTTAAGTCGAAATGAATATTCGTGGTCAAAATGTTGAGTGCTGAACGAAGAACGAAACCGAGCGAATCGAAATCAAATCAATCTTCGAATGAATCGAAGGTCTCAGAGTTTACTGGTTGTATGTTTGTATGTATATTTGTCCGATGATAACTTGCGAACCGTTGACCCGATCTTCATGAAATTTTGTAGGCATGTAGTTCATTTCAATAAAAAAATTAAATTCGAATATGACCTGAATCGGTCCAGGGGTTGTGAAGATATAGGGGTCACGAGGTCTCAGTTCGGCGCGAACTACTAGTATTTTAATCGTTGCTTTGAGTCGGGTAGTCCCAAACTAATAAAAATACGTATATTAAACGTCAATTTGTCAAGTAAAACTGTAAAACTTTTACCCGGCTGCCTAAGAAGGAGGGTAATGTTTTGGGGTGTATGCTTAATTTTTCATCCAACCACGGTATCTAACAATTATTATTGTCAATGCCAATAGCAGTCACTCGTTTAAAAACAAGATAGCCAAAAAAAATATAAATTAAAATTAAAAAACGTCAGTTCGGACAAGATGCCATAACTTTCGAAACGATAATCAGATTTTAATTTTAATATAGATAATTTAACAAATTTAATAAAAAGTAGCAAAAGCAAGTAGAATGCACCGCAATTAGAGAATTCTCCTTATTAATTGACTGTATTGTAATCTTGTTTCAAATAAAACACCGCATTAAAAATTGTCCAGCCGTTTTGGAGACAACATAAAGCAACACAGGCCTCCGGCCGACCCGGAGCGTTCTGGCCCGTACCGAGTTACTCAATGGGAGAAAATGATAATAAATTCCGTTCCATCATGGATAAAGCGCCCTATTGCATGAACTATCATGATTTTCTCGAAAAAATAGTTTCAGCAAAAAACTTGTTGGAAGATGTTTTATTAAGGAGAATGCTGTGGTTGGAAGGTCTCAGAGCAAAAAAGACCTCTGGATATAAATCTCGCTGATGAATCTCGAGGACTTTAATTTTTGTTTCAGACAAAATCTTCGCCCACAAAAATAAATCAAAAATTGTCCTCTTGGTAGTCCGTCGAGTGATTAAAGCTTTAATTTAATTGAATATTTGGTCATCACACTCCGCCAATCTATCACACGAGGCCGTCAAACATGGCCCATCATGGCGCGGCAATTAATATTGGCAGCCTTCTGTCTAGGGGCTTGATGTTATGATATCGATTTTAAGAGGTGTAAGATGTGAGATGATCATATTTTTTATGGTCGACTCTAAATTAAAACTAAACATAAAGACCACCGAAATAAGAAACAGAACTCAGAATCGTCCTGAAAATACCCTGAGTGGAAGTGAGACACATGTCGACTGACACGATGTTGAATATACTATAGTTAACTGTTTAATGTATGTCGTGGTCGAAGTCATGGTAGCTCAGTGGAAGCACTCTTGCCTCATATTCGTGTGGTCGGGATTCGAACCCAGGCGGGATATAGTGAAGGAAAACATCGTGTGGAAACCTGCATATTTCCGGAGAAGAAATTAATTGGCGTATGTGAATCCGCCGTAGTGGATATGGCCCAATCACCCTTCGAGGATAGACTGATATCCCAGCAGTGGGACTTAAAAAAGCTAATGCAGATATTCAGTGTTTGAGGATCAACTTCCGCTAAGTGTTTTATTATGTAGGTACTTCTTGGACCCGATTCTAGTATTTTTTCCACCAAAAACAATACAATACTATCTGCAAACGAATACAGATTCGCCTGATAACCTTTTCAGCTGAATCACATCATTCGCTTCAATAACTCGCGAAGCAAAGACCTGTGTAGATACTCACTGCACCCGATTTGTTCCGCTGATACCACCTAGAACCAGGGCTGTCAGGCGTTCGGTATTTTACGGAACTGTTCAGTATTCCAGGTAAAATACCAAACCACTCATACTTATATTATTGTGATACCGGACACATGTATACCTAAGTACGGGTGGTTCGGTATTTTTTGTGAATTCAATTCATTTCGCTAACTTACGGAATAAAGAGCAACAACAACAAGAGCTTGAATCCGCGCTGCCATAGAGCCATAAAGGTGGGTATAATTAAAACTAACATACGTGATTTATGGCATCTTAAATTGTATCGGAAACAGTGAGTATTCCCTTGAAAGGCAATGTAGCAGATCCGATACACGATGTTTTATTGTGCGCACAGATGTATCTATGTGCGTATCTACGGTTCATGTAACGTACTGTGGATGAAAATGTCAAGTATGGGATACCATTTGTGCGTGCGGATAGAACATGTTGGCGTTTTTAGCTTTGTGAAAATTAGCGGTAATGTAATGCGTTCGGTTTGACAATTTTGACATTTTTGCTACTTTTTCTCATTACCCAAAACGACCGCTAAGATCACTTGCGGTCAACAACTTTGCCTGCCAACTGTCATTGATTCCGTTTGTGATTGGACTAGCTGATTTATACGCCAATCAAACTCTAATGTCAAAAAACGACACACGTCTGCGAGGTGGATCAAAAATGGCAGTTCACCTTGGCATTTTTAGCTGTGTTTGAGCTTTCCGAAGAGTGCAGGAAACCGCTAAAAATGCAGCTTTTGCTCACACATTCCAAAAACAAACGTGATCGTCTTTGATTTTTGTCTCCGAGGGCTAACCGAACACGCCCATAGTCGTAGTTATGGGGCACTGTGATTCATGGGGAAGGTAGAAAATTATACTTATGGCACAGAACATAAGTAACTACGCTTATGGTGACCCAGAATGACGGTGCTAGGAAACTGGACTGGATGGAGACATTTTTCGTTTAGAATTGACGAAATTGGTTTTTATCAGCGACAAATGTCAAATATGACATTTGGAATCGACATAATTTACTTTGTCGACGATAAACGCCAAATTATTTGATTGCTAAAATACCGTACTTGCACTGCAGGACAATGAATAATGGCTTCATCGACAGCTAAGGTTAAAAAGTATAAAACCGTTGTATTAGCCTCTTTGTGATTGAAATATACAAAAACCACTGACACTGAATGACTATAGTTTGAAGTTTTCCAAAACTTTACGAAACCATTTTCGTAAAGCCTATGTAACAAAATAAAGATTTCTCCACATACTTTCTAGCCAACTTCTATCCGTTTAACATCAGATAAAAAAGGTACCATCTAAAACTACGCTCTCTTTGTTGTACCTTTTCTACCTCAAATGGAACTCTCACAAGACTAAAGAAACAATGACCCTAACTAACCCTTAACCTATTGTCCTGCGGTGTCACCCATCACAGTAACAAAGTCCTTGTATACCGGTTTCCTAAAAATATTTCGATTTCCGGATACACCGGCAATTATTCAAAGAACTCTGATATCTCAAAAATTGGTAAATTTAACGAAATAATCGACAATAAAACAAGGCGATTAATCATCAGATTAATCGCCTTCTTAAGTTTTAATGAAGTGAATAACTAACCTCAGGATACTGAAACGTTTGTTAACTTTGACAACAGATTTAAGTCTATTGCTGTCTTTGTCATTTGCTTAGTGCCATACAACAACAGTATTAGACTTAATCTGTTGTCAAAGTTAACAAACGTTTCAGAATCCCGAGGTAAGAACCTCATTTGAATTGGGTGGCATAGAATTCCGAGGACCTAAATAATCATGAACATGTTTCTGCCCAAAAAAATTAAATACGTCAAAAATGTGCGATTATCAGAATAAAGCACTGGTTCACGTTCACGACTGCCCATGCCCATTTTACAAATTTGAATACCGGTATTCATTCCGGGCCTCGTGTGGTACGTTGGTTGGCTCGATCTATTGTAGTGTGTATGTAGTACGGATGTTTATGGTCAGGCTCTTATCCGGCGCTTTGTTTTATTAAATACAGGGATTAGCAAAATAGAGTTTCCGGTTAGCGGCAGTTAAAAAAAAAAAATGAGCCTTGTGCAATAGGCTTTTTACCGTAAATTTAAGTCTATTAATAGTTTGTTTTCACTAATACTAAATAGTTCATTGATTTAAATATAATTAAAATCAAAATTAGTTTTTAAAAGACTTACAGAGGCGTTGCTAGCCTGAAAAAGTTATTTACACAATATTGGCGTATACAATATTTTAGACTGTGTTAGTTTGTACGTATTTTATTATTATGTTAAATAAAGATATTATAAAATAAATAATAATAATAATAGTTAAAAAATAAAGTAATTACAGTTTGCGGAGACTGTGTCAAGCTTAAGCTGTCATATTTTTGATAGTTTTTTTTTACATTTAATTTATACGTAAACAACATTATACACCTAGTTGAAGTGCAAACAGGAATAACAGGACTGTTATGTATAAAAATACATATATACATAGTCTGTCTCATAGCTCTCCTCGTAGTCGGGTAAAAATAGTAACGCCTAGATGCACAGTATATGTTTCACCTGCTATCTTATCAGGAATAATATTTCCAGAATACGTATCAGTATTATAATTTGTAGAAAAACAAAAAATCCGCCTTCAATATTAAGCCTGTCACTCGAGGCATAATCCATCGAATCACTTGTCATATCAAAATAGGTCCAGCCGCTTAGGTTGCAGGAGCTAACATAGGAACATATACATACATACTTATATACTTACAAACTTAATTATATACTTACATAAACCCAAAAACATTACCCACCTTCTCGGGCAATCGGGTAAAAAGTAGCCTATGTATATTACTAGGGCATATTGACTGCCTACATACCTCACTGGAATTCGTCTGGTCTTAAGGGGGTTGAACGGGAAAACGTCCTAAACACTAAAACAAAATATTTGGAACAGTTTTTTTTGTTGCAATTTCAGGGTTGGTAAAAGGTGTACATAATAAAGTACAATTAGCGAATCAGGATTAGGAATTAGGAATTTACGTTCTTTTTGGCTTAGAACCATCGCTTCGCAGATCCCTGTACAGGTCTGAGGGTAGCTAAATTGCTAATTCATTACTAAATTGACATGAACAAAGAACCTGACACAGTATTAGTTATTTGCAATGCGCTTGCAAGTCTTCCAACTTCATGCTTATAATAGATACTTCAGCCAGTCTTCAGTCTGTTGTTAATATGCCACTATAATTTTTCTTACGGTGTTCTATGTAATTTTTTCAAATTACCAGTCACCGACTTGGTAATTAAATCTATTCAGTCTAGAATAAGCATTGAGTGCGGTATGACTTTTTCAGATCTTACGGTTTTTTATTTCTGCTAATAACCCGGTATGGGTACTAACTATGTAGCTGTTTGAATACAAGCTGTTTTTGATGTAAATCTTTACTCGGGTACCTAACCCCCGAATACTGAAACGTTTGTTAACTTTGACGACAGATTAAGTCTATTGCTGCCTTTGTCATTTGCTTAGTGCCAGACAAAGGCAGTATTAGAATTAATCTGTTTTCAAAGTTAACAATCGGTTCAGTATTCGGGGGTCAGAAACAAAATTTGAAATTTATACGTTAATGCAGCAAAAGAGTGAAGGTATAATATTATGGATTTTTGAGCCACTCGGTACTGGCCCGAGGTCGGCTGGGGGCCTGTGGTGGTTATGTTACTACATAGTTTTATATATAACTAGCTGTTGTCCGCAACTTCCTATGCGGTAATGTTCAGCCTAGTTCGGCCTTGCAGATATAACGTATTTTTTTTAAACTTACTAACAAACTATCATCCTCTGTCTAAAATCCCGACGACTCAAAAAAAAGTAGTTTCTTAGTGCTCATCTTCGTTATACTTACTATGTTTTCTATGATATCAAAGTACTCGTCAAAGCTGAAAAAAAACAGCTATTCAATAGAAAAATATGGTTCGCCCACAGAAAAACAATATGAATGGACCCATAGGTTCCATAGAAAAATTTGCTCATAATGATAAGTACAACGATATCCTACAAAAATAAAAAATATTTGAATGTTTTCATCCGGGATTATGAAAAATCTAATAAATTAACCACAAAACCGAATTAAACATATTTGTGTAAAATTTAAAAAAAATGTGTATTAAATGTAATATGCGCGTAATAAAATCCAGTGGCTACGCTCGGCTATTCCTCACAATAGAAAAGCGCCATAGTCTGTCACGATTCAAAAGGCAACATTTTCTCGTCTAAAATTCACATTTTAACAATGTACGCGCTCCAAAAGTTTCACTTTTCACACAAAACATTGTACTAAATCGGGTGCATCATAACCGGTATTGTTCCGTACTAAAAAGCGATATTTTCGCGGTAAAGTTGAGGTCGTTACGGAAATCGCCGGTATTTCAGCAGAATATGACGAGATTCGCTTACATGGCCAGTACGTGAAATGGCTGCAATTTATGGCTTTGTTACCAAACGTTACCTGAGAAACGTTCCATTTGAAACTGCTTCTATTATGTCCATTCAATATTCGCATACCTGCAACAAAAGTAAACATTAATGACTTTATTAGAAGTTTAAGTGTCTAATAACGAGATAGTAGGGTCGTATCAACAACCTACTCGACCCGCGGGGAAAAACGATACGTCAACGTGCCTCAACTTCAATACATTGAATCGTACCCTTGGCTCTTGTTAGTTGTTGTTGTTGTTATACACGCGCTGTGAGAGTCACCACTGCTGATTTTGAAGCGTAACCACAGAATAGATCATAGTATCTACGTGAATTATCTTTGCTTTCCATGGTCGTCATGGTGACGGCGTTGTTCGTCGTCATTAAGAAAAACTTTAAAAAAAACATCAAAGTCGTTAGAGTTTTTTCTTTCTTGTATTTTGGCTCCATATAGTTATGTAGCCAGGGCCAAGTGTTATAATAATACATGTGAAGTAAAATATTTCACAATTAAAACATGTCTCAGAAATGGTGTAAGTCAAGTAAAGTAAGTCACGGTCAAGTCCTAGTCATCCCCCTATAAAGTGGTAGAGAAATTAGTAAAGGTGTCTATGGAGTTTGGAAACAACAAGAAAAGTCACGTTTTTCGACATTATACTGTTTACCAACGCTCGTGGACGTTCAAAGACACGTAATGAATAAAAATCTACCGTTTTTACACTTTAACACTCGAAATAGCACAAGTTTTGGAAAATAATAATGACTTCTTCACGTTCCTGCTCAAACTCCTTGTAGTTTGCATGTAACTTGCTTTTCAGCCTTCACGTGTTTGTCGGTGTCATTGTCAAAATGTGTTTTGACAAAAAGTCATGTTGGCACTTAGACAAAAAATTTGTTTTATTAAAAAAAAAAGTCAAAATGAAGAATTAAATTATTTAAATTTTAATTCCGCACTAGACCTACAGAAATACAAGGATTTAGAAGGATCGACCAGCAAAGCCTTATCTAAGAAGATACCGGATGACCAACGTCGGAAACAAGTACAATTTTATGTGTAAACTACCAAAGACCTAAATAAAAGAAAAAATGTTGCATCCGGGAATGGAAGAGCATGAAGCAATGATTTGAAAAAATTTGTAACAAAATAACTAAAAAACAAAAAACTTCCTTTTGCATTATTCATTAAAACTTTGAGTAACATCAATATTCGGGCACGAAAAGCATCTTAATGGGTAAAAAGAAAAAAATTAAAAATTTGAACATAAAATGTACATAATGCTTTTTCCTTATTTTTCCATAAAAATAAATTTTCTTGGACTTGAATGTTTTCTTTTATTTCATAGATACCTACATTACATTATCAAGTCAGCCTAGGTTCATATCCTAATTATTAACTTTTAACTTAGGAAGAGTGTAAATAAGTGTAGTGTGTATAAGTGAGTGTAAGTATAAATCAATAAGTAAGAAACAAAATAGAACAATGAGGGCTATTTTTGAATAACCCGCTACTTTAGTGCAGTGCGATCAAAGTAGCGTTGCGCTAGTAGTGACGTCATCACGTGACGTCACCAGTCCCTCTCTCTTTTCTGTGACATTCGGACTTCTTCTCTCGAGTATTATGTTCCTTGCGATAAGTAGTCAATTGGCATGTACTGGGCGTGGGTTGAAACTGTCACTCTACATTGTTATTGTCTATTTCATTTCCTTATCATACATTGAAATGACGTGTTTAACATCAGACGCGATGGCAGTCAAACGCAAGCCTATAAATTATTAAAAAAAAAAAAAAAAGCTGTCCAATTTTAAAGCAACAGAAAATACAATAATAAAACTGTTTCTTAATTTTACTTCGATGGTGATGATGACATCCTAACCGGTTTCGGCCTCGGTGACTTAGATTTTGTAAATACCTCTAAGAACATATTTTAAACCAATAATAGTAGAATATGCACCAAGGGGATAAATCAGTGTCATAATGATATCACGAGCGACCTGATGAATCCCGAGCGAAATGAAGGATTCTAGAGTTAACTCCCGTGCATAGCGAGGGATTTAAGACTAGAATCCTGAATGCAGCGAGGGATTCATGGTCGCCACAGTCGAAGACAGTTTTATCCTCATGGAGTATGCTCTACTCACATCTTGCGAGAAAATAAAAGCAAGGCTAATAATTATAAATTTGCGTAGTACTAATTACTAATATGATTTTATTTCAATAAAAAATTTGGGTTTTGAGATTTGAAATTTGAAAATTGAATCAAATTTGAAATTTGAAATTTAAAATTTGTAAATTGAATCGAATTTGAAATATTGTAAATTGAAATTTCAAATGTCAAATCTCAAAACTCAAACGCAACTGAAATTTGAAATTAGGAATATGAGTTTTGAAATTTGAAATTCCCTTATTCTTTTTCAATAACCTTTAAGATCTTTTCAAAGAGCTTTTTGATTTTGGGCTAGACCCAAAGTAAGTAAGTAAGTTTTTCAATAATCCTCTGTCCGTTTGCGTAATACCGACCGGTTTGGCTAAATCCGGCCGATCCGATTAACTGTAAGCGGGCGTGAAGGGGCGCCGATTAGTGCACTGCGGTAATTCGTGGATAACCGGCATTATACTAGTAACCGGTAATATACCAGTAATGTTCTGGCACAGGCAGGATTATTAGGTTGACTGACTGGTAATTTATTGTGACTTTTCATTGACTGTCAAATCTCATTTTGAAGTTTCAAATGCTTGTATATAGTATGAAAACTGACGTGGTTTTGATACATTTTGTTTTAATAAAAGGCAAGGCAAGACGAGGTCGCGCGCGTGTCTCGCTGAGCATTCCTTGATAAAGGTCACCGAATGTGATCGAAACTATAGTCGGAATAACCGACTCAATTTAACGTGAGTATTCCCGTTTTATTAAAACAAATTGTATATAGTATTTTTGTCCTTTTCTATTCATCTAGTTCTTTAGAGATTTTGATCCTTGTGCAATAAAGGAATTAGGTCGTCGCGTACCTCATTAGACGAACTCAACACCATTCGGTTAAAGGAAAGAATGAAAGGCGAGTCATATTTTAATATACTCTGCAGACATTTTTATTTGATAAACATGAGACGTGTGACAAGAGGTGAAAATATTCTTCGGTTCATATTTCATTAATCAATCTACATACTCAATTCGAGGTCTTACTTCTACTTTTGCCTGTCTATTCTGTGTTAATATCATTACTAGCGTCAATCAGGAAGCGGAAAACAATACATAACTTCAAACATTCGCTAATAACTAATATCACGAAGTTGGCTCGTCATCGCGTAACTTAATGGGCTTAGTTGAATTAAGCCCATTACCTCGCCTCCTGTGTGGGCTCTATTATCATCACCTAATTGCTTGTTAAGACAATAACTTAATCGTACAAATGCTTCGTAAGCTTTCGTGGATATATCTTAATTTTCTTCAGATTGCTGTACGAGTTCATAGGAGAGAGCTTCACCAGCTACCACCAGCTAGTAGGTTATGTGGGATTGTGCTGACCAAAACCCCCCAGACTTGCCTCGTTGACTAACAGACGGTCATACCATGGTCTCCAGGGCCCCTAGTCTCGACTTTTCGCTATGCACTTTGCGACCGAATTCGGTCGCTATGACGCAAAATTCAACGCTATTTTTGCGTTTTTTCTGATCAATTAGTGTTCGTTGTCGAATTTTTGCGTCATAGCGACCGAAGTCGGTCGCTAAGACGCAAATTTCAATGCTTTGTTTGCGTTTTTTCGTTAACAATTCGTGTTCGTTGTCGAATTTATGCGTCATAGCGACCGAATTCGGTCGCAAAGTGCTGTAGCGAAAAGTCGAGACTAGCGCCCCAGAAGTAAAAAAATATGCAAGGTATTTTTGGTGTAATGTTTTTGGGGTGTGGTAAGTGTTGTAGGTAGATGTAAGTTACTTATGATTTTATTATGTTGGTAGGTCGAATAAACCAGTTGTCTTCTTACTGCGAACAAGGTTTACTTCTTACTGTTTCATTTATCACTTTACCCAATACAGTAAGTATGTATGTTCGTGTGTTCTGATAGTAATACATCTTGCAGCCAAAGGGACTTGACCGATTGTAACGATTGTAGTGTCGTAGTGGTTCTTAATTTATCCATTGCTGGACTTTAACACCTGTTTGTGTGTGTGTGTGTATTTCTTGTCAACAACACAACATTTGTCAACAACAAGGTATACTATGAGAACACGCATATATATACATCTCATTTGTCATCCGAACCCTTCATCTTGGCTCTAAAATTGGCTCTAATTTAGAATCTAACTCAATAAAAATAGAATTCACAATTGCTAAAATATCAGTCATGTTACACGGGTCGTTATACATACCAAAGTGGGCCGTATTTCCTTAACAATATAGTTTTAATAGATGGGACAGCAATGTTTCGAATTTTTAGAAGTGTTGATGCTGGCGCGAAATGGGTATTAAGCACATCGGAATTAGATTCTGAGCTGAATATAGCAAGCAGTAAGTAGCAAGGCTGCCCAATCCCAGGCCCGCGGCCCGCAAAGACTTATTGAACAGAATTAAATTCAAATTATTTATTTCACAAAAGTACAGATCAATAAAGTAGTAGTACTAATTATCCCACTACGATGCAACAAAAAATAATGTAATATACGTAGAGAGAAAGTTTTAGGCCTAACAATGTAAGACAATGCTTTTTACAAAATTTTATTTTTAATTTTTGGCTTAGTCCCCTTGAACCTGATACACACAACACACTAATACACAATTCGTAATGTTTTTTCAATTCTTCGGTTCCGTAGAAAAACCTATTTGAATCTTTGTTCTCAAAAAACTAGGTAAAAGCGGCTTTAAGCTTTTCATTGGACCAAAATCGCATGTTTTTAATTAAGCTCTTCACATTTGGGAATAGAAAATAATTACTTGAGCCAGATCTGGACAACAGGGTGGGGTGGTTAGTTCGTGCTTGTCCATCGTATCGGGTCTGTTTCAGCCATCATAGCCTTTGGCCTGGTCGTCGCAATCCGTGGCCATTCAACAGCGCTCAACGCTTCAAGTCACCAGCGCTTACGAAGGCGCCTCACTCGCTTTTTTAATGAGTTCTGGCGCTCGTTTGATTCGGTACAAACCGGCGTAAGGGCTCGAGCCCTTCCCCGCTGCCTCTTGCGCTCCATATTCCTGGTTTTTGAACGTTTGGTAGCCTGTCACCCAGTACAACTTTTAACTCGTCAACTCATTAATTTTTCTGCTTAACTCGCTTTTTAGAGCATCTCATCCGTCCGAACCCGGCAAATAACTCGAGTAACACTGTACGTCGCGGAGTTTTGACTAATAATCTGGTCGCGCTGAGTGAATTTAGAGACAACCACGAGAAAATATTAAAATTTCTGGCGACAACAAAAACGTTTCATCGCTAACTCTGGCGGATCTTAGTAAGCCTTTTTATAAATGTTTTCACTTTAAAAAACAAATGAAGCATTTTCTTTTTTCTTTCTCTTTCCTCCTAAGAGGATTTTGGCGTCGCACGTCTTATGCATTTGCCAGTGTCAAGTATACATAATATATTCTCAAGTTTTGTTAGATATCATCAAACAAGTCATAGTCACAGTCAAAGTCAAGCAAAGAAAGTCACGGTCATGTCCAAGTCATGCCCCAGTAAAGTGGTGAAAACTTTACTAGAGCCTTCTATGGAGTTTTGGAAACAACACGAAAACTCACGTTCCACGACATTATACCATTCACCAACACTCGTGCATGTTCAAGAACATTTAACGGGTAAAAATTCACCGTTTTTACACATTAACACTCGAAATAACACAAGTTTTGGAAAATAATAAAAAGACGCGGCATGATTTCTTCACGTTCCCGCCAAAACTCCCGAAGCATTTTCTCTACATAAAGTTATTTATACATACATACAGCCTAGTTATTTCCAAAACAAATCATATTCAACCAGCCTACAAACATAACAATACTACAATCTCTGTGTGCTTAAATATTTCTGTTTGTTCAGCGATTAGCGAATATTCTAGATAGACTAGACCATAATATATATAACGGCCTGGCCACACGTCCCGTAGTAGCGACAGCGGCAGCGGTGCGGGGAAAAAACATTGAAATGTGCACTCTATATCGGCTTATAATATTTCAAGAGTAAATTTTCATGACACTTGAAGAAGTTAACTAAGTTCTAGAAGTTTTACCCCCGAATACTGAAACGTTTGTTAACTTTAACGACAGATTAAGTATGCCTTTGTCATTTGCTTAGTGCCAGACAAAGGCAGCATTAGAATTAATCTGTTGTCAAAGTTAACAAGCGTTTCAGTATTCGGGGGTTAGATTCTTCTACAGACAAGCGTTCGAAGCGAAAACCGCGAGCATTAAATAAACTGTACTAACCTGCATAAAAAACAGAAAGAGGCGTTTATATAATTACTGTTGTAATTTGGCCTATCAATAGATGGTATTCAATTCTATTCTATAAAACTATATGCACACAGCGGATTCACCCGCGTAGTTTCAAGCGTTAACAATTCCAGGATAAAAGTTAACTTGGTATCTCTTCTCCTGCCTTTTTTACTTATTTATTAGGAAGGATTCTGCAGTACGTGCGTTTCTTCTATGCATTTTTGGCGCGCCGCCACGACACGCCGCGCCACCGCGCCGCATCTCATTGTGTGGCCCTACCCTTTCTCGATGTAGGTAGATAGGTATCTCTAAAGAAAATACGCGCAAACTGAAAACAAATATTGGAGATCTTTTTAGAAGCGTCTGGTCTTTGCAAACTGTTTTCCAGATAAACGTCTATTACGAGAACTAGTCTAGGTATAAATAAAAGAGGCTAGTTCAGAAACGGTATTGAATTACCAAAAGTATATTACGATCCTGTATTAGGTAAGGTACATAGAGAAGATTGGGCCGTGTCGCTTCTAGTACGGAGTACATAATACCTGAATGGTAGGGAAATTAACATTCTGCCGTCTTGTCCATACAAAAGGCCTAGTCTGATACCCACCCCTAAATGTTATCCGATTTCGATTATTTTTTTATATGTTATCTACACCGTGAAAAACTATGCTTGTGTTTGATTTTTATTAAAATTCGCAATATGGTTGTTTATTCGCAAACGCAATCTCGGTTGCTATAGGCACTTAAAGTGACAATTTTTTTGCGTCGAAAAAACGACGAAGAATGTTGTTGTTACTAGAATAACAAACATTTTTTGAAAAAACAAAACATATCGTCATAGATTATTGTTTATCCAAGCCATTGACTCCAAAAACAAAAGATTTTGTTAAGATTTAGGGGGTTTATTTTAAACTAGCCGCGAAACACTAATTTTATCTAAAAGTTAGGAAAATTAACTATCTCTATCGCACCCACGAGAAACAAAGCGACAGCTATACAATTTCCAATTTCAACTGCGCCAAAACCTCGCGGAAGGGTTTTTTTTTTTCGAATTTGCCTACACTGAAAATGCTGAAACGTCAGAATATTATGATATCTTCAGAAGCTAATTGGTAGCCAGCTCATGCGAGGGTTCCAACCCCAAAACCTAAGCTTCTGGACAAAGAAAAAGTAAACAAATCACTAAAATGCACATCAGCCTTCTCCTTGCCGCGAACTGGCTACGTTATGTGCGTACAGTGGCGTATTTGTCGTAGGGTGCAAAAACATAACACGTGCTAGGGGCGCCATTCACAAGAGGGCGCCATATAATAGCGCACATACATAGGTACATAAATTATGTAATAGCCGCTAATATGCGCTGGTCATAGTCTTTAACTTTAACTTTTTTTGACTCCATTGTCAGTTTTGGACAGTTTTATCAGATTTTGATTCAGATAATATTTTTTTGTTTTTATAAACAGATAATATTAATAGTTACACTGCGTACACGAGTAGATAGGCATGTTACAGATGGAATAATTAAATCAGAGAGCAAAATATTTAACGTTTTTTTTACACATCTTACAAAAACAAAATTTCTGTATTAAAATTTTTTTTTAAAGGATTTTACTATGAAAATGTTATAGGTTTTTTTTTTGGAACCTACGACCTTCCAGTTGTTTGGCATAAAATGTAACCGAGGTATATCTTTACGACACATTAAATAATTTGTCATGAAAAGTAATAAAGTATAGTTTTTTTCGGACAGCCAAGAAAAAGGTTTATCACTAAGACGCCAATAGTAAAGGTTTTTTTTTTTTTAAATGTAAAATGTGTATACCACAAGTCCCTCGAGATGAGTTGGATTTTCTACCAAGGGGGGAAAGATCGAGGCTTACTATTGAGGCACCAGATTCCCTAAATACAACTCTGTGTACTTGGCAACCTTCCAAACGCTGAAGACGTGTATAATACAAATGAATACATACTTACACCATGTGCATGTCATCAAAACACATGCCTTCGTAACATTTGTCATGCTCTTCAATAAAACTACGGCCATCGGGTTGAATGAATGTGCCACCATAGTATTTTCTAAACAAAACTGACAGCTAAACCATATTTTTTTAGTTCCATCATTTTGCCAACTACGCAGATAAATATGTTGAGATGTTTCTGAAGTTTTCGGAAATGGAATAAATATGAATGGATTAAGGATCATGCTCGATTTATATCTCTAGTGACGTGCTTTTATTTTGTAATTTTCCGTATTGATTTACTTGCAGCCCACCGCAGTTTCACCCGATATCCTAAAGGAATGTTTTTGGTTCTTCGGAATAAATAGTAGCCTATCATATATAATAATCCAGGGCATTCCGGGGCATATTCTATCTTCATACCAAATTCCATACAAATAAGTTGTTGGACCCATATTCTGAAAAGCTGAGATTTAATCTCGTCTCGAAAAAAATGTCGAACTTTCTTATTCTCAACGCTATATTTCGAGATTATGACGAAGGACACATGGATACATGGAGTGGTCGGAAGCAATAGAGACGAGAGGAAGTCGAGATTGGTATCCCGAAATCGACATTAATTTCTCATATCTCTGAATATATGATCGTCCTGGTTCACCCAGGACGGTGAACATTCTCGGGTCGCGATGCGATTAGCGGTCGCAAATATTCGACGGCTGAACCCAACAATCATCGCTAAGGATGTCAGCCACTGCGATATATCGGTGATTTTGTTTCTTCGGCGAATATCCTCGTTCCGGATTCTATCGCGTAAAGAAAGTCAGAGCATAGCTCTCTCCATTGCCCTCTGTACGACTCTGAGTTGTTCACTTTACGCATAATTAATTCTACAAGCGTAACCATTATTTTTTCAATTGAATTCGTCACATCACAATACAAATATTAACATTCATAACCTAAAAAAACTGTGACAGCCGACTCAAAGGTATCATTTAATTAATCATACGCTGTACTCACAATCGGCATAATAATCCCCGTGTCAGACCGACTGTCTCCCACAGATTTCAATGGCAATTGTTCTTTCGTCTCGCTTGCACGTGTGTCCACACGTAGGAATGAAAGAGAAAGGTACAGTGCAATGGTTCTCGGTTGCGCGTGCGCTGCGAACCGTTAACTGTGCTTTTGGTGTGGCCCAAGTCAGTAAAGAGTGGTGAAAAATGTCAAAAGATGCTTTTACTTTGCAATCGGAGATAGCAATGGTTAGCGCGATCAGACGCCACGTAAGTGAAAAACCATGGCATTTATAGGTAGGGCACATTTTATTGCTTTTCACAGTCAGTAAGCACTGAACGCGTATTGCAGCTGCTTTACTTGAGAGCTCCCATTCTCGAATGCTTAACCCAATGCGAGATATGGACAAACACCTTGCTTGTCATACCAAACAAAAAAGTCAGTGCTGTCAGATTTGATCAACAAACCCTAAAAATCGACCTCAATAGAGATGATAAAAAATTATTGGTGAATGATTACTTATTATAACCTTTACCACCAGTAATTTTTCATCAAATCACAGCCGTGACATGGCCAGGAAGCATCACACATTTTGTGTTCTGTATTTGATGTTGTTGTTGACATTGTGTCGAGTGTCCGCACTCATCAGCTCATGGCTTGTTCACATTGTAAAACTCGCAGTCCCGTTACTGCGACGCTCCGAGACTTGGTTTTGGTTTTATTCGTCGCAATCGGGTCGATTTCGTGGTCCCGATGCCTAATGTGGGTTACTAGTGTTGCCAGTCGATGCTGTTTGTTGTCATTGAGGTCTTTTTTGAAAGCGAAGGGCAATTTTTAAGCTTTGTAAAATGTTAAATGATGGAGTTTTGGTAGTGGTAGGTAGGACTCTTTTGCAGAGTCCGTATGGGGAAGAATCTCAACTTTGTTATTCATATCGCCAAGCAGTAGTGTGCAAACATTACTGTGTTCCGGAAGGCCAATGTTTTCAGCGAAATTACTGAGCACAAGAGATTTATCATATAATATATCTATGTACATTAACGACGAGCGCAGTGCATTGCCGCGCATGGTTTCTAATGTTTGAGTCTAAACTTCTAAGTGGCACTGAACTGTTATAGGCAAGCTTGACGCTTAATATCAGGTGATAAACAAAATTATCCATATAAAGTAGATTTTAAGGTGACCCAAACGTGGAAATTCGACGTCGCACTAAAAGTGAAGACGTTACACGTATCGCCCAGCTGAAGTGAATTGGGCAGGACATTTGGATGGACGGGATGGCAAAGCAGTCACCGAATGGTATCCGCCGTCAGCTGACCACTGTCAGAAGACATTTTCTAGCATGTCGAAAGCTCGGAAGACAGTGGATGAGACTCGGATAGGATCGGAAAGGCTGGCTGGCTGGCTGGCTGGCTGGCAGTAGTGGCTGGATAAAGACTGATTAGGGTATTCAAATGCTTTTTCCTTTTTTTGAGCTTTCGTCGTCATTATTAGCCCTGAGCTATCACATACGTGGCAAAGGCTTTTCATCGATGGTGCCTTGTTATGCTTATTAGTCGATTTTGAACTTTGGGTATAACCATAGAAAAATAATACGAGAAGAATGACCATCTCATACAAAAGTGTATCCCCGAAATACAACATAAAACTAGATGGCGCTTACGTATTTGGTCTGCTAATAATATAAATCGCTTTAAAATATATCGCTATAATATATAAAATCCGATGAAAATATGGTTAATATAAAAACATGGTATTAGTATGTTCAAATTAAATTGCAATATATGACGTAAAAATTTAATATTTTCCTAAAAATAATGTTTTCAATGGCATCTCTTGAGAACTTAGAAAGTTTTGCAAATAAAATATTAAATTAATAATTTTACTTATATTATGAATGCAAAAATAATCATAACAAGTCACGTTTTTTCTCTGTACCATTGCGAATGAGTTAGCTAATTGATTAAGAACGAGTTTATATTTCAAGTCAAGCAGAAATTTTGACGATCATGTCGCAGATCGGGTTACGCATCTTTCTATGGACATTAGCACTCTTCTTTAAATAATTTCTCTATGGTATAACTTACGGATCTTAATTATTTTGCACACATATATTCAAATGTCAAACTGGATTAACAACAAATCGTAAAGTTCATTTGAAAACCAGTTTTCTCAGGTTTTTACCGTATTCGGTGAAGACGAGAGATGATGTGATGATTTGCTAGGCTGATGAACTACTGAGATAGGACATGGATGAAGATTATTCTAGAAAGGTACGATATATGGTTTCCTTAAAAATAAATTACATGTCAACGGATATCATCTATCTATCTATCTATATAAATAAAAAGATCATGTCCTTTTCTAGGAATCAAGGTAAAGACCGAGCCGCTTACGATGGAGACGTGAAATTTGAACACAATACTCCTCAAATGGTCTAAGTGAACAGTAAGAACAGGTTTTGCGAAATTCCACTTCTAAAGGGGTATAATGGGCCCCCAAAGTTTGTATTGAAATACTTTTTTTATGCTAAGCTAATTAAACTCGGTTTATGTAGTAATCATAAAAAATAATGAAATGAAGCATAAAGAGAAATCCGATAACACTTGACACGTCAAAATCGGTGAAGCCGTTTAGGCTTTAGGAACGTTCAAACATACAAACTTAAAAACTTACATAAATACTAACATCCCAAAAACATGAAGCTACGTCTTGGGCAGTCGGATAATAAATAATTATTGGACTTTTTTACACACAGCACCATCTAGCCCCAAACTAAGCAAGCTTGTACTATGGGAACCAGATATAACTGATAATATACATAAATACTTTAAAAAAATATGTAAATGCATACATAGAATACATAGATACACCCTGACAAAGATCAAACATCCATGTACATCACACAAATGTTTGTCCTGCAGGGCTAGCATGAACACCGCGACAAAATTTTCTCTACTCTTTATGTCGTGAAAAATGAGACAAACTTATACATAATCGTAGCCGTGTCCCACTATAACAAAAAGATTTTGTCGCGGTGCGCATGCTAGCCCCGCTGAGTGGGAGTGTAACTCACAACCTACAGCCAGAAAGTGGAAATCCTCCCATTGAGCCACGAGGCTAGTAGGATAATAAAAGTACTGCCATCATTTTTTCAGTGAACTAGCCGCAACCCTACGACAATAAAATTATTACTAACCGATCAAAGAAGCCCGTGAACGGTTTCCGCAGATTTATATCTAGACCGAAATAATCGTCTCGACTTTCTATACCTAACAATGTTTTTGAGAACTGAATTTTAGGACGATCTCGCTGATACAAAAAATTACTTAGCAACAAGATTTACTTTCTTAAGGTGCATCGTTTCACTCATCGCGCGAAATTCAAATTTTCTTGCGTTTTTTGTCAATTACAGCTTAATTACTCATCGTGGATTTATTGAAACCAATTTTGCGCCAATAAATAAGTTGTTTTAAGAAATTACGGGTAAAATGATTACCTAGATAACATTGGTTTAGCTACAAATTTCAATAAGCTGATTTTCATCTTGGTTTTTGGTTTAGTGGGAAATGTACTTATACTAGCTTTCAATTAGAGTTTTTGGTTGGTGTAATTTCTTAAAACAATCTATTTATTATCGCAAAAACAGTTTTCATGAACCTACGATGAGTAATTAAGCTGTAATTCACCAAAAAAGCAAGAAAATTTGAACTTCGCGCGCTGAGCGAAACGTTGCACCGTAAGAAGCTAAAACAATTATTCAAATGCTCCTAATTCCCCTACGGGAGAACTCAAATAGAAATGCTAAGCCAATTACTATGGCGTTGGCGAACATGCACAAACAATCACCAAATCGAGTTACGTACGAAGCGCGGTATATTTTTATGAATGCTCGAAAATGTTTCTGCGGGATTAAATTCCGCAAATGTGAATTTAAGATAACATTCCTATGTTTGGTAATAAAATTTGAAATAGTAAAATGTATGCTTGCTTCGTACTTAGTTGTTAACTTAGATTATAGATGTAAATAGTGTGAGGTTGACGTGTGTATTCTGCAAGCTAAGTTAGCTGCACAAGTGAAGTCATCATGACGCGATCACTCATGGCTGTAGTTCCTTACCCATAATCATCTATACAAAATCTAAACATTGCGTCCTATTATGATATTATAGATTGTATTACCTATTATTGTAAATTGGTGCTATCCGTTGAAATTTCTACTAACTCCGTCGCTCTGATGAGTGCCTATGCATATGGAATGTGCGTGTGTAGCGGCGCGACCACTCGCTAGCGCAGGTCACTGCCGACTGAGTCCATAAAGGTGCTTAGTAAACTTGTACGCACCATATAGTCAGTATTATTTAACATTCTCATTTGCCTGGTTCTTAAGAATTAATATAATTATCGATATTTAGAAATGAGGGTTTATAATTTTTACTAGAAAAATGATAACTTGTTATCTCTAGCCGATTTTCATTATCCAAGACAATGTCCAAGCCATCATCGTCTATGATATCCGTCCCCGGATGCGAACCGGCCCTACGGTCCCTAAGAGCCACTTAATAACCGTTTAGCGCAGGCATCGGCTGCGTTTTACTAGCTACTGAACAACTTGTCTGTATAGTTGGCTAAATGATAGAACTGAACATTTTCTACGGATGGCTGTCAGCTTTGTCCAGAAATTGCGATGGTGCCTCCTCATTCAACTTTACGAATAAGTTAGTCGTACAGTACTAACCCTACTACTGGCTCCCTCTATAAACTCACCGTCGGAGTTTACGACTCACTACTAAGTAGTGTCGTTAAACGCTATTCTCTTCGACATACATACGAATGTTTGACCCATTATAATAACCTTAAGCCTACTATACTGTTCAGGCTTATGACCAAGTAGTAAGACTCAAAATTGCACCTTATTTTCCAATTTTAAGCTGTATAGATGGGATGCTATCGATAAGCCGAAGATTTCGAAGTTAAATGAGCTTTATTTACAAGTAGAAAAGTACAAAATCGTTCCGTTCTTCTATTTTGATGATGATTGAAAGCAATCAATGTGTTAATACAAATTATGTAAGTCAATATTTCGGTTTATATAACGTAGTTATTGAATGAAGATTCGCTCCCTTAAAAACATAATCAGAAAATAACTAAAGTGACGCTTCAAATGATTTTAAAGATGTGCCACAGCTACTTTACTCGCACATTTGCGTACCTCAAAAAGAAAAAGGAAGCTCACTTCGTTGTCCGTCTGTCTGTCCGTTTGTAACCCTTTTTCTCGGGAAAGCTGATGGTATAAAGTTGACATTAACTTAATAAATTATCCTTCAATCCGATTCTTAGTATCTTGAATCTTTGTATCTTTTTGTTATTACAATGTTCGATGTTTTCATAGTCACCAATATCATTTTTCTTAAAAAGTTGTATGAAAACCTCGATGCACGAGTCAAACTTGCACTTGTCAGAAATAAATTTTAATCTTATTTGTTTTTTTTTGTTCAACGTGGGTTTGCGATTGACCATATGATGTGCAAATAAAACTACATGTTCTACACATTTCGTCGAGGGTGAATGTCATTTTTTACCCGACTGCCCAAGAAGAAGGGTAATATTTTTCTGGAACAGAGGATTTTGCGTCTAACCGAACTAAACAAATTTAAGTAGAAGCGTATGTGAGTAACTATATAGTATAGGCCTGTGTACAATGACATCGGTAGAGGTACACTGAGTGGATTGGAGTCCGGTCTGGTGTCAGCGGGACAACAGTGGATTACCAGCCTTATCTGATCGATGGCCCGATGGCCCGGCATACGATTAAAGGTTGCCAATATTTCACTGCCGAATTCCAGACGGTAAATAATCAGATCAGTTTTTTTTATGTTTTCTTTGCTTACGATCCTTAGAACGAAGCCTAAGTACTCTTAGTAACCCTAAGTACCCTAATAACTAACGATCGTACGAGCGAACGATGCGATTTCGTCGAGCGATGAAATTATCGTGCGAAGCAACACGAACACGATGCCGTCGCGCCGTCAATAACGGCGCCATTTCAACAATAGTTCTTTACAGAGGTGTACAATTTTTGCTGTTGGCAAAATATTTGCTTTGAAAATTGCAAATGAAATTGAAAAAGAAGACATTGTCATAGACCTCATAGCACACGACGCGCGACCAATTAGGACACTCAACAAAGATCTGCAGCGTTGACTGCACGATCGCACGATCAAATTTATCGTACACATTTCCAGTGCTCCACGATGACTTGCGCGCGCGATGACTTCAATTAGGACATTAGAGTGTCCTAATTGAAGCTCACAAGTAATGGCGAAGAGGTTTGTGTATTTAATCTCGTCTTGCGATGAAATCGCATCGTTTAATTGCTAATTACATCTAAACCAGGAAATCAATCGAAATTCTGTTCCATGCCAATCTAGATTACTATTATTATTATTACCTCACTATTGGTGTAATAATCACTTGACTAGGGGTTCCGAGCGCCAGCGAAAAAATGTGTGTAAATCGAGGTGGGGTGATTGTTTTTTTATCGAGAAAATGTAATGTAACCATGTTTTCTGCCATGAAATACTTTCAGAAAAATCTGAAAAAATAAAAAATAAATCCTAATTATACCACAAACTTTCTGACAATGAAACAATACCTTTTATCTATATCTTTATCGTCTCAAGTTATAAAGGCAGTTAGTCCACAAAATAAATAGGTAGAGAATAACGACCAGAAGGCTAGCTTCATACAGAGAGAATAACACAGCCGCACACAAACATACGAGTACGTACGATGTGACGATCTCCTATCAACTCGGTCGAACCGACATCTTCGTAGATAAGATAGACAATTAGACGCTATATTGTTCACACCAGAAATGAAAGCATAAGACAAAAAACAACTTAAACTAGTCTAAAGACTAACCTACGTGTATGTGTATTATGTAGTAGATACGTACACCTTTTATGTGTGCGTGCGTCTTTGATCTCTCATTGTATGGCGCCGGCCTTCTATACCGATTCATTTTGTAGCTAGTCCCTTCATCATAAAAACCCAAGTCGGTGTCAACGACCTCTCTATGCAAATACTAAAGCCACATTGTTTTGGGTCAATCACTTCACTCGCCAGATGAATGCTAATAAATTACATACATACACTCACATTTCGCGTCGTACTAACAACTTTATTCACGTATATTTAGAGTTACATAAACGTCAGATTTGCTGGAAAATTCTGTCTTAGTGTCGCATTGTTCCTTACGACATGTTCGACGTCAAACTACACATACGGTTGAAATCCTTGTGACGTGTGTCATTTATATTACACCACATGTCACTACAGTGCTGCAGTGTAAAGTCCTAATTCGAATGCGTTGAAAGCTGCTTTTTAGCCGATAACTTTATAGGCAGGCGGGACTTGATATTATAGGAAGCGCATAAAAATATATGGCGCTCTGTGGAACGAGACATAACAAGCGCCTGCCGCTGTTCCTTAGAGCGCCATACATTTTTGTGTCACGACAGCGATCTTCTGTGACAGCGTCCTAGCACCCGAGGCCACAGAACATAATTATAATACGCTTGCTATATTAAGTACCTTAGAAGTTAGAACTTAGGAACTAGGTTTGTGCCGGCCACCGCCGTCAAGAGATAACATAATATAACATTTTCCTCTTATTTCCTCTCGTTGGTCTATGGCCCGTGATTCTGTCAGATATACGACTATCAGACGAAAGATCGAAATAGACTCGATCACTTGCGAGGCACAAAGCCGAGCAGAGCCCGTACCAAGAATTGGTTATTGCAATGATTGTTAGGTTCACCCGACGACGCTGTAAAACCACGAACCGTATCGCGGCACGATAAGGTGTATGATCGCGTAGCGTCGTCGGCTGAACCTAACAATCATCTCAATAACCAGTAAACACCTCGCGGTACGGGCCCAGCATCGAAAACTACTACGCGGACGAAGGCACGGGGAACAGCTAGGTTTCGTCCCACGGCCCAAGGGACTTAAGCTAGTGACTTTTAAAAAGTATTTCTAAAATATTACAATTCAATATTAAAGTTAATCCGTCGGTTTATTAAACTTATATTTCATTAAATTATTTTCTCTATTGCAAACGAGTAATTTTGTAAAATGTCTCAGTCAGTCCCTCCGAAGTAGTCGACGTAAATCATCGTTTGAAATAAAGTGAAACTCGAAACTTGAACTTGAGTGAGTGAAACATTGAATTTACTTTTTGTGTCGTCGACTAATAAATTTCCAACATATCTGAGTTTATTAAGTTCAATGACTTTGTTTCACATGCGCAGTACAAATCCACTGCTATGATAAAGGGAGCCAAGTCGCTAAGGACTTGCAATCTAAAGTTTATCTATATACAAAGCTGACAACTACGAGATTAGTAGGTACCACAGAGAAAATAGAAGAGAATAGGTAGTTGACCGAGTGAGTGAAGCGAATGAAAGCTCTCAGTTTGACTGGCATAACTTGCTTTCATCTGTCCGTAAGTTGGTACTCGCGTAAATATAGGCATAAGCTCATTGAAACGAACTCTAATCTAGAAATGGCTGAATAGAATCTGCTCTGGCCTGCAATGGCTGTAAAGATATTTAACAAACTGCTGAACAAACTAAAAGATTTAGAAAATTAAGATTGTTTTATCAATAATCTAAAGTGCATCCTCGAATCCAAATGTTATTACCCTCTAGATGATTTTTTTAAGGATAATTTTGAAGACGTACAAGTGGACTGCTCCGCACCAACTTACAACACACTTGGTGACAAATATGCAGGCAATACTAGGGATAGCAGTTCCATATTATATACTAGACTTACCAGAGTGAGCAAATCTTTCTTAATCTGTAGTATTGATTTCTATAATAAAATTCCATGAGCAATACAAAATTTAAGAAAGTTATAAAAGATACACTGACAAGGCGGGCATATTATAAAGTAGGTGATTATCTGAAAGATACTAAGGTCTGGAACCTGCCCATACAAACAGATACTGAAACTACAGAGAACTGAAATGTAGATGTAGATATATTATATCTAATACTAAGGTGACGTGTCCAAGCGAATGTAATAAAGATTTTTGACTTTGAGTTTGACTTTGAACTGTTGCTACACCCTAATAGAGTCATGTGTATTACTAAACCCAAAACAATGTATCCACATACGTCGTAATAATTAACTGAGTATTAAGTATAACTTTGCCAGGCATGCAGGTACATAAATACTCTTTCTGGAATGTCGCCCATGGTTGTAGGTGTCAACAATGGTATCAAAAACCATTGTTATATCACCTACTTACCACCAAGTTATTCTATTGTTAGCTCGTTTCGGAAAAAATACAACAGAATCAACGACTATCAAGTCCGGGTGACTGCTCTTGTTTGTGATGAACCAACAATTGTCTCTGACTGCTCTATTGACGAATCAACAACTGTCTGACTAACTGCTTTTAGACGAATCAACAACTGTCTAACTGGACTGCTCTTATGACGAATCTACTGTTTAACTGTCTGTTCTTATGACGAATTAACAAATATCTGAATGTCTGCTCTTATGACGAATCAACTACTGTCTGACAGACTGTTCTTATTACGAATCAACTATGTCTGACAGACTGCTCTTATGACGAATCAACAACTGTTTAACTGTCAGTTCTTATGTCGAATCAACAACTGTCTGACTTACTACTCTTATGACGAATCAACTACTTTCTGACTAACTGCTCTTCTGGCGAATCAACAACTGTTTAAATGTCTGTTCTTATAACGAATCAACAACTGTCTGAATGTCTGGTCTTAAGACGAATCAACTACTGTCTGACAGACTGCTCTTATGACGAATGAACTACTGTCTGACAGACTGCTCTTATGACGAATCAACAACTGTCTGACTGTCTGTTCTTATGCCGATCAAGCACTGTCTGAATAACTGCTCTTATGTTGAATCAACAACTGTTTAACTGACTGCTCTTATGACCAATCAAGAACTGTCTGACTGACTTCTCTTAAGACGAATCAACAACTGTTTGACTGACAGCTCTTATGACGAGTCAACCCCTGTCTTACTAACTGCTCTTATGACGAATCAACTCCTGCCTGACTAACTGCTCTTATGACGAATCAACTCCTGTCTGACTGACTGCTCTTATGAATAAACGCACAGACCAAACCGCTCTTGAAAAAGACCCAATACTCCTGTAATAGTTTAGGGAAACAATTAGAACAAATTTTGGGAAATTCCACTTCTAAAGGGGAACCACCCCAACGTTTGTATGGAAATAAAATATTATTTTATATACTAAGCCACTGAAGCTCCTTGTGTGCAATAAGCATTAAAAAATAAATGTCTCATGTATCCATATTCTAGCTTTGTAACGTTGACGCAAAGACAAAACGGTTAGACATAACTTTATCCCGGCGCCCGTGCTAGGCCTGCAGGGGCTCCATTTTTGAATCGCTCTTATGATATTTCGCACGACAATATCATGCTAAATTTAAGATTTTCTTTCGATCAAAGCAAATTCGAGTGGCTCAAACCACTCGTTGTGTTAGCGAGAGATATGCGCGATTAATTTAAATAACTCGTTAAGAGCATGTCGGGTCATGCCACAGATCACACAGGCTGTGATCTGATAAATAAAAATACTTTTTTACTATACTATTTTTATTTGATAAACTGTAGATCTATAATTAGACTATCGTTGTGCAAAATTTCATGCATGCAAGTTTATAACTTCGGCAGTTATGATTCAGACAGACAGACAGACGGACATGACGAACTTATAAGGGTTCCTTTTAGGACCACGGAGCCCTAAAAATGCAACTTTTGTTTAGAATTCCTTTCGAAGGTTCAATCGTTTCGAATGATGCAAGTGATTTCATACGATTCTGAAAATGGAGACCCAGAAAGTCGCGTCGTGCGCGCTTCCTTTTGTGGAAATCGCATAAAACTGATTTGTCTGATATCAAATTTGTCTATCGATAAAAATACACTTACGCTGCTGTACCAACAAAAGATCCTTTCCTTCCTTCTAGTAGTTCTCGTGTGGAATAATGCTCAACTCTGACGTCAGTCCTCAGGTGTTCTCAGAACCATTGAAAATTTCTGTGCCTTAGGTACACTTGCACTTACCTTAGGTATAACATCATTTTCTTTCCTCAACAGAATCCAAAACGTACCTGCAACGAAAAACAAGCTTTAACAACATAAAATAAAGTCGTTTGTTATAAAAGAGACCGGTACCAGTCAGTGCCAGCCAAAGGACTGTGACGTAATCATCCGGAATAATCGGACAGACGAATAATTCTTCGTTCACTAATCGACATGACGTGGATTATCTTGGCGAGATGAGTGTTTTACTTATAATGTATTTTAATGGCGTTAGAATACGTTAACTTACGTTAGTGCTTTGTTTGTAATCATATGCACGTTTTAATGACTAGAAAGATAACTAGACTAGATAGATTCAGCAGTGGAGCATTTTCGGCCTGATGATAATGATGATTAGAGATATTTTTAATTCATTTTCAGTCTTGAAAAAACCAGGAGAATTTTCGAATTTTTGAAATTCTTTTTAGTATTTCAACGTCTGCGTCCTTCCGGAGTACCCGCTGCTTTTAAGAATTACTTGGTTACCGCCAATCGACTTTCAAAATTCATTTCAAATCTTGCTGGGGAAAGGTTTATTTTATCAGTAACACTTGGATATCCGCCTTTATAATGGAACGCCATACAATGTCCATTATACTGCCGGATATTTAATTATTGTTTAATTTTAATTGTGTTTTCGGTGTTTAATAAAGTTATATTGTATTGTATTGTAATGTCTTCATTTATTCTACAAATAAAGGTTTTTTTTTTTTTTTTTTTTTATATTAATTACTCCACGGACTCCGAGGTCCATGCCCTTTGTCAACTTTTACATATTTTGTTAACTATTACTGATAATATAAGACTAACAACATAACAAGAGGAAAATCTACTATACTTAATACTATGTTGCGTGTATACACCGAGCAGTCCAGCTCCCGCGAGCAACACCCGTTCACGAGTTGACGCATGTGCCAGCCATCGCTCTCCTCAGCCATATTTGAGGGAAGAGGGCGACCCGACACACGACGCCGCCGCAAGAAGAAGCCTTTATGCGAGCGTGAATGCTCTGAATATACACACAATACTTACAACCTATCTTATTCTATTGCAATACATTCAGTTCGAGTCTTAGCCTCAGGTCCTCCACTACCGCCTCGTTCCGGTCTTTAACGGCCATTTGCAAATTGTATTCTGCAATGGTCCTAGGTGATGCTGCCATCGCTCGCCGCACGAAGCGGCTGATGGCGTCCACTTCGTCGTCGGCGTAATAAGTGAAGGTCCCGATGTGCCGCGAAACGGCTACAACCGCGTGCGAGACGCTGTCATGCAGCTTCAGCTTACTCCTGGTCTTTATTGCGATAACTGATTTGTATGTAAGTCCCTGTGCTTCATGGATGGTTAGGATTCGTGACCCCGCGCCTCGCCCATAGCCCTGGCTAGCTAGGGTCTCCTTTTCTTCCTGGGTGTGGACCAAGAAAAGGGTATTGGGGAGGGTGTTGGGTATTTGGGAACCCGTGAACTTTCTCTGCTCCAGGGACTTAATACGGTCAGCTGAGGAGTATACACCTGAGTATATTGCCCTCAGAGCGTACGCAACATCCGTTGCGTACACATACGTACACAACAACTCCTGGCTTATGTTGCTTACCAGGTTTGGACGTTGGTACCTCATTCCGAAGAGATTTTCTCTATCGATATAAGGCAACTGGTTGACATCCCCAATGAGGACAAGTTCGCCAGCATCAGACAGCCGAGAAGCCATCACTATGGCTCCAAAATGGTTCATCAGTGCTTCGTCCACCATAAGGCGGTCGTAGCGCTCGCGCTTGAAACCATTTACAAGAACTGAGGCCATAGTGCGCACTCTGGTTTTCACCAAGTTTCCTATTGGGTGCGCTAGCTTCTCTCTCAAGTCTTTCGCTGCCTCTGTTGTTGTGGTGATGATGACGTCCCTATCCGCATTGAAGTGTCTTACTACCCATGTTGTTTTGCCGCATCCTGGAACTCCGTTTACCCATTGTATTGTAGGTACCTCCCAACTTTCCCAACATGCACCAACTTCAGTAATCCCCCCAACGGTGTCTGCCATTTTGAGGATTTTTTCATCTAGCATTATTTTGGTATATTTGGTGGTAACTACAACAGGGTCATTTGGTGGTGTTGCGTATTTAGGTTTTCCAGTCCGCTCCGTCTCTCCCTCGTCCAATGGCACAAAACCACTTGTTGCATTGTACGCAGCCATGTACTGACCTGACATTGCTCCTCTAATTATCTGGGAAGTGTCACTGTTGTATATGGCTGCTTCTGCCTCTTCCAGGCTCACCTTAAGAAGCTCTTCACCTATAGGACTGCTTAGCCTAAAGTGCTGCATGATTTTTTCGCAGTTTTTGAGATTGACTTTTATTGTCGCTCTTGTGATGGCTAAGAACTCGATAAAGGCGTTCCTGGCGTGGTCCGATGGCCTCAGGACTGGAATATATTGGGGCGGGCTCACTTGGCCCATATCGGCTCTCGTTCGAACAGCTTGTGGTGATCTCGGCGTTACTTTTGGAGTCGTTTTTGCTGCTTCTGGTGTCTTAGGTGTTCGTCGGAACAAACTCTGCGCTGCCGCACTGAATGCCGTTAGAAAAGCCGAGACGTGACCTTCGCTCTCCGAACGACTGCCGCTTTGTTGTGCTGCGGCTCTTTGGTCGGCTGCTGTTTGCTGTGCCCTTTCAGATCCGCTGATGTTGGTCGAAATCGGGATAGGGTGTCCCCAGCTGTCTGTTGCTGATATACCGTCGTGTCGCGGGGTTTTGAGGTAGCTTAGGTTTTCGCCCCTATCTTCGTATACGACAACCTCATGCTGTTCTGAGGCTTTTAAGCAACCTAGCCGGTCTATGGTTTTTCCTTTCTCGGTTTCAACCACCATAGCGTCAACGCTTATTACTCGGGGAGAGCTATCTGCCAATTCACCCAACGTTGAGAGGAACGAGCTTACCTGTGCGAAAGGTGATTGAGCCGCCCATTCGAATAGTGCAATAGTTTTGTTTTGCGATCGCACTAGTCGACATCGGTGGCCAAGAACCTCAGAAACTGGCATAGCATCGTAAGTCTTCCTTTTCATGGTGGTTTTGTTGGTGCTCCCATTGAGCAGACATGCTAGTCCAGGCGACAAGCGCACGCGTTTCCCATTTCGGACCAAGCAAAAACCTATGCCAAGTCTCTCTTTGGCACCATCCATAAAGAGAGCCACACCACGAATACGGATTCCCGGCATTCCCATCTCTGCCTGGTCTAATAGATGGTGAAGTGCTACATTTTTTAAGACAACGTTTTGCTGGAGCGTGGGTGTCGCGTCAGGGATGGCCTCAGTACGTGGAATCGATGCCGGTGTTTCACTGGTGGTATGGATGGTGGAATTCCTTTTGGCTGCTATTCGGAAGGACCTCTCTATGAAAGACAGGAAGTGTGGTCTAGTGAGCGGGTCTGCTAGTATTTCGTGTAGATCTGATTCCGCTAGCTTCCTGTCGATTTGAATTTCAAGATCCTGTCGTGCGGCCATAAAACGAGGACAGTCGAGGAGTACGTGTATTACTGACTCGGAGATGTTTTGATCGCAGTCGCATCCGGGGCTGTCGTTTAGCTTGAGCCTGTACAGATATTCTGCTATTCCTCCATGTCCTGTCAATGCCTGCACTTGGAAGTATGTCAAGTTTGTTGTTCGCATCAACCGATATGCTTTGGCTATATCTGGGAGGAACTTTTTCGTGACTGCACCTATGCTGGAGGCTTCGTACCGGTCCTGCCACTTCCGAACCGATTCCTCACGGATCTTCCTTTTGGCATGTGACAAGGGGATAAGTTCGTAGTCCCGCGAGGTGTCTGTGAGTGCTGCTGATTTCGCTAGCTCATCGGCTCTCTCGTTGCCAGCAGTTCCCACGTGCGCTCTCAACCAAAACAGACGAACAGACCTTCCTTCTGCGTCGATTCTCCCAACGTTATCCTTTATCACCTTTACCAAAGGATGACTCGTTTTAGGATTTCGTAGCAACTCGAGTGAAGATCTTGAGTCACTTAGAATATTGACCACTGAGTCTTTGCTAGATTTCACAATTTGGGTCGCTCGGGCTAGGGCATAAAGTTCCGATTGGAAAACCGTGCACTCGGGGTGGAGCTTGTAAGTGGAGAAGTGTATCTCTCTACCATTTTCCCACCAGGTGAGGGCAGCTCCAACTTGACCTTGTAATTTACTGCCGTCTGTGTAAATTTGGGGTCTGTCAATCTGGTTTGGGATGTTTTCAAGGAGCTCAAATTCTACTGATGTTTGTGTGGACGGGTGGGGCTGGTCCAGGTATCTAACACTTTGTTCGAGCTCCTTGTCTGGTGGTAGGTAGTCGCGGGAGATATGCCTCTTCACTCTGTACAGATTTGCGGCCTCCTGAATTCTGAGGTCAAGGGGAAGTAGACCCGAGAGAACGAGCGCTGAAGTGAGAGAAACAGTACGGTATGCCTTGCAGATTTTTTGAGCGAACCCTCTTTGAAGTGCTCTTAGTTGGGAATTGTTTACTTCGAGGTCTGTCGCTTGTGCCCAGGCACTTGAGGCGTACGTCATAATAGGTTCCACCACTGCGATGTAGATTGTTCTCGTGATCTCACTACTCAGTCCCCAGGTCACTCTCGCTGCTCGCGCCATCTGTTTGTATATATCCGCAGCCTTCTTACACTGTGCAGACACGTGCGCTTTAAAAGTGAGCTTACGATCGACCACCAGGCCCAGGAGCTTGATTTCGTCTACGAAATTTAGCCGGACGCCGGACATGTCAAGGTTAGGGGCATCGTATTTCAACTTCTTTGTTAGAAGCATCGCATTGGTCTTATGCGCTGCGAAGTTGAGTTTGTTACGGTTACCCCATTCCACTACCATGTCTAACGTTTTATTCGCTATTTGCTCTAGTGTGTTTGACTGACCTGTGAACACGAGGACGACATCGTCCGCAAAGGCTTGACAATAAACTCCCTCAGATTCTAGCTTATGCAGCAACGAGTCTAGGATTACATTCCAGAAAGTCGGTCCGCCGATAGATCCCTGGACGCATCCTTTTGTAGTTTCCTGCTGGTGTGCTGCTCTGGCATAGTTAACCTCGACTTTTCGGTCGCTGAGGTATGAGCTTACCATCTCATAGAGGTTTAATGGACACCTCTTCTTTACTAACTGATATTTAAGGGCGGGCCACCATGCGTTATCAAAGGCACCCTCTATGTCTAGGGAGATAAGGAGCACGATGTTTTTACTGTTTACTCCTTCCTTAACGTGCTCCACCAAGTCATAAAGGGCGTCTTCGGTTCCTCTTTGGGGCATAAAACCGTATTGTCTTCGACTGAGTGTAGGGAGGATATGCCATTGGAGTCGCCCTACCAAAAGCTTTTCAACGATTTTTCCAAGAACGGACAAGAGGCCTATCGGTCTGTAATACTTTGGGTGTGTGTAGTCTGTCTTGCCAGGCTTCCTTAAGATAACCACGTGCGCTGTTTTCCACTGCTTCGGGAAGCATTTTAGGGATAGACATTTGTTAGCTATCTCCATGAATACTTCCCTATAGCTTCTTATCGCTGCGCTGCAAATATCAGCGGTAAGCCCGTCTGGTCCTGGGGCTTTTTTCGGATTTAGTGCTCGAAGCACTAGCTCCAGTTCCGCCAACGTAAAGAGTGGATCATCTTCCGAAAGGTTTGATGGTATCTCTCTTGTCCGTTCTCGCAATTCCGAGTGACACGGCTGATCTGTGCTTTCGGAATCATCAGGATAGAAAGTTTTGGTTAGAAGTTCTGCAGACTGCTGTGGGGATAGAGTGTTTCCTTCGGTGCTCCTCAGAAGCATATCCTCCTGTTTGACTGAAGTTTTTCTGATCACTCTGTAGATCTTATCCCACATGCTTTCCTTGTCCTGTGTCGTGCAGAATTCCTTCCAGCTATCTGTTTTGGCTTTTTCGACTTTCTCGGTATACCCCTTTCTGGCGATCTGATATTCTTCGATTACATTTTTGACTCTATCGGGAGCGGCGTTTCTTATTCTTCTCTTTTTCCTAAGAACCTCTCTTTTAAGATCTGCAAGCATTTTTGTGTACCATGTGGGAGTTGGGTTCCCTTTTCGTTGGCCTGTCTTAGGGATGGTTTTTTTGCATGTCTCATGGATACACTCTGTGTAGCTCGTGATTTTGTTTTCGAGGTCCTCAGCGCTCCTTATTTCTCTCACGGAGTTTGGCGTTATGTTGCCCTCCTCAAGGGAGGTCCTAAAGTGTATCATAAAGTCTGACCACTTTGCCTTCCTGGTGTTATATTTGCGTGTGGTGATTGGCTTCAGAGGTTCTAGGGCCTTCCCCAAGCGCAAAGTGAAGGTAATTGCATTGTGGTCTGATGTTGTGAGACTTTCGTTCACTTGCCAATCTTGGATCTTTCCCAGAAGAGGCATACTACACGTGGTTACGTCTACCCTACTGGTGCAGCGTTTGCCTAGTCTGTAGACCTCGAATGTTGGTGTGTCTCCGGTGTTGAGAATTTGAAGGTCCATTTCGCTGAGAAAGGAGTCGGTGTGCTACTTCTATTTTTCATCATCATCATCATCATCATTAAAAATCACGATGTTTTTCAAATTCTGACCATTTGAGATTTCATGCGTTTTCACAGTCCATTGTCGTTTTCCTATAAAGGTATTTTACGAAATCGTCCTAATTTTTCCCTTATCCTTGAACCTCCTTGCTCGGTCATACGAGGAAAACAGCGCACAGATCAAACTGCTTATAATAGAGACATGAAATAGGAACGCAAAACTCCTCAATTGGCTAGGTGAACAATAACAGATTTTGCGAAATTCCACCTCTAAAAGGGTAAAATGGATTCACAAGGGTCCACAAGATCCACAAGGGTCCATTTTACTCTTATAGAGGTGGAATTTTGAAGTTTGTATGGAAATAAAATATTGTTTCAGAACTGCCAATGAAATTCGGTGTGTGTGATAAGCATAAAAAATAAAGAAGACATATCTCAGGATTTTTCGAAAATCGACTCTAAAGAGATAAAATAGGGTGTTTTTCTATTAAAATAATATCAGGATGTAAACAGTACCAGTGGTACTAGTGGCACTTCTCGCTGTTTACGAACTTGGCCATCTGCATTCCTAATCTGTGCAACATTTCAGTAGAACGTAATCAGAAACCACGGGTGCCCGCAGATTTTCCAACAGTACCAGTGGTACCAGTGGCACTTCTCGCTGTTTACGAACTTGGCCATCTGCATTCCTAATCTGTGCAACATATTAGTAGAACGTAATCAGAAGCCACGGGTGCCCGCAGATTTTCCAAGTACACCCATTGCCACTCGCAAATAGTCGCATTTAGTGGTAACACGTGGCGTAGCGTGGGCGTCCTCGGTTTCATGAGGAAATTACGATTTACCCACATTGTTGATTATCAAGGAATTAATTTATTAATTTAGGAATCTAACTTAAAAAGATTAAAGATCTTGTAACCATGATTTGTGTCCATCATTCTGCATCAGCCTTGAACGTCCCACTGGTGGGATATCGGCCTACCCTGATTAGGCTATATCCAACAAGCTGGAGCAGTGCGGGTTGGCGGATTCACATACGCCGCCAAACTTACTCTCCGGAAATATGCAGGTTTTGTCACGATTTTTCCTTCACAAAAAAGCCTGTGGTATAACCGTGCGTAAGTTTCAAAAAACTCGTTGGTACGGGGCCGCCCGGTTTCGAACCCGCGACCCCACGAATGTGACACGAGTGTGCTCTCACTGAGCGACTGTGTTCATCATCATTAGAATTAAATTAAAATAGTGTACGAAGCATTTTATGACAATGAAGATTGGGACCAAAAAATTATGCGAATCAATGGTCACTTAATGCCTAGAAGCCGAGTAATGTCTCTTTAGACACGGCATTCAGCCGTAACAGACCTATCATGGCATGATTGTCGTCTAGATTGTTTTTTTATTTTATTTTTTTGTACCTGGTCTAATTGATTTTTTGCTGTCAACCATAAAATACCTAGATGAGATTACGAAGTACTTTTCCAACAAACTACAAAATCCGTGAGACTGAACTTCAGACTCCAAGCACAACAGTTAAATAGCTTATATAATTACACTAAATATATATATATATATATTTTTTTTTTTTTTTTTTTTAATTTAAACGTATATTTCATTTTTACTAAAATAATCTAAACTTAAATGTACAAACTAAAACTATAAACTATACTAAACTAAATAAGTACTTAAATAAATTAAATCTAAAATATCTACAAATAAAAAACGGCATTTAGGTCGCTGTCTGCGGGTAAGGTGCCCAAAAAGCTGGCGACATTACCCCGTTGAATTGCCAAGCTCACCCTTTGACCGAGGTAAGCGCCAGCTCTTTGGTCACCTGTAATTTCGACTAGGCGCCTGGACAGCTCCTTAACTAAACAATTATATTAATATAAATTATATTATATTACACTAAATTATATTAATATATTATTTTAGAAATGCGAAAGTTTGTGCATAAGCGTGTGTATATGTGTGTACATATGTAAGTGTGTTTGTTCCCGTTCAACTCTGTAACGGCTGAACGGATTTGGATGTAATTTGGTATGGTATCTAATATGAACAGAATCGGTACTAGAGTTATAAAGTTACAGGGGTCGCGAGGTCTCAGTTCGCTGCAAACTACTAGTTTTAACAAAGGTTTTATTGGTTTGGCCACCAGCTGCTTCTAGAAATGAATGGAAGATAGAGCTTTCTTGCCTCTTGGTAGAGGTAAGGCGTTAGCTGCGGGGCAGTCAAGTACATGAAGAGTTACTCAAGTATAATATTATAAGCAAATATACACTCACTGAGCAGTGCAGTAAATATAGTATCGAAAATTCGCGGCAGCCTGTGTGTTTACTGCGACACTAACGCGACTAGAGCAAACAGAACAGCTGTATTGTGCACTGGGATTCTTGGTAGTTTGTTTGTGAGGAAGATTGCGTTTTGGAGATGTATCGCTGTACAAACAAACGTTGTTTTCATTCCTGGAGTCATTTAACAAGAGGTTGTTAAAGATGAGAGAGGGATGTTTTTTAATTTTTCACCAGTTTTCGTAATCAAGTCACAGTGTCAACTAGCTGCGCCTCGCGGTTTCAACCGCTATCCCACAGGAACCGTTCATTTTTTCGGTATATAAAGTATCCCTTCAGGTATCCAGTGTATAAGCTACCTCCATACCAAATTTCATTCAAATCCGCTCAGCCGTTAAAGAGTTGAACGGGAACAAACACACTTACATACTTACCTACTTAGACGCAAACTTTCGCATTTATAATATTAGTGTGATTGTGCAAGTGATACAAATTATTTCAATGCGATGGGTGTTAGTTGTCCTTCTCCTTTTGTGTGTGTTCCACGGCATCCCCCGACACAGGGAATCTTAGTGGGGAGATATAAGTGTAAAACATTTAAAAAAATATGTCGTGTGTCTAATATATCCAATATATGTCTAATATCAGTAATCCGAATATTCCGAATATTTATTCCGCTGATGGGACTAATAAACAACAAAACTCTCTAATTTAAATTTAATATCAGTCAGGCAGTTACGGTGCCATTTTTTTTTTATACAATGCATGCAATAAAATTTCTAACTTTTCAGTTTCGTAAAGCAATCTTCGGAAATGCTTTAAAGAAATTTGACAATTAATTGTAAGCGAAACAAAAACTGTATGTTTGTAGAATTCGTCTATCGGGCAAAGCCAAATGACGAAGCTGAAGATCGAGAACGGCAGTATCATTTCGTCGAAAACGGAGATTCTGAGAGAGCTCGAGAGGTTTTACGGACAGTTGTACACCTCGACACGAGAACCCATTGTCAGTAGAGCTCAGGACTCCAGAGCCGAACTGACCCGACACTACACCGAGGACATCCCAGACATCAGCCTAGACGAGATTAGAATGGCTCTTAAGCAGCTTAAAAACAACAAGGCGCCGGGTGATGACGGAATAACGACTGAGCTTCTGAGAGCGGGTGGAAAACCGGTACTTTTAGTCCTCCAGAAGTTATTTAATTCCGTCATACTCGAGGGTAATACGCCAGAAGCATGGCAAAGGAGTGTGGTGGTGTTGTTCTTCAAAAAAGGTGATAACACCTTACTGAAGAATTATAGGCCCATCTCGCTCCTGAGCCATGTTTACAAGCTGTTTTCGAGAGTTATTACGAACCGTCTCGAACGCAGGTTTGATGACTTCCAGCCTCCCGAACAAGCCGGTTTCCGTAAAGGCTTTAGTACCATGGACCACATACACACGCTCCGCCAGATTATACAGAAAACCGAAGAGTATAATCGGCCATTATGCCTGGCGTTTGTGGACTATGAGAAAGCCTTCGATTCCATCGAGACCTGGGCGGTATTGCAGTCCCTTCAGCGATGTCATATCGACTATAGGTATATCGAGGTGATGAAGTGTTTGTATAGGAACGCCACCATGTCAATCCGGTTGCAGGACGAGAGCACGAAATCAATCCAATTGCAGAAAGGCGTGAGACAGGGAGACGTTATTTCTCCGAAACTGTTCACGAACGCATTGGAGGACGTTTTCAAGCTCTTGGACTGGAACGGATACGGCATCAACATTAATGGCGAATACATCACTCACCTTCGTTTTGCCGATGATATAGTAATCATGGCAGAGTCGCTAGAGGACCTCAATAACATGCTCAACGACCTCAGCAGCGTTTCTCAACAGGTGGGTCTTAAAATGAACATGGACAAGACGAAAATCATGTCAAATTCCCATGTTGTACCCGTACCGGTGGTCGTTGGGAACGATGCGCTCGAATTTGTTGACCATTATAACTACCTTGGACAGACTGTCCAGTTAGGTAAGTCCAACTTCGACAAAGAGGTCGCTCGAAGAATCCAACTCGGATGGGCAGCGTTCGGGAAATTGCGTAATATCTTCTCGTCCAAAATCCCGCAGTGCCTGAAGACAAGGGTCTTCAACCAATGTGTGTTGCCAGTGATGACATATGGAACTGAAACGTGGTCCTTGACTACTGGCCTTTTGGAGAAACTCAGAGTCGCACAGCGGGCAATGGAGAGAGCTATGCTCGGAGTTTCTTTGCGCGATAAGATCCGGAACGAGGATATTCGTCGAAGAACCAAAGTCACCGATATAGCTCTCAGAGTTTGCAAGCTGAAGTGGCAATGGGCAGGCCACATCACTCGAAGAACCGATAACCGAGGGGGAAGAAAGGTTCTTGAGTGGCGACCACGAACCGGAAGACGAAGCGTAGGCAGGCCTCCCACTAGGTGGACCGACGACATTGTGAAAGTCGCGGGCAACCGGTGGATGCAAGTGGCACATTGTCGGTCGGTGTGGCGGTCTAAGGGGGAGGCCTTTGTTCAGCAGTGGACGTCTTCTGGCTGATAATGTAATGTATGTATGAAACAAAAACCTAACTGCTAAAGGTTTCGTTTTATGAAGGTAAAGTTCGGTCGACTAATTCCTGTGCGGTACTTCTGTTAGCGTAGCGATTTCATACAAGGCAAATTATCGCTCTGAATGAGCGCTACCGTAGGTCATCTGACATTTCAAACTCAAGCTGTGGGTTACGGCTATTATTGTCCTTTAACAACATCCGTTAAGCCATGTCAAAATCTATCGGGCAGCCAAAATATAATGTTACATATTATGGTATTGGGGCTATGATATTAGGGCTGTACATTCAGCATATAAAAACTTGTTTGCTTGCTTACCTTTTACCAAAAAATTGATGTGCTTTTAAGGAATTATAAATTTAAAGTATTTTGCAATTTTTGCATTTGAGGCATATAAATTATATTATATTTTTTTGGCATATATTATTAGTATTCTGTATTCTAGGCATTTTGTTTGTTAGGTGTGGTATTTTGTTTAGGCTTTTTAAATTATAGGAGCTTTTGATCATTATGGTATTTGCTGTCCTCCTTTTCCAGAATGGTGATTTTTCTGTATGCCTGGAGTGTCATAGGCATTTTTCTGGCATACACATTTAGCAATCGGGTTTTTGTTTTTCTTGCGCTTCGACGTGCTACGCTTGTGATTTGTCGCTATTACTCGGTCCCCAACCCATCTCTGACCACCGATGCATGCTCCATACATAAGGCCCGATATTAATTCGAGATACAATAGCTTTATAAGCCGCCCTTTGTGGCCTTTAAAATGAAAATTCTTTGTATTCTCAAATATCTTTTAGGGTTGGATATTTAAGTGTATCCTACTTGGTTATTAATTTTTTCTTTCTACATAAGTGCATATATAAGTATTGCTAAGTTTATATTGACCCGGGTGTGTACTAAAACTGCGATAGAACCACTGGAGGACGGGCAGGAGCGTTCTCTTAGTAAATGTAAATAATCTGCGATCAACAAGCCGCCTTCCAAGCGTGGGGAGTTTGGCAACCAATGTGTTTGGTTAAGGGTTGGATAGAAGGCGAAGAAATTTTAATAGGTATCGTAAGGTATGAGGTTTTATTTTAGTTTGAACTTGTTTGTTTTTACCCACGATGGAAAGGAGGTGGTATATTTTGTGTGTGGTATTGTCTCAATAGTTTTATTCAAAAACTGCATCGTCGATTTTATTTCGAACATGAAAGCTGGCGTAATTTAGGTGATGCCCGCACAACAGTTAACAAAAACATTGAAAAATGAGCCCTATCGTATGGCACAGTATTATTCCAAGTGTCTAGTGTACATGACGCGACATATAGTATCTACTTGTGTTGTACAGTATCTTTGTGCTAAGCAGCTAACTACCAAGTAACTGTTATCACTCATTAAACTAAACTAACAAAACATTATCTTATTACACTAGTACGTGACTGGTGTGGAACTGGACAATAGTCTTTGTCGCGTCTGATGACCTTGCTCGAAATGAGGTAGCCAGTCAAGGTCTAAGTCAGTTCCCGTTATCAGAACTAAGTTATTTGCTTGACAATATTTATACTTTCATTCAATTCAATTATTTATACTTTTTAGAAAAAAATTATCGAGGGAAGCGAAGTTCTCCGAGTCTACTACAAATCGGCAGCGTTTGTGTTTGTATTTGTGTGTATATTGTGTCGTCGGTAAAGTCAGTACCGTTGAAAACTTCTTGACGTACAACTGACAGACAACTGAAAATTCAGTGGGGACGTCGGAAATTTAAATCTCAACGTTCCCCACCATTTTTTTTAACTAAGTAAAGACTTACCCAATTACTATTGCTTTTTTGTTGTTGTAGTAATTGAGATAAATTGAATTGTTGAATTAGTAATTACCAACACAATTAGCTTGGCTTCAAGATTATTTACAATGCAAATTGTATTTATAAATTGGTATGCGTTTGCGCATCGGAAGCGCGTCGCTCACGCCTCTTCCGGCACTTCACGACTAGATAACATCGCATCGTACAGTTTAACATTGTAACTTGAACTTGCGCACGTCATTTTCCGGAAAAAATATAATGGCAGAGAAAATATAAGCATAGGCAATATGGTTTTGTGAAACACATAAATACCACTTTTTATATGTATAAAACAAATGAAGTATGTAATCTTATCAAAGCAACTGTTCCAGAATTATTTTGTTTGTGCACCTCATAATATTATGTGTTGCATTGCCATTATTCTAATGAAAATAACTAAAAATTATACACCGCACTAATCTACACCAGAAAATCATAATTTTATTGTATTCGTTTTGGCGACGACAGACGATTTTACGATGGAAATTAAGTTGATTTTATTTTTGGATTTCGCTGCCCCATGCTTTCATGTTGTTCATAATCAAGAGTAAAATGATATCAAAGAATAAGTCCGTCGTCTAATTGAACATCCTGAATTGTGATGGACGCATTGAACCGCTATGCTCAGTTATTTCACTCTATTATACAAAGAACGTGATCAAGATCCAAGGATCCAAGGATCACGTCTTGTTGGTATATATTTCTTGGTATTATTGGTCTTCTTGGTTTTGGTCTCCAAAAGGCCAGTGGTCCTTGAAACTCAGAGTCGCACAGCGGGCAATGAAGAGAGCTATGCTCGGAGTTTCTTTGCGCGATAAAATCCGGAACGAGGATATACGCCGAAGAACCAAAGACACCGATATAGCTTTCAGAGTTTGCAAGCTGAAGTGACAATGGGCAGGCCACATCACTCGAGGAAGCGATAACCGGTGGGTAAGAAAGGTTCTTGAGTGGCGACCACGCTCCGGAAGACGCAGCATAAACAGGCCTCCCACTAGGTGGACCGACGACATTGTGAAAGTCGCGGGCAATCGGTGGATGCAAGAAGCACGTTGTCGGCCGGTGTGCGCTCTAAGAAGGAGGCCTATGTTCAGCAGTGGACGTCTTCTGGCTGATGATGATGATAACAAGAAGCCTTAGAAATTGCAATCTACGAAAGATAATTGCTGCAATAAACAATAGAATACAATTTCAAATTAATACCGATCCAATAAGAGCTGCCGAGAACTAAAGTGTAAATAAAAGATACCGTTCCAGAGCTCTGAGATAGACAGGTCATTTGCTACACTACCATAGCCGGCGAGATTAGACGTTGGATTCAGGAAGAAATTAAATTATTTGCCAGAATCTACGACCAATAGATTAGAACAGTTTTTTAAAAGCATATAAATGTAGGGAAAGATAAAGGCTGGTTTTATCATGTGGAATGACTTTCATCAGACGAAGAAATGTGTTATGGTGACAAAATAAAAAATAGGTAAGATGTTCATCTACATTAATATAAACATAAACATAATTTATTGCAAAAACATAAAAACTAAGGTTAAATACAAGTGATAGCTCTGCCTTTTATGTTAGTTAGAAACTGAGTTGCAAAAGGCAGCTTCTTCCCATGGTATGTGGTTAAGAGTGATTAAGTTATATACAAACATTATTAGACTGAAGGTATACAGTAATACTGTTAAAATATTACATTTTAAAGGGTTTTATTTTTAAATATAAAACATAACAAGCCCTTTTCTTAGGAATCAAAACAGAGACCAAACCGCTAATCATAGCGACGTGAAAGTAGAACCCGATACTCCTCAAATGGTCTAAGTAAACAATAAGATCGGATTTTGCGAAATTCCACTTCCAAGGGGGTAAAATGGACCCCCAAAGTCCAAAGACTTTATTTTCATTCTAAGAATGAAACTAGTTTTCTGTACTAAGCATTAAAAAAAAAAAGAGAAGAATATCTTAGGATTTTTCTAAAATCTACCCCTGAAGAGGTGAAAAGGAGTGTTTCATTTACTAGCCTATGCGTGCGGATGGGTTCAGCCTACTGCTAATTAACTTGTGCGCACCGCTGAGTTACCATTGAAGAAGTTTTCTTACATAAAATAGATACTTAGGTACGATGGTTTACACCATAAGCCATTTGTATAGCAATGAGATCATCAAGTATCCTAAATAATATTATAATTCAGCGGAATATAGCCGCAGTCGTGTCAGAACCAATAAAGCTTCGAGGTATAAAAATGAATACGTTCTTCTCGAGGAAAAAACTTAGCTTGCGCGATGCAGAACTCCCTACGTTATAACTGACAGTCCATACAAAACGACAAAAAATGCACAAAAATGGATCAACGCCATCTCGCGAATTATAGGAAGTAGCTTTGTCTCTGTCTGGATGTTTGTCGCATTATCACAGCTAAACGGCAGAACAAATCTTGATAAAATTTGATAAGGAGTTATTGTACATCACAAAGACGGACATAAGATACTTGTTTTATGTGCACGCGAACGAAGTCGTGGGTAACAACTAGTTTTACATACATGTATATATGAAAATTATCTTGAAAATACTAATATCCGTGAAGATGTCACACAATATTGTTATTAATGTATAGCATAACAAGTGAGACCTTGCGTACAACATGACACATACACCCTTGTTTTGGCATAATATTCAATTGACATAAAGCAATTCATTACTTGGCATAATTAAATTCTACTAACTGTGTCCTACGTTTTCACTAATTTTCCCGGTCGGACAAAAAAAGCTATATCCATCCTCAAGATGCATACTTGTAAAATTTTATCTAAATCAGTTCAGTTTTAGTCGTCAAAACTAATAAACAGACAAAGCAGAGAGTGAGCTTTGCAATCCGGTGTTGATATGAATTGTGAAATATGTATATACCTAGTTAAAATTAACTGTGTTATATATGAGCAAGAAGTATGCAAACGTCATACAAATATGTATTACTAGCGCCCCGCGGTTTCACCCGTTATTCTACAGAAGCCGACTGTTTTTCCTGGATAAAAACTAGCCTTTGTGTTAATCCAGGGTACAAGTGACCTCCGTTCCAAATATCATTCAAATCCGTTCAGCCGTTACAGAGTTGAACGGGAACAAACACACTTATATATAAGTGTGTTTGTAACGGCTCTGTAACGGCTGAACGGATTTGAATGATATTTGGAATGGATGTAATTTACACACAAACTTTCGCATTTATAATAGTGTGATTTATCTAAATCTTTTTATCCACTGAATTGATATGCTCCTGATAATTGCTTTAGAAATACAGTGTAAACTTCATTAATCGCCACTCGATTTTACGACAAACTCCCTAAAACTTTTTTCCTGATTTTTCTTCTCTCTATATAACGACAACTCTCAATAACGCCATAAAACCCCTTCAGTGTCGCCATATAGGCAATTCAATCAATATATAGTATACACTATACACTGTATTTGAATTCGGATTAAAGTACTGAAATCTCATATACAAAACTGTAACGACAATCACAAGACAAGCACACAGCTAAGTAATTATGCCGCCGTTGAGTTACCAACAATTGCACAGAGGGCTGCAGGGCCAAGATAACAGCTCCGCCATTTCGCCTCTCCCGCCATTCCCGCCATATTCCGCCATTTGCCTGCAAAGCTGGCGTTTGTACAATCGTTTGAATTAAAAGGCTTAGAGGCAAGGCAAGGAGTCCGTCAGTTCAGTAATGAACCTGTTTTAAACTAAAGATTAGTTGGTTAAAATCTTAAGTTTAAAACCGGCAAATGTCTTTGGAGCCCAATTAAAACCGGACTCTACAGTTTCCTTATAACCTTTCTTTTTCACTTGTGATGCGTACCTACTTTCACTTGCTTCCCTTTGAAAGGTCAGCAATACTTGTTCAGCAACTCGCTCGACTACTGCCGCAAACATTGAACGCCATTAGTGTCATGATTTATTCCCCGCCACGTTTTGCCGTCTTGGTTAGCAACGAACAATTTTCCACCAGTGCACCCATCCGGATCCCAGTCAATGACCCAGAAGCACAGCGTGACACTTTCACTAGTTGCTCATCCATTGCCTTTTAACTTGGAGACTAAACTACCGTATCTCCTTTAGATTCGTCAATGGACGCGACGCGAAGTCAGTTTGTTGTGCAAATCGGTTCCAGTACGGGTGTGGTTGACATTCTTTGCGTACACGCATGCAGCGGACGTCGCGATTCGAGGCTGTTTTTTGACATTGACAATGCATCGAGGAAAAGTCATGCAGGTAGTTGAGGTTTATTTATAGGTGTGATGAGACTGGTACCTTTGGTAGTGACCCTAAATAGTTATAAGCAATTTGTAAAGTTGCTTGCTTACACCTACAGTCTACACTCCTACAGAACCCTAATCCTAACTAATATTATAATTCAGAGGAATATAGCCGCAGTAGTATCAGAATAAAGCTTCGAGGTATAAAAATGAATACGTTTGTCTCGAGGAAAAAACATCGTTTGCGCGATTCAGAACTTCCTACATTAGAACTGTCAGTCCATACAAAATTCACAAAAATCGATTTACGCCATTAGCGTACTCACAGAAGAGGAAAAAAAATTTACTATCTCTCTTCTGTGAGCGTACTATATGAAGTAACTTTGTCTCTCTGTCTGGATGTTTGTTGCGTTATCACGGCTAAACGGCTGAACAGAGCTTAATAAATTTTGATAAGGAGTTACTGTATATTACGAAGACAGACATACGATACTTTTTTTAAGTCCACACGAACGAAGTCGCGGGTAAATAAAAGACGTAATTGTTATTAGTCAATTTCACTTTAAGTAAGTTAACTTAGTTTGAGTGGAAGCAAAAAATGTGCTATCTCATCGGCATAGGGTTAAAGTTGAGTTAACTTTAGTTTCCGATCAGTTGAGGGTGTAATTGATTGTTTAAGTTTAATTGGTGTTTTGTACCAGCTGCTCCGAGTAAATGGAAAATAGTTTACTGAGCAAAAACTGCTGGAAAGTTAGCTGCACTTTGTTCGTAAATTAGAGATCGCTTTTGAAGAATAAAACAAAAGTAAATAATAAAATAAAATATTGCGAAGAATTGAAACTTCAGAAGGTTTATTTAAAGAGATTTTAAGCAAATGCTACTTAAACAATTATTCTAATATAATATATATTTTTTTACCGTCCTTTGTTATTTATGAAATAATATATATAAAACAACTAGCTGCGCCCCGCGGTGTCACCCGCTATGCTACAGGAACGGTTAAATTTTTCAGGATAAAAGCTACTCACACTTACACACAAACTTTCGCATTTATAATAAATTTGTGTGATTACTATAGGGCTATAAGGAAAAGGTTTGCTAAGCCGAAAGCGGCTCAGAGTACTCATGACTGTGGACAACTTTTACTATGGGACCAACACTGAAATCGAGAATAAAAATTTAAAATAAATTTTCATACATTTTGTCGAGTGTCATTGACATTTTCCTATGGAACAGTTGTTTTTTTTTTCTTTATTTCAGGCTTGGTCCCATAGTAAAATTTGATCATAATGATGAGTACTATGAGCCCTTTTCTATTACCTTGTATTGAATAGCAAAAATAAATGCCATCAATAATGACTTTTGATTCGATGTAAAATGATTATGATGATTATGATTATGATGTGTTTTTAGCGGTTATCAGTAATAACGATATGTATAAGTAATCATAAGTTAGATTTACGCAAAGTCTGTATGCCATTCAAGGTAGAGACTAGAGCACTTTAGGTAAGGATTACCTGCCTACTTGTCACCTATGTATTACCACCTAGTTTCACAATCTTTGATTCGATGTAAAATGATTATGATGATTATGATTATGATGTGTTCTTAGCGGTTATCAGTAATAACGATATGTATAAGTAATCATAAGTTAGATTTACGCAATGTCTGTATGCCATTCAAGGTAGAGACTAGAGCACTTTAGGTAAGGATTACCTGCCTACTTGTCACCTATGTATTACCACCTAGTTTCACAATCTTTGATTCGATGTAAAATGATTATGATGATTATGATTATGATGTGTTCTTAGCGGTTATCAGTAATAACGATATGTATAAGTAATCATAAGTTAGATTTACGCAAAGTCTGTATGCCATTCAAGGTAGAGACTAGAGCACTTTAGGTAAGGATTACCTGCCTACTTGTCACCTATGTATTACCACCCAGTTTCACAAACCAATAAATTCATTTTATCATTGTATCAAAATTGTGCTATATTCGTTTACCGCCTTATTCGCCTGGCGCACAGCCACAGACAAAAGTATAGACGAAAGAAAGTGCTACGCTCACATTTTCGTTCTAGTTTTTTGTTTACTTTTCTTTTGTGACCCAGAAAGCATAACGAGCAAATAACGACATTTTAAAATACAGTTTCGAATGAAAACAATTCAGTAAATGACTTGTCTCTGCCATTACTATAATGGCGAACGAAGCCGCGGGAAATCGCTGTGATAGTTTCATTATGCGCTGAGACAATTTACTTTAATTTTAACTCTACTTGAAGTGAGTAAGGTTCGATATTGTGCAAGTATTCGTGTATTGAATGTACTTATATGTTGCTGACCTCTGACTTTTAACCGAGGTTGGTGAAACTTCTGCTTTTGCTCAGGGGTTACAAACTCTCTTGGTTTTAACGTGTAATATCTTTTGTAGGAACTGGCTCTCTTGTGAGACTGCCGGACCAGAACATACTGTTAGGTGCTTGACGACAGCTTTTTCAGTCTTATTTAGTTTGGTACGAGTATCTTAGTCATCATAAACATGACAAATTGCTGATTTAATAAATGTAATACCAAACAGCTCCTCACTGAAATCAGTTTAGAAATAAGAGCTGATTGTCAGTTTTTTTCCGGTATTTCCAAACCAACTTTGCCATGCTAAGGACTAACATTTACCTTAAAGAAATTAGAGATTTTGTAAGCTTTTGAGGCCCGTTTTGGCTATAGACAGTTTAAACGGTCCATAATTTCAAGCAAAATATAACCTAACCTAGGTTTAGAATTATGAACATTTGTTTTTTTTACTCGGTTTGTAATTGTAATTTGAATGAATTTTAGGTAGTTTTTAAGACTATGTGACCTACTCGCATGCTTAATATGTAGTTGAGATAGTGTGCATCAGTTAACTTTAAGACCACAATGTAAATTGCTCTACCTACTCTCGCAAGTAATAAATGAATATGAATAATAAAGCATGGTCACTATTATGCATCTTCATTCAAACTCGTAATGCGCGGACTCCGTGGAATTCGCATAGAACCACAGAAGAGAGATAGAGGTAAAAAAAATCCTCTTCTGTGCTTAAAAAAACAAAAAAATACCAACACGAGTGCCAAAGATTACCGGCACCTGAGTGATTATACTCAAACTGATTGCTAACGGCACGAATGTATACATTTGATACACTACACCTTACAGTTAGATATCCAGTTACCTACATTGTAATCATTTATCCAGGTAAATACAAATCCTCTTATATCCATTACAAACACGCGGATTTGATTTGCGCCTACCGGCGTCTGATATACGAGGGAGAGAAAGAGAGAAATAATATATTTTCTTACTTTCTTTGCTTGGTCCGCGGTCAATATCCTCGCGTATATAAGCACTATTAGCATGAACGTCCGATAGGTTAGGCTTATTGTAAAATGTCGATCTATTGAATTGTATGCCAACAATATTTTATATATTAATAGCTTCGCCCCGCGGTTTAATCCGCTTTTCTACAGGAACAGTTAAAATCTTCGGGATAAAAAGTAGTGTTAGCATGTGTGTTAATCCAGGGAATAAGCTACTTCCATCCAAATCCGTTCAGCCGTTACAGAGTTGAACGGGAACAAACACACTTACATACTTACCTACTTACACATAAACTTTCGCATTTATAATATTAGTGTGATACATATAAATATTATTGTCTCGTTTTTAAACCATAGAGCACTTTAGCATAGATTAGAGGTTATCGAGTATGCTTAGGAGGGAAAGTTCTTTATTAATAAAATTTAGTTGTTAGTATTTTTTACGCAACTGTGAGACGAAACGATCATATCGCTTGTCTGATGTTTTAGTCCTAGTAAATTTGCTAGAACCATTACCCATATATAGGAAGTAAATAAAATTATTTTATATAAGAAACAAAAACTATGACAAGAATTATTTGTTCCACGCGATGGTGTAACAAATGTTTGTAATGTTTGTATAAGTAACTAATATACACACATTGCATTAGTTACCTAAACCTACAAACAGTTTGAGATAGGTGTATTAAAAGTAAATGGTACATTAGTATTATGTTATATTATTATGTTACACTGTTTGTACCTTGGTTATAGGAAACTGTTTACTGCCTTCTCACTTGGCCCGCTAGAGTCGTGACTGATTCAAAGACCTAGGGTTACCGCATTTTGGTTTATTGTTGAGATGAACTTAAAAAAATGGAAGGCCTTGAACTCTTAAACCCGCGTAAAAGGTTGCAGGCATCAGCTAGTAAAGTAAAAACGTAATTAAACCCGAATTATAATTTTAATACGTTTTAGACGAGCTTTAAGACATGGAATAACACCACAGCTTCATCTTTTGGCAGCTCAATTATTGAGTAACAATATTATCCTCTCCCTTGTTTAATAAGTTCTATTTCACATAATTACCTTCTTATCTTGTTTATTAGTTCACTAGTATCAGCCATTACCAGTCCCGTGTTATTGACACAACTGTTGGGTTCTCGAAATTACGAACAAAAAACAAAATACTCAAGTGTTTCTCAATGACAAATAATGAGGTTGGGGTATTTTAATAAAGCTAACATTAATACATGTGTTTTTTTATCAGCTAAGGAGCGGTTGTGAGGTTGTTGTAAACAAGATACCGAATACCGTTTGTTATACGACTTTTGAAAATTCACGAAAAAGATCTGCGTTTCCGTACATTTTATTGCAAGATCCACGAAGATTCTTTATGGAACAGCAGTTTGATTTTTTTCGTATTTATTCAGAACCGTACATTATCCGGATATACATACCGTACACATACCGAATTTACGAAGATGGCTGACAGACTCACAAGTCGAAAGTTCGCCGAAAGTACGGATGAACCAACAATTACTTTTTGAGACTTTTATCTAATCTTTGCTGAAATCAAAACCAAAAAACGCATAAAATTGTATATTGAAACTTTCCTAATCAAATTTAAATTAAAACAGCTTAATATCAACATTCTCCGGCAAACTGAGCAAGTTTCAACTCATCTACAAATAGCCGTCTAGCAGAGCTATTAAATCGGCAAAAACCATCGGATTCCTCTCGGCTAGGTAGATACGAGGGTATTCAACTCTGTCTGACGATTAGCGCTTACTGAACGACACCCACGACTCTCGGCAAACAACAAAACAGGTTTCACGACAGCCCTACGCACGCCAGGGTGCTTTTTGACATAATAATCATGGGAAATATTTGGCATCATATAGCTTGACATAATGGTTGTAAGAAATAAATAGGTAGGAATTTTTAATATCCGTATCCAAACATTAAAAGAAAGACTGTAGGATGATTTAAGTTTCATTAATATTTACTAGCAGTTCGCGGCGAACTGAGACCTCGCGACGTCCATATCTTCACAACCCCTGGACCGATTCAGCTCATATTCGAAGTTAAATTTTTTATTGAAATGAACTACTTGCCTACAAAATTTCATGAAGATCGGATCAACGGTTCGCAAGTTATCATCGGACAAATATACACACAAACATACATACAAATGCCGATTTGTCCCAGTAAACTCTGAGACCTTCGCTTCGCTCGGTCAACTTTGAATTATTTCTGTCCCCGTCACTCCCATATCCATTTCGATAAGAGTGATAGGTAACGAAATAATAACGTAGATAAATTGCCTTAGAATAAACTCGTCTTTCATATTTGAATTTGGCAAAGAAGTTATACCTACGATTTAGCGCTACTTCTTTTTCCCTAATATTAGCATAGCATAGAATAGATATATATATATATATACATATAGATTTAATAGAATTACCTAATGGCTCAGTGGGTGGATTTCCTCCTGCGGAGCTCTAGGTTGTGGGTTCGATTCCTACCCAGGACAAACATTTGTGTGATGAACATGGATGTTTGTCCTTTGTCTGGGTATTTCTATGTATTCTATGTATGTACTTACAAAAAAAAAAGTATTTATGTATTCTATCAGTTATCTGGTTCCCATAGTACAAGCTTGCTTAGTTTGGGGTTGGATGGCACTGTGTTTGAAAAACGTCCAGAAATATTTATTTATTTTAAGATAACAACTCTATGAATTAGGTACAACTACTAAAACACTACATTGTTAACTTTCTCAGACAGATATCGACCTATGACCGTTACGTAATATCGCTTAGCCAACCCTAGTCGATCAAGGTGCGCAGGCGCCTGGCACGGGGCGGCACGGACACAGCTCATACAACAGTTTCTACGCGAGTCGGCTGCATCAACACACGCATGACTGTGCAGCTTGTACGCACACAGACAGCAAGGATTTTACCAAGTAACTGTTAAGTAAATCTGTGGCTTTGCCTGTCGGTGTCTTTGGACGTCCTTGACGGTTGACTTTGTTCACCTTTTAGCTCTGTAATGTTGTGTCTTATTCTTTTGATCGCTTTTGATCTTCGTTATTTTATTTTTTTGGTATTTCCATTTGTTTTTTTTTTTTTTTATCTGGGACATTATTGCACACACGGTCATCTGACCCCAAACTAAGCAAAGCTTGTAATATGGCTGCCAGAGACTGATATACGTACATAGATATTTTTTAAATATATATTTATACAGATATTAACACCCAGACATAGAACAAACACAAATATTCATCACATGAATGTTTGTCCTAGATGGGAATCGAACCCACGCCCCCAAGCACAGTAGGTAGGTTCACTACCAACTGAGCCACCGGGGCAGCCAAGTTTTGCTGGGATAGGTCTGATTACCTAATTCCTGTGATTAATAACCACCACACGAGGCAACTGCACCGTCCTCGCTACATAGACACCTCTCGATAGATTTAAATACTGTTGTTGATACTGTACTGAATCCATAAATTTTATGACCTAAACGAATATGATTGTATGAACATTTAATTTAATTTATTTTAATTCACTATTAATTTATTCAATTTCATATTAATGAATTTCGTCGCGGTAAAAATATATTGTTATTTCATATTAATTTAATTTAATTTATTGTTTTATAAGGGCTTACCTCTATTAATTGAACCTTATTTATCCTGACCGACTTGTAGCTTTGCTACCAATAAATATTTCTTTTCATTTACTGTAAATTGATAATGATGGCACCATACACATTTTCAGTTTTCTCGATAAAAGTATTCTTCGTTAGCCATCTTCATGATGCACGCTGCTTCCTTTAACAAGATTGGTTCCGCCGTTATGATAGATAGATAAAGATAACTCTGTATAGATATAAAACCACACAAAGAGTATAGAAAATCAGATACAGTAAGTAGTACATCGACTAGGCTTGTAATTGGCAGCGTTATCGCTACGTTATCATCATCATCAGCTATAAGACGTCCACTGCTGAACATAGGCCTCCCCCAGCGCCACACCGACCGACAACGGGCCACTGGCATCCACCGGTTGCCCGCGACTTTCACAATGCCGTCGGTCCGCCTAGTGGTAGGCCTACCTACGCTGCGTCTTCCGGTTCGTGGTCGCCACTTAAGAACCTTTCTTCCCCACCGGTTATCGGTTCCTCGAGTGATATGGCCTGCCCATATCCGCCACGTTACCGTACGTGCCGCTACGTTATATAAAGCACCAATTAATTATTAAGAGACGATTAATTTTCTTTACAATTTTTTTTTTGAATTAATTCTTCACAGTTTAAGTCTTAATTAAATTTTATAACTACCAATAAACCACAGTAGGTTTGTCCTGGAAGTTAAATCCTTGTCCTGTTTGTCCTGGTCATGTGTACGTGGTATGATTGTGATTCCTAAGATTGTTTCCTTCTTACTACATGGACAAAACCCATTCAAAATTGTATAACTTTATCAAATAAAAAGTACATTAGAGCTTCGATCAAAGTAAAATGAATGGACGGCCCCAACTAAGAGAATATTGAAGGCTTACCATTTGGTAGTGGTAGGGCTCTTCTGCAGAGTAAGAGAGAGAGAGAGTGAGAGTTTTTGGGGAAGTACAACACCTTTGCCAATTATTCAACCGTCAAGCAGTAGTGTGCAAACATTACTGTGTTCCGGATTGAAGGGCAATGTTTCCAGTGTAATTACTGGCACAGAGATTTAACATCTAATATCTCAGGGTGACGAGCGCAGTGCATTGCCGCGCATGGTTTTGAACTATTGAGGTTCAAAATTCTGGGTGGCACTGAACTGTTATGAGCAAGCGTGAAGCTTAACATCAGGTGAGCGACTAGCTCGTCTCGTCACCAAATAACACAAAAAAATAAAAAAAACTTTATAGTGAGCGCCGGCACCTTGCTCGAGTCGCTCTCAGTCTGTGAAAAGTGCGAGACGTACGTGCGTCAATAGATGCAATCCAAATATATGCATAAATATGCCTTGATATTATATTAGCCACAGAAGAGGAAAATTTTTTACCTCTCTCTTCTGTGATATTAGCTATATACGTCTCTTTTTTGTAAAAATTTAATTACGTATTGAAGCTTAAGTTCGATTATTTTGACTTGTTATTTTTAAGGAAGTTGTGTGGTTAGGGCCCGTCCATTCATTATACTTTAGTCGAAGGCTTAGAGTATATTACTATACATATTACTAAGACACCAAGCAATGCAACCACTTTATTTTGAATGCAACAAATGCACATTGAAATACTGTTGTTACCAACAAGGTTAAAATGCAGTGGCCATTTCAAGTTTTGACCCGGTTACCCAGTTTGCTTTAGCACTTATCGTGGGCAAAATTTGCCATCAATGCAAAATATATAATAAATAAATAATAATAAATATTGGTGGACGTTTTACACACAGCGCCATCTAGCCCCAAACTAAGCAAGCGTGTACTATGGGAACCAGATAACTGATAGAATACATAAATACTTTTTTTTTTTTTATGTATATACATACATAGATTACATAGAAACACCCAGACAAAGAACAAACATCCATGTTCATCACACAAACGTTTGTCCTGGGTGGGAATCGAACCCACAGCCTGTAGATCAGAAGGTGGAAATCCAACCACTGAGCCACAAGGCTAGTCAAACTACAGGCATACAGGCAGGCAGGCAGGCTATAGCATACAGAGCACACTATGCATTATTAAAATACGTATTTGTAGCTTGGTGTGCCTTGCGGTGTTACCTGCAGCCATTAAGTTTTCAGTTTTCTTTTTATTGTATGCCCTTACTTTTATTTTATTAAATACTAGCTGCACCCTGCGGTTTCACTCGCGGTGTAAAATTAGCCTATTGTGTTAATTCAGGGTATAAGCTACCTCCATAGCAAGTTTCATTCAAATCCGTTCAGCCGTTACATAGATGAACGGGAACAACCAAACTACTAACACACTTAGGTACATACAAACTTTCGCACTTCTAATATTAGTGTGATTCCGTACAGTTCTTACGATTGCTCAGTGGTGCTCAGTGGTGCTAACAAAAATATACGTGGCACCATTGTAAACTCAGTTACTCGCCGATTTCAATGACGTGCGGACGTCGCGCGTCCATCGCTTAGTTCAGAGCGCGCACACGCACACGAGAGTCACGCACACGTGCATATCTCACACGTATTAAGAGTGAATAAAGTTTGTCCATTAAATACACACACATAGCAAACAAGTGCACACATAGCGAAAAGGTTACAAACAGACAAAATTACATTATTTTTATAATTTTTAAATGGTGGTTTTTCGGAGTCTCCTTTGTCCCTCTTCGAAAAATCGACCCAAAAGTTAGAATATATTATTAGGCCTCTCATTTGGAAAATCCTTATGAAATGAAAAACCTACATTTTTCGGATTGACGTCACCGTTTGCACCAACCTGAATAATATTAGTGTGATTAAGGCAAGATAACGTTGTTTTGGGAAAAATCAATTGTTTAGTATATAGTGTCATGTAATTGTTAACTGAACAAAATATGTTATTGTGTAAACACAAGGTCGTTTATGAAAACAAAATTCGTTATATTAAACTAAGTTGTCATTTGTTTTTTGTATATATACGTATAATATAATACACTGTCACACGCGCCTTCGTTCGCATGGAACAAAAAGTGTCCGTCTATCTATGCAAAAATTCAGCTCGGTCTGTTCAGCCGTTTAGCCGTGATAACGCGACAAAAACCCAGACAGAGAGGTTTATTTATTTATTTAGTTTATTGGCGCACAAAACAGAATACAGTCAAATAAATACAAAAACAGAATAGGATTTACAGTTTCGATCTGGACTATATCCCTTAAGTATGTGTACACAACACGATCTAAACTTAAAAAGCAGAATTAAACTTGAATTTAAAATAAACATATTGAACATGCTAATTAAATTTACGTCTTAGATTGGGCCGAAACATGGGCCGTGAAAATAATATTCCTGACGTCTTTCTTAAACATTGGTAGTTTTTTATTAAAAATGTCAAGGAATTCGTGGTGTTCTTTTGATATTTCATTGTATTGGCGACACATTCCAACAATTGGGTTGTAAAAGGAGGTGTAATAACACCTCCTTTTAGAGATAGAGTAACTTTCGGATTTATAATATTAGTTAGGATCATCTTTCTGGAATGTCACGTGTAATATTACAAAGTTAAAAGCCTTCGCGTTGCAACACTAACCATTGTTTAATTTTACAATAAAATATCAGATTCACGAATTAAGACACGCCGTGAGAATCATGCTGCATTGCAATGTTAGACGGGTCGGGTGTATGATGCAAGGCATCTTTCAGCTTTATAATTGTAAAAAATAGAAAAAATATATAGTCTGAATGAAACAGACTATGTGTAATTTAAATTATCGTAATATTATGTTATAGATTCGAAGGTGTCGCGTGTCGCCGTAATTTCCCCCTTTCGACTGAACCCTACACGATGTGTTACTCACATTTTAGCCTCCCACCCCTCCCTATATCAGATTAGTTTTTCTTTTAGCAAGTCCAGGAGTAAGTCAGCAACGAGCAGTTTTCTTCTTTCACCCAAAGTAGATGACGTGGCAATATCATTTAACGCATGCGCCTTGCGGATAGATGCTCAATTTACTCATCGTTATGAACTTTTAATAATATATCGTGCCAACCCTGAAATGTACGTACGTGAGAACGTGACTACCGTGTATGTACGTGTTTATGAACACTCTGTTGTCAAGAGATGTCTTTGGCTTTTAACAAACAAAATACCCAACTGCAAATGTAGCCTACAGCACTCCGGACGTAGAGGTATACAGCGACACCCACTCGTCAAAATCGGTCAAGGTCATATGGGAACACACAAACATTCTTACATAATACATAATTCACATACGTAAACAAAAAAACAAAACAAAACTCCAAAAAGATTGCGCTTCTTCTTGAGCCGTTGGATAAAAAATAGTGATCATTGGATAAAACAATGCTACTCCGTTCTAACATTGTAATAAGTTATTTTGTCTATAATGAAAGACAGACGCGACAATATAGTTAAGGCTCAGGTTTCGCGTCTAGTTTACCCTCTCGCGCATTTTTACATTATTGAAGTTATGAAATCACAAAATTTTAGTTTTTCAACGGGTTGAGTCGACCAATTCAAAATGTGCGTTACGTCAACTGATCCCGCGGGTTCGGTTGGAGCGGGTTCAGCTGACGTGCCTAAGCTTTCTTTGCCTATTATAAATCATTTACACAGAAAAGAACAAGCCATTTTCTAGGAATCCAACGCATGTTCAATTTCACGTTGTGAAATTTGAACCCAATTCTCCTAAAACGGTCTTGGTGAACAATAAAATCGGGTTTTGCGAAATTTCCCCCCAATGGTATGTTTTTTTATGTTTTTTTTTTTTTTTAATTTTTTTCTAGACAATGCATCTCATTTACTGTAAGCAAAAAAAATATTAAAGCAGGATTTTTCTAAAATCAACCTCTAAACTCTAAAGGGATGAAATGGGCCGTTTCATTTACTGATAGCCAAGCCGAGCGAGTCCGTGCGGGCAAGCCTATTATACCTATTATATTATATTATAGCTATTATATTATGTAAAATATTTTAGTATATTTAACATTATAGGAAATAATGTCATTCCTCATATCAAAACAATATATAATGTGATGAATATTTGTGTTTGTTCTATGTCTGGGTGTTAATATCTATATAAGTATGTATTTAAAAAATACAATATAATATCATATATAATATATTTAATATCAGTCTCTGGCAGCCATATTACAAGCTTTGCTTAGTTTGGGGTCAGGTGACGATGTGTGCAAAAATGTCCCAGATATTTATTATTTATTATTATTATTAAAACGAAAAATCTTTAGAATATCTCTTATGTTATAACAGACATTATATAACCTGCGTTTTTGGAAACTCACTCTTCAAGGCTATGTTCAAAGGCTTTTAAATGTACGAAAAGTACAAAAAGTGCAATAGATGTGGAAACACCCGTAAAGATAATAACACCCCAAAAACCTCATGAGATCTCAAAGTAAAAGTTTAGAAAACCTGTAACAAATTTCCGATTTGTTAACACCACCTCTTCGACCAATAAAAGTTTCGCAGCACGCGACCCGCGGGCTCGCGTGAATAACGCCGTAATTGCACTTTTCACATAATTGCCGATTGCACAGCGCAGCGAAACGCTTCCCGTCTTATGAAATCCGTAACACTAACACAGCTCATCGATGTTTTCTTTCTTTAATTAGTAGACTCTATTGTACTTCGGTTACTTAACAAGATTAAAGCTGTTCGTTGTTGTTATGACTATTTCAGGTCGAGTAAGCTCAATGTATTGAACAACGTTACATTTATTTTTGTAGTATATATATATATATATATATATATATATATATATACTATTATAGTCGGAATAGCCGACTAAATTTAACGTAAGTATTCACAATTTATTATATATATATTATATATTTTATATATATATATATATCTATATATATATATATATATAAAGTGTATATGTAATAGTGTATATCCTATGGTTCAAGGCAAGGGCCCTTATTCTCTATTGCCATAACTAGCTTGTTACGCGCCATGCTAAGTTCACTCCGTGTTAGTCGCATGAAACGGTATTCTCTAAGTTTGTTAAACGCGCGTTTTTTCACGTCGTGCCACGATTAGGAACCGCGTTTAACTTTAGAGCACGTGATGACGTCACGCGTTATTGGCAAGATATCTCATGTGCGATAGAGAATTAAGGCAAAGATGAGGTCGCGCGCGTGTCACGCAACCATTCCTTGATAAATGTCACCGAATGTAAACGAAACTATAGTCGGAAAAACCGACTCAATATAACGTATATATAGAATACGAGTTGAATACTGCAATTCGTATTCTTTTAATAAAACTTATTAAAAGAAAACGTGTCAAAACCACATCAGTTTTTAAAACGTTACTAATAAAACGAATGTACTTAAAAACTTATCGTTTGAGTGAAAAATATTCATACTGGTTTTATGAACATCATAAACATCATCATCATCATAAACCAGTATAAATAAGAAATTATAATTATGTACAAGAACTTACTATCGCGTTTTAATTTAGTTTTACAAGTGAACATAAATTTTAAATATAAATTGTATCGGCAAATGTTTTTTTACATCGCTAGGGTGGAATTTTATCTTTTATCAAGAAAAACTCGTTTTGAACATGTATCGCGTATTTTTCTCATTAATTAATGCGTAGAACTGCGAAGTACAGTGATTCAAACTTATATGTAGAGTTGGGTGGGGGAGCCATCAACGTAGTTTTCGAACGAAGCCAAAAGTCTTCGTGGAAAATTTTAGTTACTTCACTTGACCAACTGAATTAATAAGTTGGTAGGTCTGTAGCGAGCAGGCAAGTAGCACAAGTAGTTATCAGTGGACCAGTGGACGCACACCGGTCACCTAGCGGCTTTACAAGTTCAAGGAGATACCGGCAAAACTCGTTTCGCGACACCCCTCCCTTTCACACAACCACGTGCCAGAGCGAGTCAGGAGATCTGCTTAGATAAAACGTAATATTCATCCGTTCGTAAGATATTGGATTATAGTTTTAGCCTTAGCATAGGGTTAATTCAATAACTTTTGATTAACTTTGTTCAGAAATTTAAGGTATTACGAAGTGAGATAATTATTAAATTATTTTATAATTAATTTATTAATTAATTTCCTAAATGACCTTTACGGACGAAAATTAATCACACACAGGTACATAAGGTGGATAATGTTGTTGTATTATTAAACACTAGCTTTTACCCGTAATTGAGAAATTAAGCGGAGGCCCGAACGGTTAGTGAATAAAACATACATAACATAATATTTTCATTATTACTCTTGGATTCTGTTCTACCGCTCACTAAACGAAGCCAATCTGACAGAGCCGAAACTATCTACGTCTCTTTTCATTGCAATATTTTAGAAAATAATACCAAAGCTATCAAATTTATTTAAGAATAGTGTAGTGTATTTTTATAGTTTTTTTTTTTAACATTACTATTAGTACTCACGGGATATTTACCACGGTTATTGTTTTTGTTGAGTTCCCGATATTACTATTATATTATTATTATTATTATTTGTTAGTACTAATAGTAATGTTGTATACCACCACGAAAGTCTAAAACAGACTTGTTTTTTTGTTAATATTAAGTAGTGATTTTTTTTTTAGAATCGGTTCAGTATTTAAGTAAGTTTGGTTAAGTAAGTCACCGATATAGCTTTTAGAGTTTGCAAGCTGAAGTGGCAATGGGCTACATCATTCGAAGAAGCGATAACAGGTGGGGAAAAAAGGTTCTTGAGTGGCGACCACGAATCGGATGACGCAGCGTAGGCAGGCCCACTAGGTGGCCCGAAGAAATTGTGAAAGTCACGGGCAACCGGTGGATGCAAGTGGCACGTCGCTCTGTGTGGCGCTCTAAGAGGGAAGCCTATGTTCTGCAGTGGACGTCTTCTGGCTGATGATGATGATGACGGTTCAGTATTTAAAATCATTGGTCCAAAGCAAAGTCCTAGTGTAGACTATCAGTGTGGCGGAATTACCTTCAATGTTACAATAACACTTATTTACTTTTTAAATGCTTAACTATATTCCGTCGCAATTCCCCAAAACCTTAAATTAACAAAGTTATAAAAATATTTACACCGTATCGTACCATAAAAGTTACTACACATGCAACACACCAACTTTTTACGATTTCCACAATTTATTTTTGTTACAATAGTAGTTGGAGAGGAGAAAGTGCACTTCTCAAGTTTCATTGTAATTGTTATCACCGCGGTTGCCTACTTTTTAATAAAACTCATCTCGTCGCGTCGCTGTTTTTAATTTTTCTTCAGAGACTACGAGGAAATCTCATCTTAAGCACTGTTTATTTATACAAGGAAATGTCTCTGTTCCTTGTTCGTTGTCTTCTGTGTTTATGTTTTCCTTGTTTCTGTTTTTTTAACTTTATTGGTTTGAGCAAGGCTTAAAGCCACAGTTTGTTAAATGTTAAATTTTTCTTTGTAATTGTTTTGAAATAATTATGTCGATTACTTAGTCATTCACATTCTGAAAAATACACTATGATGTAATTTATAATTGTTTAGTGGTTTGTTACGTATTTGTTTTAAATGTTGTTCAAATGATATAAGCGTGTATTATAAGTATTAGTTTATGTATAATAATGTTCCTTTGTCTGTTACGGGGGTGGCATAGTCACTGAGTGACAAAACTCCTTTAAAAAAAATAACGATTAAAAAAAACGCACATTAGTAAAGAGGTTTTTTTTTTTGCAGTATTTACAATTAATAAACTTTGACAACGAACAACAAGTAAGTTTTAGCAGAGAAATATAAGTTATGGTAAGTATAATATTAAGTTAGTAGTATTGTAAGTTATAGCTAGTTACTTAAATTTTGTTGCTGATAGTCTTGCCGCGAGGTTTTGGCGGATTCGATATTTGAAATTTTATAGCTGTTTCTCTGTTTCTCGTGCGTGCGATAGAGAGAGTTAGTGAATTTTCCTAGCTTTTATGTAAAATTTGCGTTTGGGGATAGTCGGTTATCAGCCACTAAATCTTAATCAAATCTTTTGTTTTTGGTATAAATGGCTTGGATAAACCATAATCTATGCCGCTGTTTTGTTTTTTTTTTTCAAAAAATGTTTAAGGTATTATATTAACAACTGCTTTCCTTCGTAGTATTTTCGACGCAAAAAAAATATCACTTGAAGTGCCTAAGTATAACAATGAAGATATTTCGGAATTAAAAAAAAAAAACAAACACAAGCATAGTTTTTCACGGTGTGGATAACATTAAAAAAAACATCGAAATCGGATAACATTTAGGGGTGGGTATCAGACTACTCTTTTTGTAAGGACAAGACGGCGGATAATTAATTGAAGACAACCCTAATCAGGTATAACGCAAATTAATATAATAAAATATTTCTTAACGCTACCATTGCGTCCCACACTGCCGATTCAAGAACTTCGTGTCATTTTAATGCAGAACTCAAGGCGTGTGTTGTTCGTTTCCAAATTCAAACAACGTGCGCTTCGACCTCTGCATAATAAAGGCGCGACCTTCTTGAATCGGCAGTGCAAACCTACATGAGAGTAAAATATTAAAAAAAACGCTATACCAGTTTTTTAATTACTTTCTATAAAATTGTAATGAATATTTTAATAAGCACGAAGCGTGCTTCAAGCTTATTAATTTCGTTTTGAAACCTAATCCCGCGGCTTTTGCGAAATTCAATTTACTCGAGTCCTTTTAATCTCCATCTTATTATAATTAACACTACGCTGTTTTTCGTTTGTGAGCGTAACCGGAAGTGGCTCATTGAACGGGCGAGCACGTCGACTCGCCGACTTCCGCCGGTCAATGTCACATCAGCGTGTATGCTAGAGGATTCTTCACGCTGTCAATTGTATTTTATTGTTAGCCACTTAGAATCTGTCGAGTCGATTTAATAGTAGGATAGCTGTAGGATATTCACCTTGAAATTGTAAAAGTGACGGTTTTGAGAAATTTGAGTTACGTAATTTTTCGGGTGAAACGAAATAAATGGAGATTTACGTAAAATGGTAACATTATTAAGATTTGTATGTAACAAAAATGAGTGATGAGTGTGATTTGTATGCATTTGTTTGTTTGTGTTTTTTTTGTTTGCATATGTTCGTGTGTTTGTTTGCGTTGTTGTATGTTTGTTTGCCTGGGGACGTACTACATCTTTGCCAGTTATTCAACCGCTAAGCAGTAGTGTGCAATACTGTGTTCCAGATTAAAGGGCAATGTTTCCAGCGTCATTACTGGGCACCCAATCTCAGGTTGACGAGCGCAGTGAGGTGCCGTGCAGAGTTTGGAACTGTTGAAGTTTAAAATTTTGGGTGTCTATGAACTGTTATGGACAAGCGACTTGCTCGTCTCGTCAGGAAAAAACATTTTAAAAAAGTTTGTGTGTTTGTTACAAAATAAATAAATGTGGTTTGTACGTAACAAAATGATAAGTAATGAGTGTGATTTGTGATTTGAATGTATTTGTTTGTTTGTTCGTAGGACCTAGCATTTTTTTTTTAAATCTTAGTTCTCCTAACCTAACTACTATCAATCTACTAAGCATAGTACCTACCAATACTAATAGTAGATCGATGCTAACTACATTCATAAGATTTTTTATCATCCTATATATAATATATGATATACTAGTACTTCGCGGCGAACTGAGACCTCGCGATCCCTATATCTTATCAATCCCTGGACCGATTCAGCTCATATTCGAATTTAAATTTTTTATTGAACTGAACTACTTGCCTACAAAATTTCATGGAGATCGGATCAACGGTTCGCAAGTTATCATCGGACAAATATACAAACATACATACAAATGCCGATTTGTCCCAGTAAACTCTGAGACCTTCGCTTCGCTCGGTCAATGATATAGATGATCCTACATGTATTTTTTTTTATCATTATTTTTTATTAAGTACATACATAGTTTTACATCGCATCTTTAGTTGTTGCATAAAAAAGTGACAACTGCTATACCTCAAAAAAAACTTTGAAATCATTTAACCTACAGATTTTTAACCATCATTGTAGGTATATGCGATGCCTCTAAACATCCCACTGCTGGACTATTTCCACCACGCTAGCCCAATGCAGGTTGGCGGATTCACAAGCTCCATCGAATTATATGCAGGTTTCCTCACGATGTTTTCCTTCACCGAAAAGCCAGTGGCATATCCGTCAGTTCCACTCATTGGTAAGAATTCATAACCCGCCCGGGTTCGAACCCACGACCGCACGAATGTGAAGGGAGCGTACTCCCACTGAACTACCACGTCCTTACCATTGTACTTGCGTAGTTCTGAACAATTTACATATTTTTTTTGCTGTAAAAAATAAAAGTGATATCGATATTACATACATATAACAGTATGGAGGTCACGCTTGCTCTATTTCCTATTGAAAAGACTTCAACGGGCGCCCCGCTTATTTATACAATTCTATTAATTATACGCACATGCTTTATCAGCCGGGATTTCTTTTTTATTCCATAGTATTCTGCAATATAAGGTAGCTAACACACCTGACAACCACGTACCGCAGATCAATGAGATAAAATAAGAGGCAAATATCTGTCTCCCTCTCTCGTTTGTTAGACTACTGTTACATATGTGCATTAAGTGGAATAAAGGACGGAAGGTCTACTATCGCCCTTAATAATTCACGTAGGCTTACACCCGAGGCGCGCTAAGAAACGTTCTGCAGTTACAGGTGTGTTCGTGAATTCGCATGAGAGTGGGGAAATCGTATAACGTTTTGAACCGAATTTTCTTGTTGTTTCCAAAACTCTGTAGAAGCTTCCAGTAAAGCTTACTTAACTTTACTGAAGCATGACTTGGACTGGACCGTGATGTTGACCTCGATTATGTAAGACTTGTTTTTTGTGAAATATTGAAGTTTGCTATCGCTTATTACTTAACACAAAACAAAACAACACAAAACTAAACTTTGTGTTTTAAACACAAAACTTGACACCGGTTAAATACGATTTGGTAGAATTTAAAAAATAACCCTAATCGGTTTATAAATAATAGAGAGCTGAGATAACAAACATAATTTTTTTTAATTAAAAAAACAGTCGTCTTAATTTGTTTTTGTTACTTATTATGAATTTATCACATTTGCTTCTTTATTTTTAATTGAATTTAATTTGTGTGATGTCACTGCTCGGAATTTATAGAGCTATGAGCCCTTGATGCTTGAAATAAATAAATGAATTATTATATAACCTCCCCGTTTTTTTTGGAAGTCGGTTAAAAAGTAAATAAAAATACCTACTTTTATATTTGACTGGCCGCAATTCCACCGTGCACTCACTAAACGTAAATCATCTATCGCCGTCTTTTACTAAATAGAGACACAAGATAGAGATAGCAAGAATTATAGTGCTGTCAAATTAGTCAGATCTTAGTTCTCCATACAAACTTAGACGAGACCGTAGCGGGTGCCGATTTAAAACAAGTCTTAAGTGTCGCTAGTGTACGTTTTTCTTCGCGGCTTTAATCGGTAAACTCGTTTGACAGAACTAAAATGCATGCTATCTTTTTCTTGTGTTTCTATTAGTAAAAGACAGCAATAGCACTAAGTTTGGTTTAGCGGGAATCGACGCCATTATCTACTTAAATTAAGTTCAACGTACTGTCTACCGTAATACATACATCGATGGGTGCGACACATCCTCTGTTCAGGCTATGGAATGATACCGATCAAATGATACAATACACAGAAACTATTCCATTGTTTGGTTTTTACAGACTATAAAAACTTTGATAATAACTATGACGTAAGATAGCGCTGTTTTTTTTTTTTTTCTCTTTACTCTTATGAGGATTTTGGCGTCGCACGTCTTATGCATTTGCCAGTGTCAAGTATACTTATAAATTTCAAGTTTTGTTAGATATTATCAAACAAGTCATAGTCACAGTCAAAGGCGAGCAAAGCAAGTCACGGTCAAGTCCAAGTCATGCCCCAGTAAAGTGGTGAAAACTTTACTGAGCCTTCGATGGAGTTTTGGAAACAACACGAAAATTCACTTTTCACGATATTATATAATTCACCAACACTCGTGCGTGCTCACGAATACTTAACGGGTAAAAATTCACCGTTTTTACACATTAACACTCGAAATAACACAAGTTTTGGAAAATAATAAAATGACGCGACATGAATTCTTCACGTTCCCGCCAAAACTCGATAGCGCTGTTATTTCTAGAAGCTTAATCATTTTGTCAATTTGTCAAAACTCTCTTTTGTTTCTTACCGGCCAGCACCATCGGCGCTGGCGGTAGGAACTTACAGTATACATAAAACCTACATACATGTGATAAAGAGTTTATATACGTACATGAATATATTATTTACAATAAATATAAAAATTATACAACTAAAACTAATTATTTACATGATGAGTACGCCACAATCATTTACAATTAGTTAACTTTTTTATTCTTCTCGGTAGAAGTCTGTCGTCACGAAATCCATCTAAAAACTTCCTAAAAAACCTACCATAATTTATGACCCAGTCTGTAGCGAGTTTAGTTTTAATTATAGGGAAAACCCGACTCATTTTTTACCCCTTGAGCGATGCGGTTTTACCCTCAAGGGTCTAGAATTTTGTAAAAGATTTTTTATACAGACAAATAGGCTTGAAGTTTGCGAGTCCAGTGTGGGGGTAAGGATTACCCCCACACTGGACTCGCACATATCCATAGCATTCTATCCGAGGCAGCTAGAATGATTTACCGGCTGGCAAATTCTTTTCTCCAGGCCCTGAATGATTCTAACTAACTAAATAAGCCAACTAGGCAACCGAGTGGACCTAGAATGATGATGATGAATTATCATCATCATCAGAACTGGAGGAGGCAGTGTAGGCAGGCCTCCCACTAGGTGGACTGATGACATTGTGAAAGTCGCGGGCGACAGGTGGATGCAAATGGCAGATTGTCGTTTTAGTGTGACGCTCTGTGGGATACCTTTATTCAGCAGTGGATGTCTTCTGGCTTATGATGATGATTTCACTTAGTAGTAGACAGACAACAGAGAAATCTTATCGTTCTGTCCGTCTATCCAAGCTATTTGATATCACGCTTTATAATATTATTTTCCTTTACTAGCACTTAGGTTAAGTATGGCATCCCTGATACTAGATAATAATAATCTCTCTCGCACTTTTTTAAAAATTTAAAAATAATAATGATAGAGAGGAAATTAAGAAAAATAATTGATCATTTTAATATCTTTAGAATAGCTTTGCCAATTTTATAGTAGTTTTAATGTTATTATTTTTAATTGTGGCGAAGTTCGTCATGTCCGGCTGTCAGTCTGTCTGTCTCAATCCTTTACAGCCTTATAACTTCCAAAGTTATAAACTTACACGCATGAAATTTTGCACAACGATAGTCTAAGTATAGACCTACAGTTTCAAGAAATTTAAATACTTTTTTTTTACTTCTTCACCTACATAAAAATTCAGTTAAATTATCGATATTTTTTCCTTTCTGTATATTAAAAAATGTTGAAAAAGTGCGAACGAAATAACGAGAATCAGGGGAAAAAAACAGGCCATTAAAACATTTTGCTATGCTAACCACCAGGATGCTAACTCAACAAGACGAGAAGGAAAAAAAATGATTTCACACGAACACAACTTGAGTTGCCACAAGAACGTCATGATTTCATGCAAACTAAGCTAATCATGAAAAGTAAGCTAAGAATAGCTAAAAGTAAGCTAAATTAATGGCACGTCTCGACATTGACCTGCTTTCGTTAAAACGCATATTCACATTTTTAATGATGTAACACATTAACTGTTTTTTTTGTTTCGCGCTAGCTAAATGCTCGAATAGTAAGAGGCCAAAATTAAAAACTAAGCTTACAATATTTAACACAGATTTTTATTCAAGTCTAACTTAACCGTGAACTGAGCTAACTTACCGAAGAATTGTTAGGCGAGTCGAATTTACATTTTGAAAAGTGGGTTAGGACAATATTCGTATTGTTTACCGTTATTCTGATGAGTGCACGCTCCGTCAAAAGAAGCTAAAATAAGATCAACTTTTGAAAGAAGTTAGGTAGAAAGAGCTTTATTTTAAGCTAACTGTTCTCATCAACTAATTAATCTGTCCTGTTTTTCTAGCTTTTTCTTTACAAGGCTCTTTAATTACCCCTGCCCTGAATACGTGAGTAGCAAAATATGAATATAAAAGCTACCTACTTAAAAAGTTCGAAAACACGCTCTGCAATTTGAATAAGGAACCATTAAGAATTAAGCACTACAAAAAAGTTTCGTTAAAAAAGTTTGTTCTAAGCACTGACCTGATAAGTGCCTTGTGTCTTGCGCTGCCGCCGCCGCTGCCAGCAGCAGCAGCCAGCACCACCAGGCGCCCCTCATCATCACTACACCAACCACATCAACACAGCACACACGGTAACACACACAGGGTTTTTGGCACGATGAAAGTGGCGCGTTGGAAAGTTTGATGACGTGTCGTGTTTAGGCACTCGGAACGAGACGAGCGAGCAAAGCGGGCGCGAGCGAGCGACTGCCGGCCGGCGACAGGTGGGGTGGCCAGCAGAGGAACGCAGCCTGCCGAGCGGTAGCGGAAAACTGCTGGGAAATATCATCTATGAAAATTCATACTCCAGGGGCCAGTGAGACGCGGACGCCTTTTAAAATAACAACGTTTTGTTTCTCCGTTTCTGAAGTTACGTATCTTAAATCCCAGCTGCCGGCTTCCTTGTTTTCTGAAATACAATCTAAAGCTTTGCAGGGCCCGAGGTCAGAGATTATCGTATCTTCTATGTCTGCGTGTTTCATCTTCGACCATATATCGTCGGGTACCAACAGGCGAGTGAATGGTCAAATGGACACCTACGTCCAGAATAAAACTTTGAAAGGTGTTATGTTAGTCCTATATTAGCCTGGTCGTTAGATTCAAAATTAGATGCTTCTATTAGATATGTATTGACCGAGTGCAGCGAAGGTCCGAGTCTACTGGAACAACTCATTGTTTGCATGTACGATGTATGATCTTAATCGTATGTTCGTCCGATGGTAGCATTGCAAGCCTATCTATTAATTATCATATATCCGATCTTCTTGAAATTTTATAGGCAAGTAGTTCATTTCAAAATATTTTTTAAATATAAGAAAAATCGATATGGTAGTAGAGAAGCTATGGGGTCTCGAGATCTCAGTTCAGCGCAAATGATTCTACTCCATAAATTACCAGCATCTTAAAACACATTTCCTCTATTATTTGGAAATCGTATTCGCTACCCCATAGACAAAAAATCTCCCTAAAAATTGGCAGCGCCTTCGACGCTCGTCACCCGACCGCTCACACAGGTGGTCGCGCCGCCACAGTATACCAACCAGTTAGTACGGCCGCGACGCCATAGATTACAACCCAGTTAGTATCTCCGCGTCGCAGGTAGCCAGCGAGCCTACAATTCGGTTTTACTGTTTTACTCGATTCGCACCTTTTCTTGTCTTTTTGTGGCTTAATCTTGAGTTTTTGATGACTGGATCACGTGGTTTGAGGCTTTGATTTATTGAGAAATTGAATTGTATAAGGGTCACCGCAGACGAAAGACTTTTTAGTCGGCGGAGGAAAAAACTTTGCGATGGAAAGATATGTAGATAGGAGAAAATTCGGACGAGACGAGTCCTCCGGCAAAACCGTATTTTTTTTTGCTAATATGCTAACATTAAGTATAATAAGTATTTGCTTATTATGCTTATTCATAAAAGTTGGCTGCCGCTACTATTTACTGTTATCAATTTATTAATAGGTCTAAGAATTGCAAAGCACACAGAAACTAAAATTTGTTCTATGGTGCCATCAAACGGATCATCGATAAGCGATCGATAAACTATTTATAAAACCAGCACCCTTATTGTGAACGTTCGTGATTCTGATTGCGAGAGCATGCCATCCCGCTCGTGCCAGCATAGTCGCACTATGCGCGGTCCCGCTCGCGCACGCTCAGTATCACGATCAGAACATCCATAACAAGGGAGCAGTAGCCTAAGCATATCCCTACTCTAGCCCTAGCTAGCATAACTAGATATACTATTGAAAAAACGTTCGTTCGTATTCGTTAGCAAAATGTATGAAAAGTTTTATTACGGCTGACGCCTCGCTGTCAAAGAGAATATTTTATTCGACCCTCGACAGGTGGTTAGCGTGCCGGCCGAGCAGGAAAGGGACGCAGGCATATATTATGTAATTACTCCTGGCAGAGAGGGCAGAAGGCAGAGTTGATTGCAAAGATGCATTGCCAAGAATTTATGAAGTTTTTGAAAAATCCTGAGCAAGAAATGAATTACCCCTCCAGAAAAAAAAATATATGTGTCAAGCTTGTCCAAGTTAGCCTGCCACTAGCTAGGCTATTTAAATGTAAAAAAAATACATTACCATTATTTTAATAAATAAATAATTCATACTGCAAAGTGCAGGCAGTAGTGTGCAAACATTACTGTGTGGGCAATTATCTCAGGGTGACGGGGGCAGTGCATTGCCGCGCATGGGTTTGAACTGTCGAGGTTCAAAATTCTGGGTGGCACTGAACTGTTATGGGCAAGCGTGAAGGCAGATGAGCGACATGCTCGTCTAGTCACTAAAATACATTAAAAAAAAAAAATGTCTCCGTGTCTGCTTTTTTTGAAAGTTGGCAGCCCTTGTCTGGAGATGGACGGCCGCGGATGTGTGTTAGCCACAAGCGGAGGAGAATACACCGTGAAGTTTTGTTGGGCTGGATTTCCACACCCGCATCACCGCACCGGTCAGCCGGAGGCCAGTGTTGCTCTGTCACCGCACTGTCTCCCAGTGGCAGCCCGGTATGCGTGCGTATTTCAAAAAAAGAAAGGGCCTCGGGGTAGCAGTAGGTGGGCTTAATGACATGCTAACTAGACGTTTGACAACAGCTCATTGTGAACGGTACTTGTACATATTGTGGTCGAAAATATATCTAGCATTCCCTCCTTTGGGGTGCTTTGGGTTTGGTTACGAATACTTGCTAGTAAAAAAATACATCTCAAGCATCGTAGCTGAAAACATATATATTTAATTTAAAGGCAAGTAGGTGGACAAAAAGTAACAGAACGAGACTTACCTACTTATTTGATTGCATTTTGATTTATTTTCCATTATCGGGTTCTAAGCGCCTGACAGATTTACTGTAGCATTTTGTATTTGCTTCGATACATAAGCTATTTATTAAATGGGTATAATCCCAAATAACCCGGCTGTACCCCAAAGTAGTCAGGCATCTTGTGAAGATTTTCTAATCGTTAATAAAAAATGGTACTACCACCGCAGATTCCACACTCAAGGCGATCGCAGTGCACCGCGCATCGGTAAAAATACATGTATAAAACTTTTTTTGTCTCATTGGTTTATTGCTAGGCGCGAGTAAGCGTAACTTGATATAGCCGATGAGAACGCTTGGTCGCAGTCCTCGCAATCTGTGGTTCCCTCCAACTTTGGGTAGATTTTGTCAGAACAACGATCTCGTAATACTTTAACTATAATATACGTGTTGTGTACGAAAACTACTAGACCTACTAAGCCTATAATGCACGAAGGTGAAAAATGTAGGTCATCATCAGCCGTAATATTTCCACTGCTGAACATACGCCTCCCCGCTAGATCGCCACACCGAACGACATCGTGCCACTTGCATCCACCAGTTCCCCGCGACTTTCACAAAGTCGTCGGCCCACCTAGTGGGAGGCCTGCCTATGCTTCGTCTTCCGGTTCGTGGTCGCCACTCAAGAACTTTTCTTCCCCACCGGTTATCGGTTCTTCGAATGATATGGTGTGCCCATTGCCACTTCAGCTTGCAAACTCTGAAAGCTATATCGGTGACTTTGGTTCTTCGGCGAATATCCTCGTTTCGGATTTTATCGCGCCAGGAAACTCCGAGCATAGCTCTCTCCATTGCCCGCTTTGTGACTCTGAGTTCCTCCAAAAGGCCCGTAGTCAAGGACCACGTTTCAGTTCCAAATGTCATCACTGGCAGAAAACATTGATTGAAGACCCTTGTCTTCAGGCACTGCGGGATTTTGGACGAGAACCGAGAAGATATCACGCAATTTCCCGAACGCTATCCATCCGAGTTGGATTCTTCGGGCGACCTCTGTGTCGAACTTGGATTTACCTAACTGGAAAGTCTGTCCAAGTTATAATGGTCATATTTTATCCAGTGTCAAGCTTCGTAATATTTCAAGCTTGAACGAAGAGCCTGTACAGTAAAGTTTTCTTGACTCTCGTGGAGAATTTCAGTTGCCTAAAAATTGGCCATTGGCCATCTATAAATGGACATTTGTTTATATGGTTTGGTATAGACACAGATGAATGGTATAGATGACTTGGTAAATATATAATAAAATTATCCATCTATAATTAGGTACTTTCCCAATCAGTCCAAGCCACAGTAAACGTTAATAGTATTCCTATCTCCGTATAAACCGTATCTCTATGTGAATGTGGTTAGTAATAAATTATATATCTATGATTTGTATTCAAAAAGTGTTCCATCATAGACCGTATCGTTATAATTTAATGAGCGTTTTGTATTCGTGAATTTCGTGGTGAAAAGGCGTCATTCAGTTCGCGCTATTCACATACATTAGAAGATTAGACAAACAGTTTTATTTAAATCGTGCAGGAAACATCAATAACATCGTATTCTATTTCGCATTGCTGTTCACTTTTTGTCAAATAATGATATTGAATTGATCTCTAACGCGACAAGGCATAAAATAACTCTGAGGCACAGAATTCTCCTTATAATAATGTAATGAGGCGTTTTCCAAAAAAAAAGAAATCCTGGTTATAAAAGTACCCAATAGATGGCGTTAGATGTACCTTGCGATTTTCTGTCACTGTCAAGACATGAAAGACAAAAAATGTACGTGTGCCTTTTTTTTTCTCGTGTTTTTTGGCTCGACATGTTTATTTAGACAATTTCAAGTAACGTAACTATGTATTTGACTTCATTTGAAATATTACAATAGTTGACACTGGCTAAATACACAACGTGTGGAGCCACAATTTACGATTTAAAAAATAAACATAAAATATTTCGACAGAAATGACAATGACAGGTAAAACGGTAGGTCTGTTACGCCATCTAGTAAGTATTTTAGAACTACTTTTTTTTTTTTTGAAAACGCCTCATTGCTCTAAAGTAATTTTATGGTAGAATGTACGCTAGTATACATTCTTATCTATGGTAGAATGTACAAAGATTAAGATGTCAAATAGAATAAAAAAATACTAATGTCAAAATATTGTTCACTGTTATGTTTCAGGGTCCGCGTCAAACAGAGACGAGTGCTTGACGTGTGTTGTTGTTTCTTTCACACTCGTTATTCCGGTATATCGCATATCTCATTCAATCTCCTTATGCTAGTAAAATAATAACAAAAACGTAACAAAACAAAGCAAATTCATTGATTTGTTGATCACAAATTGTTGATTACGTAGTATTACATACTCTTTGTTGTTGATTATTGGTGGCGGTGTCGCATCTTGTTTCCAATGTTTAGTTGTTTACCGATTATTCTCTAATTGAGACATTTAGTATAAAACTTCGTCATGTCGACGCCTGAGACACCGGACCTATTATTTTTTGATACATTCTCACACGACACCAGCGAGGTAACGAAAAATCCGCATACAAATCTGTTTACGTTAAAACATTTTCGTATATTTTGTTAATTTTGTGTTACAGGAGCTGAATTTAGACCTCGTACAGTTTCCGAAGTCTGTTTACGTGAGGGAAATACGGATTATTCCTCTCGGGGCGCGGGTTGAAGGCGATTTTCCGGGAGGTGTGAGACTTGGCGCGACTAATCCTACAAAGTTTCACATAGATTTCTTTGTGAATGACCTGAGCAAGCCTGGAGCGTCTACGTTCGAGGCCCTGGGCAGCTTGGAGTACTGCCAGAATGGACAAATACATATGGAGTGCAGCACTGAGCAAGACCAGCCGAGAATTCCTACTGATGGTCTTGTGCTTAAAGGTTAGGATTTTTAAATGTTATTATTCGTGGCACTGACGCTCGGTTCAACAAAAATAGCACAGTCGTGGCGCGCTTAGACCCCACGCCGAAATGTGTGGGTTAACATCCCAGATAAGTTTAGTTTAAGATAAACATCAACAAGTGAAGATAACATCGGAAGAAAATTATAGGTAAGAATTCGGGAGTACTGGCTAAGTACCAAATCGATAACGTATTGCCTAGCACCTGACTGTGTGTTCTGATAGCCTCTTATTAGAGCCAGTTCTTAGTACTTAAAGGCTGGGCTAGGTGAGATACTACCTCCGACACACACTCTGACCTCAGGTAGCTTACAAACAAACCTATCCTGTCAACCAAATAACAGGTCAATATTAAACTTTCTGACCTTTCAAATCGAAATTTTTAACTGCCTCAAAATTCATAATTTTGTTTTATTATTATTTACTAGCAGTGCCCACTACTATTTACACCTGCTAAACTGTAGAAATAGTATATTTTTCCGGGATAAAAACTAGCCTATGTGTTAATCCAGGGTATAAACTACCTTATACCAAATTTTATCCAAATTGTTCAGCAATTACGGAGTTGACTGGGAACAAACACAGTTACCGATTTACATACTGACACACTTATGCACAGACATCTACACAAATCTTTATTCCAGAAATGTTGGAGGAAAGCGTGGGGTATGGGGACTGCAACCAAGTGCTCTCATGGGCTATCTCAAGATTACTCCTACTCATGACTGGCAATGAACCGATGAGAGTACATTTTATGTGTGGTGGGTGATCAAACTGCACCACCGATGGTTGGTGCAGTTTGATCGTCCTGCGGGCTTATCCCCTTACTTTGAAAAGTTTGTGATTCTGATTGCGAGAGCATGCCATCCCGCTCGTACCAACTTAGTCGCACTATGGGCGGTCCCACTCGCGCTCTATCAGTATCGCTTTCAGAGTTATGGGCTAAGCCCGCCGAGTGTGGAACTGAGGTGTATAATTACTAATTGTATTCCCATAAGCTCGGCCATATGCTTAAGTTGTGCTGCTGCTGATTGCGTTTGGTTCAAAGCAAGTGCAATGCCTTAAATGTGTGTTGTGATGCTTAGCTTATGGTAGGCCATCATCTTCATCATCCACAGAATGGATGATGAACTTATCGAACTGCTGGGTATAGGCCTCTCTCTTGCTACGCCATCTGCCTCGGTCCTGTGCTAATCTGGTCCAGGTTCGATCCGTGATGGTGACGGTTTCGGAAACCCATCTCGCAGCTGGACCACCAACGAGCGGCCTACCTGTTACCTGGTAGGCCATCGCCGTGTTGAATAACATAATATTATTATATTAGTCGAATTTGAAGCCATGGTAGTAGTAGGAGCATGCTCACCTCGCATTCCTAAAAACGCGGGTTCGAACCCGGGCGGGACCGATCCTATAAGTTCTTTGGAACTTACGTACTGATATACCACTGGCTTTTCAGTAAACGAAAATATCTTGAGGAAACCTTCATATTTCCGGAGAAGAAATTCAATGGCATATATAAATCCGCCAACCCGCACTGGGCCAACGTGGTGGATATTGCTTAACACCCTTCGTGTGTAGGCCGATATCGGAGCAGTGGGATGTTTAAATGCTGATGCAGTTGGATTACATCATAAACATTAACCCACAGAATTATTGATATTATTATTGTTGTCTTTCATTTACCAAAAATCACAATTACCAGAATCCGCTAAATTATAACTAAAATAAATAAATATTGGTGAACGCTTTTCACAAAGCGCCATCTAGCACCAAACTAAGCAAGCTTTTACTATGGGAACCACATAAGTGATAGAATAAATAAATATATATTTATTTTTTTACTACAACAACTACAATGGTACCATGCACATGTTGCATCAATGTGTAATTAAACAGATAGGATTCATAATGATTAATAATAATTATTGGTGTGTTCGGTTAGCCCTAAGGCCTGAGGTGGCACAAATAACTGTTACAAACGCCAAAACTGATCACAATAATCAAAAGCAGCGTTTGTTTTGGGAATGTGTGATGAAAAGTTGCATTTTTTAAAGTTTTCATTCACTGCTATATTATTCGAAATTGAAAATGGCATGGTCCATTTAATGTAGATAATATTTTTCCAATGAGTTTTAAAATTGCCTTTATCCATAGTGTAATGCCTTGTCAAATACTAATATTGTTATCATAGACTATGTGTAAAGGGACTTTAATGTAAAAGTCCAAGTTCAAAAGCACTTAATGGATAAATAAATCCACTGTTTTTACCAAATTTACACTCGATATTACCTATCTATACAAGTTTTGGAAAAAAATACAATGACGTAACATGACTTCTTCACGTTCCCGCCAAAACTGGTCGAACCCTTGTTTTGTGTCTTATTTTAGTTACATTTTGTGATGACTAAAATCAGCGTTCTTGTAGTTCGCGTCAGGAAAACTAGATGGCGTTCACAAACGAGCGGCGTTTTCTGTATCGCGACAACGAGATTCACCACGAATGGATAATAGCTTTCGGTGTTAAATACTACCGGTATCGCTTCTCGGCCTTTTGGCTAAGATCAAAGTGTAGTATCTGTTCTTTTCAGCTTAAGGTCCTTCGTTTGAGTCCGCTAGGTAGGTAGGCGCCAAGAGATGGCGCTGTCGTTGAAAACTCAATTGAGGTAATCTGCCCCAGTTTTAATTCACTTTGCGACCTCTTACTATTGTTATAAACACATCTCAAAAATAATAGAGCCCATTAATAGCTGCACTCGACTGAAAATTCAAATAATGTTCAACGCCTGTATGCACGCATGAACATTACGCACACATGCGAATTCAAAACGGTTACAAGCAAATACGAAATTTCGTTGCTCTGTATATCGTCTCGGTGGCCGAAGTCATCAGTTTGATTAGGTCGCGCTCGTGAGGTTCTGGGTTCGAACCCCTAAAATTAGGTAGTATTATTTTTTATAATTTAATTTCGAGAATACTATTTATTTTAATTTTTGCTGTGGGTTTCTTGACAAACTTATTCAAAATTAGTAACGAAACTTATAAAAGTATATATCTACATAAACCTAATATTGTCGCATAAATATTTAAAATGCGAAAGTTCGTGTGTAAGTGTGTAAGCATGTAAGTTTTTTTTTTTGTTATTTGGTGACGAGACGAGCAAGTTACTCAGCTGATGTTAAGCTTCACGCTTGCTCATAACAGTTCAGTGCCACCCAGAATTTTGAACCTCAACAGTTCAAAACCATGCGCGGCAATGCACTGCGCTCATTACTCTGAGATATTAGATGTTAAATCTCTGTGCCCAATAATTACGCTGGAAACATTGCCCTTCAATCCGGAACACAGTGATGTTTTGCACACTACTGCTTGACGATTGAATAACTGGGTCCCTGGAATAACCCCATATCGGGGGTTCTAAAGGCACCGAGTCTGGTACCTTCCGAACAAATTTTCCACTTTTTTTCGTTTTTTTTCAAATTAATTTCGAATTTTACATACCTAATACCTAATGAAATGAACCTAATGAAATATGCAATACCCAAAAATGTTGTGTTTTCCGCGTCGATAGACATTATTCTGCGACTAAAAATATGGATTTTAGACCCGGGTTAGATTAATTTAGTCCATAGTAGGTACTGTTGTTTGTTATTTGTTATTTACAACACACAAAACTAACTTATAGGTAGGTATGTAGTTCATCTGTGGTATGTAGGTAGGTAGGTTGGTTGCTTGGTTGGTGGCTAGGTAGGTATTATTAGTATAATGTGCATATTTTGATCGCGCAGCACGAAATATTCAAGATTTTCATATACCTCTATCTACCACCTTACCACCTACCTATATAGGTACCATACCTATAGGCACCTTTTACAAAAAATCTATTATTTCACTAAGAAGGAAGTTTTTCAGAATTTTTTCAATATTTTTCCCGGGATCAGTGAGCGTGCGCGCAACGAGATCATACATAAAAATGCAAAAACCACATTCATCATCATTATTGAGGTGAATTTTTTTCCAGAAATTTTGCATTATTTTTCCTGGCAGCACTGATGGAGCGCGCACCGAGCCCCATACTCAGAAATGCCGAATTCCAACAAATTTTAGATATGGGGTTATTACTTAGTCACACCAAAATGCGAAAGTTTGTGTGTATGTAAGTAGGTATGTTAGTATGTAAGTGTGTTTGTTCCCGTTCAAATCTGTAACAGCTGCATGGATTTTAATGTAATTTGGTATGGAGGTAGCCAAATTTAGGTATGGTAGCCTCCATTCCAAATTTCATCCAAATCCGTTCAGCCGTTACAGAGTTTATACCGCGGGTGAAACCGCGGGGCGCATCTAGTATCCTATAAATTTTGAAAGTAGCTCTGTCTTTCTGTTTGTTATCTGTTCACGATAAAACGGCTGGACCGACCTTTACGAATTTTGGCAAAGGTATTCTAGTAAAATAAAATATTTTTTAATATAATCATTTTATGTATTTTTTAAGAAATCTCGTTACGTTAGGGAGAAGGCTGATGATGATGATGGAAAATTTTAAATCGATGACCGCAAATGTAAAACGCAGTCGGACGGGTAGAAATCCCCCCATTGCTATGAAAATGGGTAAGAAATCTCGGTACGATAGGGAACAGGCGGATGATGATGATAATGATCCTTAAAATCTATGACCGATAAACGACGAAGGTCTGTGACGAAGGTCACAGTTGGACGGGTACCAATCCCCCCATCGCCATGAAAATGGGTAAGAAATCTCGGTACGATAGGGAACAGGCTAATGATGATGATGATGATATTTAAATCTGTGACCACAAATGAAATTCGCAGTTGGACGGGTAGAAATCCCCCCCATCGCCATGAAAATGGGCAAGAAATCTCTGTACGCTATCAACAGGCTGATGATGATGATGAATTTTAAATCTATGACCGAAAATTAAAATCGCAGTTGGACGGGTAGAAATCCCCCATCGCCATGAAAATGGGCAAGAAATCTCTGTACGTTATCAACAGCCTGATGATGATGATGATGAATTTTAAATCTATGACCGCAAATGAAATTCGCAGCTGGACGGGTAGAAATCTCCCCATTGCTATGAAAAATGGGTAAGAAATCTCGGTACGATATGGAACAGGCTGATGATGATGATGATGAATTTTAAATCTATGACCGAATCACATGCGAATTCAAAACGGTTACAAGCAAATACGAAATTGAGTACCCGATTTTCGGCGTTCCACCTATCAGTTCGACTGGCCGAGCGGTCGAGTGGACGGATTTTCATTATGCTTCGTTTTGTAGTGTGTCAATGAGACGAAGGATCAATCCTCATTTGAAAATTACTGTTTTTGTAGATTTTTGTTCTTTTTGTGCTATTTTTTTACAAAATAAGTTATCAAACAACACAACAAACACCACACACAAAACTAACTAACTAATAGGTAGGTAGGTAGGTAGGTAGGTTGGTTGGTTGGTTTGTTGGTAGGTAGGTAGGTATTATTAGTATTATGCACATATTTCAATCGCGCAGCACGAAATATCCAATATTTTCATATACCTCTATCTACCACCTTACCACCTACCTATATAGGCACCTTTTACAAAAAATCTATTATTTCACTAAGAAGGAAGTTTTTCAGAATTTTTTCAATATTTTTCCCGGGATCAGTGAGCGTGCGCGCAACGAGATCATACATAAAAATGCAAAAACCACATTCATCATCATTATTGAGGTGAATTTTTTTCCCCGTAATTTTGAATTATTTTTATACTACTATATATTTATACTACCGAGCCCCATACTCAGAAATGCCGAATTCCAACAAATTTTAGATATGGGGTTATTAGTTAGTCACACCAAAAATAAATATTATAAAGAGGAAAGATTTGATTGTTTGTTTGTTTGCATTGAATAGGCTCCGAAACTACTGAACCGATTTGAAAAATTCTTTCGCTGTTGGGAAGCTTTTTAGCTTTCTTTATATATATATTTTTTTTGTAACTTGACGCAAATAGAAGGGTTTTGTGTGTGTATTATAATTTTTATTTTTTTGTTATATACACGTGCGAAGCCGGTGCGGGCTGTAAAGGATTCAAACAGACAGACGGACAGACAGACAGACAGTCGGACATGACAAACTTATAAGGGTTCCTTGTAGTACTACGGAACCCTAAAAATTTATAAATGGTTACCTATGTCAAAGTCCTCAAAATACAAGAATAGGGGTTCATTTTTATACATATAAACTAGTATTTCGCGAGGCTGCACGGGCCGCGTGCGGGCCCGCGGGGCGGTCCTGCAATTGGGTATGGCTAGATCGTTTAGGTCGACTTGTAAAGTTAAAAAAAAAGGAGGAGCATGATGAAAACGGGTAAGCTACCCAACAGCGAAATAATTTTTCAAATCCGTTCAGTAGTTTCGGAGCCTATTCAATGCAAATAAACAAACAAACAAAGAATCAAATCTTTCCTCTTTATAATATTGGTATAGATAGATTATTCTATCATCATCAATAGTTGTCGCAACGCACGCGATGTAAAGGATATTTTAGGTATTTTTTTTTACATCTTGGGTTACATTATTCGAGTTTTAGTAAGGATCCCAAATTTTTTAAAAATATAATATAATATAGTATAGGGATAGTGTAGCTTCCCAACAGTGAAAGAATTTTTCAAATCGGTTCAGTAGTTTCGGAGCCTATTCAATGCAAACAAACAAACAATCAAATTTTTCCTCTTTATTATATTGGTATAGACTATTCTTTCATCATCAATAGTTTCCGCAGTGCACGCGAAATACATCATCTTGGTTTACATTATTGGAGTTTTAGTAAGGATCCCTAATTTTTTTGAAAATATAATATAACCTATGTCACCCGGGGATAGTGAAGCTTCCCAACAGCGAAAGAATTTTTCAAATCGGTTCAGTAGTTTCGGAGCCTATTCAATGCAAACAAACAATGAAATAAATAAACAATCAAATCTTTCCTCTTTATAATATTGGTATAGATAGATTAGGTAACCAAATCAAACACTGCACTGCACACCGATACCGAATCTCGCAACGTCGCAATTATCGAAGGCCGCCCGCGGACTAAGCCGCGATGCAAGGATACCTAGTCTCGCTCACACACGCTCCGACAAGCTGGCAACGTCGCGTAAACCGCGTGACGCGCGCGCGGCACAACCAGTGTATAATGCGCGGCGCATAAGTTGAACAATGCGCAGTAACATATTTATAGGTCTCAACTGAAGTGCGGTATGGGGTGCGATGCGGGGAAAGTGACTCCAAGCCCGCGCGCATGCGCTAAGACTATTTTTGTCCCCCGACACCCGCGCACACGCTCCTTGCGCCTGAGAGTACTGTCGCGCACGGCATTTTCACTTCAAGTGTGAATAAAATGCATCGACAGCCAACATTAAGGAGACAAGAGAGAAGGATGGTCTTCGTATATAGTAAAGTCACAGTCTAGTTCACGTAATGCCCCAGTAAAGTGGTAGAGACTTATTAAGGACTTTACTATGGAGTTTTGTAAACAACACGAAAATATTTTATACTTAATATGTAGTATTTATTAAGATAGCCATAGTGATTTTGAGTAGTACTGACTCTGTGGATAAACCTCATATATATAGTTTTTTAATATATACTTTTAAAAGTTTTGAATATTTATAACAATTATTTATTATTTACTTCCCTAAAACATGCAAAATTACCAATCGATTCAAAAGTTGCGATTATCTTCTACGTTTCGCGGGAAACCGCAACGTAACACTTTTCTCTACTATTGTACCTGCGCAGAGGTCAGCCATTTTTGTTCAACTTACGCGCCGGGGATTATACACGATTTTTGCAAGATGCACCCACACATCAATATTTCACGCACACCATGATCGCATGATTCGCATGTAAAGAACACACCACTACATTCGTAAAATTTGTCGTAATTATTGGGTTGAAAAATGGTATTTCCTAGCCATGAACATTTTAAATTATCGACTTTGCGATACTTAGAGGCCAAATTAGACCTATGTTAAGTCATGCCCAGTTCAAAATCGTAGTAGGACGCCTAAAAAGGCGTCGATAGTTTTGTATGAAAGTCGAAGGACCTTAATATCTGAAAGTTCCCTCATTGAGGGACCAGTATATTAAACTGATTTTTTTAACTCGACGGGATGTTCGGGGCTCGCTCCACTCCCGTCACGGGTCGGCCCGGCATTGCAGTGCCGCCGGGATCGGCCCACATAAAATATATAGTGAAACTAAGAATAGTTTCTCGGAAAGTATTTAGTTATCTCGTAAGTTCTAAAAAACTTGAACGTGACACTAAAGGACACCTCTCTACCCATGTATACTACTTTTATCATGCGCGGAAATTACGAAAACAAAAAAAAAACAAATGCCAAATGCAAATGTGGACATTACAAAACGTTCTATCCTTTACTATGGGTTTGATTCTATACTATGGTAATTGCTATCATGTACCTTACTACGTTTTAAAATCTATTTTTATTATTGGGTTAGCTGTCAGGTATTTATAATAATAACTATAAAGGTGCTTTAACATAATTGTTAACGCACTTCTAATGCCTGTACTGTTTGTATCTTAATGTGATTTAAGGGGATTTATGCCATGAGCATAAATCTAATGCTGATCGAAGCCTCATCAAGAAAAACAAATCACATTTTTGGAGCAGTCCCAAAATATGTCAATGTCTTAGAATTAAATTTTGTTTTTCAGGCTGGTACACAACAATTACCCTCGCAGTATACGGCAACTTAACCCAAGTGGCCCCAGAAACCCCCATTGGAGTGAACCCTCCCCCCGCTGCACCTCGCCCCTCCGTAGCCCGAGAGCCGCCGGTCCAACCAGTCGTCCAGGCCCCTGAATGGACACAGGAGCCACCCAACCCCATTCCAGCTTACACTGGCAACGTTGCTGTCTCCAACCCAGATGCATACGGTCCTAACAACTATCCGGACAACTATGACACTTACAGACCGGATTACTACGAACCTGATGCCCCGAAAGATCCAAGGACTTATCATCATATGGAAGAACCGGAATGGGACAAAAGAGACATCAGCTGTGAAAGAGAAGGCAGATTGAGACGCAGCTCTCGCTCTATGGAGTTAGAAAGGGATAGGAGAGAAAGAGACAGTAGAAGTCGTAGAAGGTCGATTGATAGACGCAGTCGCGAATCTTCTAGGATAAGGGATAGGAGTAGAGATGAAATGATAGATCGAGGGCGTTCCAGATCGAGAACTCGAGATAGGGATTATATCGCCAAAGGCGAGTACAGGCCGGTCAGTCGCTCGCGATCGCGCAGCTTGGACAGGTTGCGTTCTTCAGCAGACCACGATTGGGACAGGGGTTCATACAAGAAGGACGATTATAGACGCAACAGGGACACGTCTTACGACCGCTCTCGAGCCGGATCATACGACAAAGACTCCACTTCGTACGGTCGCCGGTCGCCATACGATAAACGCGCGCCTTCATTCGAACGAAAACCGTTCGAGAAACGTCTATCGCCGTACGAAAAACGCGGGGCGTCGTACGAACGACGCGCGCCGTCGTACGAAAAGCAAAGCCCCTATGACAGGAAGCGGCATTCGCCTTACAGCCGCATTAGAGGGTCGAGCTACGGCAGCAGATCCCCAAGTCGCGATGACCCTAGAAAGAGGCCTAGAACACCTCCCGGTGAAAGCAGTCGGAGGCCTTTGTCTCCAAGAGAAGGCGAAGTATCTAGCCCTATTAACTCTATCAGGTCTGAAGAAGCTGTTGACTACGATAGAGGCAACAAGCAAATCCCAAGGGTCGACTTTTATCATCAGAGTTATCGGCATAAGAGTTCTATTAGAAGCCCGTCAGAAGAAGCCGAGCGGCCATATACAGAGCCGCAGCATTCAAGTCTTGTCACAGTTCCAATAGTTGACAATCCTCCAGCTAAAGTTATTGAATCTCCAATCCACGCCGACGAAGAAAAGTCAATGGATGCGGAACAATTTGAACCGATTCTCTCCGATGAAGATATCTGTGACGATCTCGAAGGTTCTGCCTATATGGAGGTCGATTATGAGGTCAACGAGTACTGTGGAGTGGACGATATCATAAAATATTACAACCCGTTCAAAACTGAATGGAATAGATACGAATATGTCAACAAAGTTCACCTGCTAAGTGACAAAAAAGACTGTTCCAAAGATGTTTTAACAGCTTCTTTCGAAGAGCTATGCGACGCCAGCCCAGACTTATCCAAGCTGTCTGAAATGGCAAAAGCAGCTAAAAAGTTGGAACAAAAAATTACTGTTAACACATTTACTTCAATTGAAAACTCTTTGCGAGAAGATTGGGTCCATCAATGTGAACAAGTGTTTGTGTCGACGACAAATCTGTGCAAAAACAGCGATATTATTCTTAGAATCATCCCTGTACAGAAAAGCGAAGAAACAGAAGAATTTGCGGACATTTTCGATTTGCTTGCGAACTTCTGCAAGATTGGCCTCGCCTTTGAATTGGCTCTGGCCCAGCAGCAGCCTACGTACAAAATTCGTCACATGAAATGTGGCATTCGTCTCGCAGAGGCACTCACTTCTCACGGCCATAACGAGAAAGTCACCAAGATACTTTTGAATAAAGGAATCGATCTCCCCATGCTACTTCTAGAGATCTATTCAAAAGAATACATGGCGTTGAGCATTCGTCTCATGATCTTAAAAGCTCTTAACTCATGCCTTTCCTCCAAACTGGCTATAGATAATTTTATGAAAGATACAGTTTTCCCCAAATTTGATAAAAATGAAACTGACAGGAAACCTAAAAATGGATATCAAGCTCTCGTTTCGATCATGCAGTCGAACCCCCTGACGAGAATCAAGTTTTCCATCAGTGCTTTAATAAAGAAACTCAACATTTACGAGCTACTGGGAAAACTGCAGGACACAGTCTTAAAAACTAATAGCACTACAGAAGCGGAGCTCACTGAAAATGATACGAACTTCATAGTAGATGCGTTAGATGAAGTCTTATACATGTACCGATCTCAGTGTTTCCATATATCCCAACCGAAGCGATTCCTGCCAGTTTCGGCTCAATTCGACATCAACAAAGAATGCTCCAACGAAGGTCTACTCGAATTCTTCAAAATACACAAAATACTCGAAGTGTGCCTTTACCTTTTGACAAAACCTTCTACTTGTAATAACTTAGTTGTGATCAGTCCAATCCACGATTTGATATACGAGCTGGTACATTCGGAGAGCGGTCTTCACTTCTTGTACAGCAATTTGGAAATGAGTGAACTGCTTTTCAAGACTTTGGTCCAGCCGTACGGGCAGAACCCGGATGAATTCATTTTCCCCCACGATTTGAGCAACTATACTGATCTGCAGGTTTTGGGGCTAGAAATGGCATACAGGCTACGCGCGATATATCATTTGCAGTCTATATGTGATTTGCAAGCAGGGAAACCGGAAGAAAACGATCTAATAGATAGACTCCAATCCTTATATTGCCTGTGCTTTGGAAGTATTGGAAGAACAGCGGTCCCCGACGTCATCGTGATGGGAGACAATGCCGACAGCCTCATGGAAGTCTTCGAAACGGATTTAAAAACTAAAGGAAAGAACGAATCGCCGTCGAAGCAGAAATCGCCAGCTAAGGGATACGCTATAGAACTGATCGTTTCTGCGATTCGTTTCTCCGCTCACGTGCCTTTTCTAAAGAAATATGGTCAGAGACTGATAAACGTGTCGAGAGAACATGATAGATTTGAGCCGAGCGTTTCAAGCGTCTTGCAAGAGGTCATTCCATACCTCAAGCCTATAGAAAAAGCGACTGTTCTCACAGGGGAAGACATGGCAGAACTGATCGAGATCATAAAAGTTAGCTCCGAACATGCCCCCGACTTACCAGGCGAGCTGACCACTTGCCTTAGAATCTTGAGACATTTCTGCGTATCGGATTACGAGAAAAACATCACGATAGCCAACGAAACGGCGACGGAAGAATACGTGGAATTGAAATACAAATATAACGTTCTACAGCTTTTCTCGCTGGATGGTGTGGCGCATTTGACGGGTATATTGGAAAAATTGGCTGTACATTTCGACCAACCTAGCATGCACACATCATTCTTTGCCTCAGTGAAAGGGTTGCACCTGGCGCAAATGATCCTGCCTTGCTTGAGGCTCGTTGATGAAATGTTGGCGCGTGTCGTGCGCTGTCGCGGGCCAAGGTTTAGAGATCTGACCGCTGCGCCAGTTTTACTGAAGACTTATGGAATAACCAAGTCTTTTCCCGTCGGTTCTGTTGGATACAGGACCGCAGCCAAAGCCGCGGAGGCAGCCGTAAGAGCTTTGTTAGCATACGCGCAACCCATAGCAGATGACGCAAATGATGGAGACTCAATTCGTCGCGGTCCATGGACGTCTCTGTGCTCAGAAGTGATCTCCTACACTATGACAGCCCCTTACACATTCGTTCCCGGTCTTTTAGTCTTCTCGGAGTTGCTTCCGCTGCCATTACCGATGCATACGAAGACCACGCCTACCGAAAGAGAACTGGCTGACGCTGCCAATGAAAGACGATTGTGGTCTGCGCATCTTCACGCTTTATCTAACGATTTGACAGACTTGATCCAAATAATTTGCATGTCGACATACAGGCCAGTCGTTCACATGCTAAGAAGGGTCTGTGTACAAATTGCTGATTTGGCTCCTAACACAGCAGCGACCGTGGCTAAAGCCGCCATCGGTGCAGTGACCAGAGAATTGAAGCAGGGAGAACCGGCGTCCGCTAACACTGCAAGAGTTATGGGCTTTCTAGCGTGCTTGGTATCGGACGCTCCTGTCAAATGCGCAGTGCTTCACGCGATGAATAGTGGAGGACCTCGTGCTAACGACGTCCAAAATGCACTTTGCGGTGTCCTAAGCTTAGCAAACGCATCAAACGAGCACGCTGCTGCGCAAGAGTTCGCTGCTCACGCTTTAGCAGCCATATGTGACGTGGAGATCACTTTAACACCCGCGACCTCACTCGATCTTTTGATCGCCAACTCTCTACCTAACAAGGAAGCTTTAGCGGCACTTTTGGAAGCGTCAGCTGATTGCTTGGAGTCTACAACTAAGACTTGTGCAGTAGCTCAGTCTATATTACGAGCATATTTAGTGCTAACAGAACATGAATACGGCTTCCAACAGTTCCGAAAACTTGTCACGAAGAAGGGAGATGCTCTTGGGAAGTTTTTCAAGTGGAGTTTGGAAAGTACTGCGGAAGACAGGGCAGAATGTTTGAGTTTGTACATAGACCTGATCAGGATATTGAGAGGGGAGGAAGGGGAGGGCAGTCCTGTGGGGCGGAGGTCGGTCCTGACGGCGCACGAGATGGCTGATATGGTGGGCTACTCGGCAGGAGATGCGGACCATCCGGTTTTGAAGCTAGAAGGCATTTTGAAGGTTCGTGAATTTTCTTATTGTTGTAGTGAGTATTATGTTTATGGTGCAGTTCTCGTTCGTTGTTTGTGTTTTGGTTTGATGTTAAATAACTGTATGGCTTAAGTGACTTGATATAACAAGCGCCATGAGTGCGTGGACGGGACACTGTGAGACAAAAATGTATAACGATCTATGGAGTAGTGTTATGTCAAGACCCTGAGACCACAACTCCAAGCCTTGATGAAAACTTGTTTTCTATTCCTTTGATATTTACAGGTCTGTTTATTGTGTTCCATAAATACACAACATAATAGCTACTGTTTTTTTAAAACTTTTAAGCGGAAGTCTTACAGCGTTTGATCCAGCTACGAACCAGCTCAATCAAGCTCGGCTTTTGTTCAAGAAAGTATTCATGGAATTACGATGTACAAACAAAAGAGAGATACGTATATTCCTGAAAAATTGTGAAAAAAGTAAAAAACAGGAATAAAGATACATAAAAAATAGTTGACAATAATTATATACCGATAATATTATGAGATAGTTACTATCAGCTCTTAGACGTCCACTGCTGGTGGAAATGTTCTCCAAGGGGATGGCTGCCATAATCCCACGCTTGGCAGGCGGCTTGGAGATCGCAGAACACTCACCGTTTACTAAGTGACGCTTCTACCCTTCCTCCGGTGGTTCTAGTCCTGGACACACCCGGGTCCGCTTGTGAGATAATAATTATAAAATATTGGATGATATGGGAGTTTATGGTTTCTCGAGGTTTTTCATTTCTCGGGTCTTGACGATCTCAATTTCTCGGGATTACTCAGGAAAGCGATAAATTTAAATTTATTGTTTCTCAAAGAAAATCGTCGTTATACACATTAATGTTTATATAAATTGGACACCAATCAGCAAAATCTCTTGTCAATGAAAACAAATCACAACATGTGTCTTCTTTACATATAATATAATCAAAACTGACTATTTTATAAACTTAAAATGCTTTCTTGCCTCTATAACACAAAAAAAAAACTTTTTTATAAACTTAACTAAATTTTTTTGGAAATTGTATGTAAATTTTACCTGTGCTTGGCCAAAAAAAAAAAGAAATCACTTAAAATTTCGAATCAATTCTGATAAAATATGCCTTAAGATAAACAAAACCATTTATAGCATTGTCAGACAGCCGGCTCCTTATTTTGCTGAGAACATTTCCTGACATGGAAAACACTCGTACGATCGTAGCCAATCAGGACGACGCCTAAAACGGAAAATAATTCTCGACTTCTCGACTTTTCTCGATTATTCTCGGAAACGAGAACTACGGGTTTCCCGCGACTTCTCGTCCCGGAAAAAAACCCTAGGTGGTAGGCCCTAATCTGCTGTTACAGGCAAGGATGTTGTCTTGTTTTTAAAGTTTTATTTTTATTTTTATTATTGTACTTTTCAGGAGCGCAACTCCGAAGAGGACGCAGCAGCCGCCAACTTCCTGACCTCCCACCTCCTCCCCCTCCCGTCGTCGCCTCCCCCCCGCAACACCGACTCGCCCGAGCCCGCGGCGGCGCCCGCGCCTCTGCCCGCTCAGTTCCACTCCAGGGCCGTCCACTCGGCGGGTGGGACGCCTGACGATAGGCTGACCACGAGCTATTGGTTGAACTTGCCGGTTGTTAATGACGAGGATGACGCTAACGAGAGTGAACTGGTAAGGATTTCGGAGTTCTTACATTATTCCTGGTGACGTAGGGATGTTTGTTTTCAATAGAGACACTATACTTAGAGTGCTAATGTCCTTAGAAAGTTGCGTAACTCGATTGCAGTACTGATAAGTACGATAATTAAATTAAATTTAATTAAATACACATCCGTACATTAAATTAACATTAATACCGATACTCGCGGTAAGTATTTTTATTATTTTATTGTCTTGTTTTTATTGCTTCATATAATTTCATATGACTGCTCGTCTGTGTAGCGAGGTAGGCGGACTGTGGTAGTTCAAGTCACGAGTCATCCTAGAGAGGACTGCTTCGCAAAGCTTACTACTCGTTTTCCAATTTGTATATGCAAATTAAAATTGCTATGACGTACGCTAGCATGGTCATACCAGCTTGTATTTAGGTTCACATTTAAAGTTTGCATAGTTTAAATTTGTATGCATTTTGATTTTGAAGCGTACGTTGTAATAATCAATAGTAATGACGTAATTCATGACGTGATGTGGTTGACAGGAGCCAATAAATGCACGTCATATACCAACTTTTTGCACGCTGACAGTGCAAATAGTAACTACGTGCGCATTTGACTGCCCCGGTGGCTCAGTTGGTAGTGAACCTACCTTCTGTGTTTGGGGGCGTGGGTTCGATTCCCATCTAGGACAAACATTATTGTGATGAATTGTGTTTGTTCTATGTCTGGGTGTTAATATCTATATAAGTATGTATTTAAAAATATCTATGTACGTATATCAGTCTCTGGCAGCCATATTACAAGCTTTGCTTAGTTTGATGACCGTGTATGCAAAAATGTCCCACACACATATTTATTTTAAACCGTGCCCTTAGATGTGGCATTGAATCGTTTACGCGTCATAATTCGTTGCCAGGTGTCATGTGACCTGATGGAGATAGCGAACGTGTGGCTCGCGTCGTCCGGCGGCGGCGCGGCGCTGTGTGCCACCGCGCGCCGCCTCGCCGGCTGCCACGACGCGCGCCCCGAGCCACGCGTCTCCGACGACAAGCGGCCCGCGGGTACGTACCACTGGCGCGTCATGTTGTGGCGTACTATCACACGCCACCTCTGCAAAACCAGATACAATTAAATAAATATATTAAATCGCTACCGCTTATGGTACGCTCCGCGTCTTGTTGATCTGGTTTTGCACAGGCGCGTACTAACTACGTTAGCGAGTTTTGGCGGGAACGTGAAGAAATCATGTCGCGTCATTATATTATTTTCCATTACTTGTGTTATTTCAAGTGTTAATGTGTAAAAACTGTGAATTTTTACCCGTTAAGTGTTCGTGAACATGCACGAGTGTTGGTGAATGGTATAATGTCGTGAAACGTGAATTTTCGTGTTGTTTCCAAAACTCCATAGAAGGCTCTAGTAAAGTTTTCACCACTTTACTGGGGCATGACTAGGACTTGACCATGACTTGCTTTGCTCGACTTTGACAGTGACTATGACTTGTTTGATTATATCTAACTAAACTTGAGAATAAATATGTATACTTGACACTGGCAAATGCATAAGACGTGCGACGCCAAAATCCTCTTAGGAGGAAAAAGAAAAAAAAAAAAAACTACGTTAGCGCTGTGGCCGGCCGACTGCACCGACTCGCCGCCCGCGCCTGAGGACACACAAGGACGGCTAGCCTCGCTACGAGCTCGTGTACTCGCTTACCGCGCGCTCGTCTTTTATTCGCCTAATATTCTTGTTGTTTTGTTAATTCCTTGTTACTTTCTATTTCGCATTGTTTTGGCTAACCTGTTTATAAATTCCAAATTATATTTACCGTTCGTTAATTCAGTTCTTATTATTTTAATCGTGCGAGTTCTACTAAACCCACAATGTCACGCGGCTCGACGCGCGCCCCGAGCCACGCGTCTCCGACGACAAGCGGCCCGCAGGTACGTACCACTGTCGCGTCACGTCACGCGGCTCGGTGTCATTAAGCACCGATTTCTTGTCTGTATTGGCGATATTCCTCTAAATTATAATATTAGTTGGGATATGTCAATGCTTGATAGAAACGTACGATGTATGTCTGTAGTGGCGCTGTCCCGCGTCCGGGGCGAGGGCGGCGTGGTGGACGCGTTCCGGTCGCGGCCGCCCAACACGTCGCGCCCCCCCTCGCTGCACGTCGACGACTTCACCGCGCTGCACCACGTCTACCATCACAATAACAAGTTAGTAACTGAGTGATCACTTTATTTTGCACTTTATTAAAAAAAAAAAAACTAGTAGTTCGCGCCGAACTGAGACCTCGCGACCCCTATATCTTCACGACCCCTGGACCGATTCAGCTCATATTCGAACTTAAAAATTGTATTGAAATATACTACTTGCCTACGAAATTTCATGAAGATCGGATCAACGGTTCGCAAGTTATCATCGGACAAACATACACATAAATGCCGATTTGTCCCAGTAAACTCTGTGACCAAAGAAATTTAAAAAAATGTTCATCGTTGACTTTAGAATATCATTGCCAATCTTTTATAAAGATTTTTATTTTATTATTTTTTAATTTGGCTTAGGAAAAGGAAAATAAATTTCTGCTTCGCCAAAAGAAAAAGATAATAACATTAAAATTGTTATAAAACATTGGCAATGGTATTTCTAAGTCAATGGACAAGTTTTTTTTTTCTTTTCTGTTTTTTTTAAATACTTTGTCAACATTTCAAATAAAATGTTGACCGGGGAATGCGGCTTCTTAAGGCCGCGCTCCTGTCTAAAGCTATCCCTTTCACACATTTTCAACATAGAAGATAAAAAGCAGTATAAAAATAAATTGGAAATAAGAAAAGTATAATAAACTGTCTGTCTGTTATCGTTTTTTTTTTTAATTTTGCCTAACTTTTAAATTATATATATGTTTGTCCGACGATAGCTTGGGAACAGTTGATCCGTTGATGAAATTTTGTAGGCAAGTAGTTATTTTCAATACAAATTTGAGTAAAATCGGTCCTTGTAGGGATGGCGAGGTCTAGTTCGGCACGAAGTACTAGCTGTAATATAATGTTGTGTTTTTTTCCGCTTAATTTTTGGCTTCACACGTTGTGTATTTAGCCAGTGTCAAGTTTTGTAATGTTTGAAGTGAAGAAAAGTATTTCACAATTAAAACAAGTCTCAGTCATAGCTAAGTCGAGTAAAGTAAGTCACGGTCAAGTCCAAGTCATACCCCAGTAAAGTGCTGGAGACTTTAGGTTAGGTTTTAGGACTAAAGGTTTCTATGGAGTTTTGGAAACTACACGAAAAGTCACGTTTCGCGACATTATACTATTCACCAACACTCATGCACGGTCACGAACACTTAATGAATAAAAATCCACCATTTTTACACATAAACACTCGAAATAACACAAGGTTTGGAAAATAATTTAATGCCGCGACATGACTTCTTCACGTTCCCGCCAAAAAACCAAATGTTGTGTTAACACGTCGCAGTCGCGGGCCGCGGCGCGGCGCAGGCGCAGAGCGCGGCCGGTTCGCCTCGGCGCAGCCCATGCACGGACACTACCGACATCTGTGAGTACATTTTTATTACATTATTTAAAAAACAACTCTTTTGTTTTGGCTCACACATAGTGTATTTAGCCAATGTCAAGTTTTGTAACAAGCGAGGTTTAATTTATTATTTATATTATTTAACAATTTATTATTTAATTTATTTCACCCTTTTCATACGTATTGAAAGGAATAGAGACGCCGGTAACTTTAAACCTGTCAAAAAATTATCTAGTTTAGTGAAGCGACGCCAATATGACGTTACAGTTAAAGCAAGTCTGAGTCATAGTCTAATTCAAGCAATGCTAGTCACGGTCAAGTATGTTAGTCATGCCCCAGCAGAGTGGTGAAGCCTTTACTACAGGTTTCTATGGAGTTTTGACTAGCCTTATAGCTCAGTGAAAGGATTTCCACCTTCTGTAGGTTGTGGGTTCGATTACCACCCAGGACAAACTTTTGTGTGATGAATATGGATGTTTGTTCTTTGTCTGGGTGTTTCTATGTATGTATTTACAAAACAAAAAAAAAGTAATTATGTATTCTATCATTTTTTTTCCTCTTGTCTTTTGGCTCCACACGTTGTGTATTTAGCCAGTGTCAAGTATTGTAATATTTCAAGTAATGTCAAATATTTCACCATTATAAATAAAATAAGTCTGAGACATGCAAAGTAAGTCATGGTCACGTCCACGTCACGCTCTAGTGAAGAGGTGAAGACTTTACTAGAGGTTTCTATGAAGTTTTGGAAACAACGCGAAGAGTCACGTTTTACAATATTATACTATTTTCCAACACTTGTGCACTCGTTATAACACAAGTTTTGGAAACGCGACATGACTTCTTCACGTTCCCGGCAAAACTCCATTCTATCAGTTATCTGGTTCCCACAGTACAAGCTTGCATAATTTGGGGCTAGATGGCGCTGTGTGTGCAAAACGTCCACCAATATTTATTTTATTTATTATTAGCTTTGGTCTTGCTTTGGAGGCTGGACCAATATACGTCCAGCAGTGGACATCTTATAGAAAAAATACTGTATGTATATAGTGAAATATAATTTTCAGACGCGGTCGCGGCGCGTGGGAGATGGGCGCGTCTCATTTCGGACACTTCCCGCCTTCCTCTCAGTATATGATGGGTAAGCTTAAAGTTCACTAATCTGACGATTCCTTATAAATAGCTTAGCATAAATACCATCGGAAAAACTTACACGTATTCGATAGCAAAATGTATGGAAAACTACCTGCGCCCGCGGTTTCACCCGCTATTTTACAGAAACCGAATATTTTTCCGGGATAAAAAGTAGCATATGTTAATCCAGGGTGTAAGCTACCTCCATCCCAAATTTCATTCCAATTTATTTAGCCGTTACTGAGTTGAACAGGAACAAACACACTTACATACTTACACAGTTACACACAAACTTTCGCATTTATAATATAAGTGTGATGGAATAGCGCCCCCCATCGGGCGTGTATTAGAACTAAATTTTTCATATATTCTCAATCGAATATTTAACTAAAGATTTTTCGATAAGTTTCTTATAGGTACTGAATGCTTTCTCCAGGCTTTTACCATCTTCGACCACATTGCCATTTCAAAGCTCTTCGCGTGGTCCAAACTCTGACACCAGGGCTTACTAGTAACTACTCAGTTTATATGAACTTACGAAGTACTTACACGTTACTATGTGACTTTGCAGGTGGTATGGGATGGGGAGGCGGCAGGATGCAGCGGGGCCCGAGACATCGATCCTTCATGCGATAGATACTCATCATTGTAAAGTGATAATTATAAGAATAAAGAAAATAAATAAATATTTAATTACTATGCTGTTTTTTGACACTTCTTCTTTGTTAACATTGGTGTCGTTGAAACTCTTTAGAACGCTCGCTAATTGTATATTCCTACTCGATTTTGGCAATGAATAAATTACTATTTACATTTCATATATCTAGGAGATATAAGAACGTACTGGTGTTAACTTATACTATAAAATAAAGCTTTCCGTGTCTGTCTGTATATCCGCTAACTCCACCTAAACCACGCAACGGATTTTGATGCGGTTTTCACAATCAGTTAATTTTGCATTATTATTCCATTTATTTATTTTAATTCTTAAATTTAGGTTTTTTATAAAATAAATATAAAAAATAAATAATGCTATAAAAAACCTACATCTAGAGTCCCGCCGACAGCGAGGCAGGGCCCAAGCTACCGGCGGTTAGGGCTGCAGAGTGAGGAACCTCCTGACAATGCGCGCCGTGTCAAGGATGGCTGCCTTCTGTATCTGGCCCTTCACCCAACCGTCTAGCGAGAGCCTCTTGAGATGTTGGTCGAGGCTCTTCGCTATAAGGCCGTTCGCCGAAACAACTATCGGGACAATGATCGTCGAGTCAACATCCCACATGGCGGTAACCTCGTGAGCTAAGTCAAGGTACTTGCTGAGTTTGTCCTTCTCGGCTTTCACGAGGTTCTCGTCATGAGGGATGGTGATGTCGACATTATTATTATTATTATGATTTATTGACCGAGTGAAGCGAAGGTCTCAGAGTTTAATGGGACAAATCGGCATTTGTATGTATGTTTGTGTGTATATTTGTCAGATGATAACTTACGAACATTGATCCGATCTTCTTGAAATTTTGTAGGCAAGTAGTTTATTTCAATACAATTTTTAAGTTCGAATATGAACTGAATCGGTCCAGGGGTTGTGAAAATATAGGAGTCGTGAGGTTAAAGGTTCAGCGCGAACTACTAGTATATGTAGTTTATTAAATTACACCCGTGCGTAGCCGGGGTGGGTCGCTAGTGAATTCATAAAATACCTTATTGGTATTTCTATGTTCTCTGCCTGTCTTTAAACATCCCACTGTTGGGATATCGGCTTACCCTCGAAGGGTGATTGGCCATATCCACCAGTGCGGGTTGGCGGATTCGCATACGCCATCGAATTTCTTCTCCGGAAATATAAGCTGATTTATATTTTACTAGTAAGTTAACTACATAGATAGTCACGGCTAGGCACGATTATGCATAATCTGGATATCACTTTGTTCTAGTCCCTGCAACCAGCTGTCCTCCATCTTTGATAGTTTTCGTCGTACCAAAGCCTTCATAATGCGGTATCTATAGGGAGCTATTTCGCTCTGTCTCACCCCGCAACCTGCACTTTTCTCCATAGTTGCGTTTTTGTCGGCTCAAGGATCTCATAACGGTGTTCGGAATATAAACGAAACAATCATAGAAAATTTAGAAACAAATCAACTTTATTTATCAAGATGAAAAAGATCAAATCATATTATAATATATAAGCTTACGAAAAAGATATGTAAACCGCGAGAATCACAATCGCACTAACATAACCCTTGCTTATATACTTACTGCGAAACAAAAGTGTCACTATACATACCAATTATATATTACATATACATAAACAAAAACAAATCATCATTTTCATAAAACGCACTAACTAAAATATTAAAGATGTAAAATTTACAATTACAATTAATACTCCACCGAGAATTTCCCATTAGCGTTTTCTATAATTGTCTTTGTTTTTTTTTCCCCCTTATTTTCGTTTATTCATTAAATGATAACATCTCACTAGCATAGGTTTATTTACATGGCCGCTCGGCCGCAGTCTGTTCCTTGTATAAAAGTATCACTCGCGACATGGCACGTTCCGCAGGGCGGCGCGGGGCCCTGGGGCCCGCCGGCCGCCGCCGCCGCCGGGGCCCTCTCTGGCTCGCTCGACACACGGGGCCCTAATCACCGGGATGCTCTGGGCACGATCTGTTCACTTCGAACCATTGGTCTATACACCTGGAAACAGAAAGAAATAATAAATAAACGTTCTAGTGAATTATAGTAAAGCAGTTAAAGAGGGAAGTCCTGCCACGAGGTTATAGCGCAGCAGGTATCGGATAATTGTATCGCTCTGCTGCCAGTGCGTACGATGGAGAGATAGTGAACTTTTTTTACCATTTTTTTTTAAAATGAAATATACGTAACGTATGAAATAAATAACGTTTCGGGGGAATCTAATTCTAATTCTAAATAGGGGCGATAAGACCTGCATAAAACTCTTTTGCGTGTTTGCAACCTGTGATTTTATTCCATTGATTTTGCTGTTCTCTTTCTGTGTAGAGACTTAGCAAATTCCGTGTTTCCATAGCTGTTGGCTTACACAGTTCTGCCACATTTGCATTGATTTCCTTTGTCGTGCCTTCCTTGGCAAGTGGTTTCGGGGGAAAACTGTTAACTTATTTTTTTTTTGTTTTTGGTGTCGTTGGGTTGGATAAATAGTAGTCAACGCAAATTAAAAAGAAAATCGTGACTTTAGGTCCACTAACTACTTACGAAGATATGGCAGTATAAAAAAAAGGGAAGCTCAATAAAACCCCATTTAAAAACAAACAATAAGCATAGTTTTTAGCCTTTTACTTATTGGTATTTGTTATTTCCGTCTGGCTTGGTGGTACCTATGCGATCCTTAATCGAAATCGCTCCTATAGTCAATAACTTTATTAATTATCATATTTGTAACTAGAAATATAAAAAAAGATTATAAAATCAGATTTCTTCCTCTCGATATTTTAACGGCGCCATCAGGTGTTAAGCAACGTCATTGGATTTATCACTCCTTCGTAAGAGGTGGCGCCACCCGTCCGGGGCTCAGTCGTTAAGTCGTTAATTTCAATTTACATGGTGTTTTTAAGAAAATTGAAATTTATTGGGGCCTCTTTACCACGTGTCTTATATTGCCACAATACCTACAACATTTACTACTTCCTGTTCCTGCCAGTTATTCAACCGCCAAGTAGTAGTGTACAAACATTACTGTGTCCCGGATTGAAGGGTGATATTGCCAGCGAAATCACCGGGCACAAAGAGATTTAACACCTAAATATCTCTGGGCATAGAGAAACTATATAACGTAAGTACCTACCTATAATTTTTCTATCTCTGGGTGATAAGCGTTGTGCATTATCGCGCATTGTTTTTGAACTGTTAAAGTTCATATTTCTGGTTGGAACTGAACTTTTGTGGGCAAGCGGGACACACATCAGGCGACCGAGTGGTTCGTGTCGTCAGTCAGTAAAAAAAAAACTCCCTGTTCTATTTTTATCTCTAATAGCAAACTATCCGATTTAGCCGATATTGCAGTAACCATGGCACCGGTTGCGAGGCGCTACATAGCGTAGGCATAGGGTTAGACCGTCACTATCTAGGCTAGGGTAGGTGCGTATCGCGCTCTAGATCTGGAGCCCTAGAGCCAGGCACCGAGGCATCGAGTGGTTTGGCCCTTTGAGGGCGCCTACTGCCGGGAGTGGAGCGGCTTTGTTTCTGCAATAGCGATAGGTTTTGTGACAGCGTATCTTCAATATTGTTCATATGACATTGTTTCCAACAAAGTAAGTAGGTAAGTAGAAAAAAAATAGTTGTAGCACTAACTGAGTGATAGATAGATTAACTCTTTATTGTAAGAGGACTCTTTATTGTTTGTTGTAAGGCCGCCCATTATACTACCATTTTTTTTAAAATATTATTGTTCATTTTTTTAAGTTTGTTTTGATGTATAATCATTTTATATTGTATTGTATTGTTCACACAAAATTTTAAATAATTTAGAAACAGGCTTAAAAACTAGTGTAACAACTGTCGGCCTTATCGCTCAAACCGATCTCTTCCAGGCAACCATCAATAGTGATATATAGTATAAGTAAAATAGCCTCAAACAAGAGTCACGTAAGAAAATCTGTGCTATAACTTTTGCTCAACTCGTAATAAATCTATTAACTTTACTATGAAAACTGACGTGTATTTGACATATTTTGTTTTAATAAAACGGGAATATCCACGTTAAATTGAGTCGATTATTCCGACTATAGTTTCGATCACATTTGGTGACCCTTATCAAGGAATGCTAAGCGTGACACGCGCGCGACCTCGTCTTATCTTTCATTTGGTGCAAGGCAATTCCCGTTTTATTAAAACAAAATCTATTAAGTATTAATTCTAGGAAACCGCGTAATTTTAATTCCTTACTATCATTTAGAGATTAATTGAAATGATATTACTCGACTGCCCAAGAAGAAGGGTAATGTTTTTGGGTTGGATTCCTCTTTACTTTCGGAGTGCACGCACGCGAGTTTTCCTCCTACTGTGGCAACTTTTTGCCGGAACAACGATCTCGTAATGTGGTATCTATACATAATCAGTGATTAAAAACTATATATTTATAGACTATTGGCTTACATACCCCTTGTGGTAGATGCAGAGGCAGGGCAGGCGCGCGATTGTATCACCGGCGGAGAGCTCCTCCAGACAGATCACGCACTCGCCCTTCGAGTCACTCAGCACGTCCTCTGAAAAACACAATAAATCATGTTACACACGTCATAAATCATGTTACACTAGTAGTTCGCGCCGAACTGAGACCTCGCGACCCCTATAACTTCACAACCGCTAGACCGATTGAGCTCATATTTTATTTAATGAAATTTAATGAAGATCGGATTAACGGTTCGCAAGTTATAATCGGACAAATATACACACAAACATACATACAAATGCCGATTTGTCCCAGTAAACTCTGAGACCTTCGCTTCGCTCGGTCAACAAGGACACCATAGGTCTCAGAGTAGCTTCTCTATCAAGGTTTCAATCGAAAATAATACTTTCACAAAAAGTTCAAACAGTAATGTGCGAGTGCTGGAAATTGTACGTAGTACATAGAAGCCCGATGTATATCTGTAAACCGCGAACCCTCTAGCCCAGGTGTGGGCAACGTTTGGAAAGACTCGGGCCAAACTTTCGTACGTTCATAAAGTCGCGGGCCGCAAGTAGGTGAGATGCGAATATGTATTCGCGAAATAATGGTTTATTTTTAATAATAGATGACGTTCGACATTGAAGGTACTCCTTCGACGAATCTATTGTTCAGTTTGTTCCGGGGAGCATTTTTTTGTTATAGTAATTATGGCTCTACATGGTCAGTGCATTCAGCTAAGTACACTTGTAAACATTAAAGTGCGACTGCAAAGTGTTCCGCGGGTCAAATCAAAAGCTGCAGCGGGCCGCAACCGGCCTGCGGGCCGGTGGTTGCCCCTATGTGCTGCCCCTCTAGCCAACTCAAGCTATTTGGCTAGAGCTTTAGCGAGTCAATAATATCGTTCGATAACTTGGTGCAAAATTGCAGAGAAGTAATTGGTTCTCGTCTAATTACCATTCGATCCGAACGTCTCCACCTATCTTGATAGCCCTTCGAAAACACCTTCACTTACCATCTATCATCTATCCACCATCTATCATCTATCATATCATTGATACTTGCAGCGTCAGTTTTTTGACGCAGGTGCGCTCATGAGCCATGACTCATGACATAGTCACAAAGTGCACAAATACGGGATCTGCAGCAGAGAACGCTGCGCTGGCAAATGCTTCATCGTCAGGCATTTACCATCAGATAAGCCTAGCCTGACAAATGTTACTATGAAAACTACCGCGGTTTTATAACTGTCTTTTGATATTTTAATTAATGAAACGGGAACACTCATGTTAAATTGAGTCAGTTATCCCGACTACTAATGAGACTAAAGTATAAAGAAATACTTACCATTATAGGAGAGCCTCGGCCTGGTCAGACACATGACGAGGTGGCACTCAATGTCGTCCGGCAGCACGAACTTGCTGCACACCGGACATTTTATACCTGGAAACAATACAGACACACAGGTTAGTCCTTTTATCTATGAAAGTTCAAGTCAGTTTCTAGGAATCAACGCAGAGACTAAATCGCTTATGATAGGAGAGAAATTTGAACCCAATCCTCCTCAAAAAAGTTAAGTTTATATAGCTGAACAATAAGAACGAATTTTGGGATAATAATAATAAAATAAAATAAAATAATAAAAATAAAAAAGCCTTTATTCTACTACAGATTTACAATACTATTATGCTCTAAATTTTAACTGTTAAATAATATTTGTAGAAGTTGCCTCTTCGGCATAGGCCTCCGTTAACCTTCTCCACCCTTCTCTATCCCTTGCTTTGGTCATCCAATCTGGTCCAACTCTTTAAGGGGTTCACCAAAGATTGTATGGAAATAGAATACTTTTTTATGATAAACCAATGAACCTCGGTTTATGTATTAAGCATAAAAAATAAAGAAAGCAATGCCTCAGGATTTTTCCAAAATCAACCCCTATAGAGGAGAAATGAGGTGTTTATATGAGGCGAGTGAAGTCGGGCGGGCTAGTTATGGAACCCCGCAGCACCCCATCACAAAATAAGTAACCGATCAATAATAAAAGTCTGTGGATAGAAGGTTTAAATGAAGACGCTCAATAAATTCAAGAGAACGTAAACGCCCACTTAATTCCTGAATAAGTAAACACCACTCCCAGACTGGGACCAGCGGGCTTATCCTTATCCTCTAACTTTGAAACGTTCGTGATTCTGATTGCGAGAGCATGCCATCCCGCCCGTCCAACTTAGTTGCACTATGCGCGGTCCCGCTCGCACACACTATCAATATCGCTTTCAGAGTTACGGGATATGCTCGCAGTTTCCAAAATGAAATTGAACTTTGCTCCTTCATTGGAAATATGAATACGTGACAAATGTCACACACACTACACATGTAACCTTTGATCAGAGGTAAGAGACCAATTGCCTTTTCCATGTTTCGTTTTGTTTTTTTCGTTTCAGAGCAGGCAACCGATTTTGTTTACTTCTCGCTCGCACATCCCACGTTTTTTTTCTTTTAAATTATTTAAAATTAATAAAGGTCATATTGCAATTGACAGCGACGCTTCAACTGAATTGGAAAACGATCAATGGGCTGCGTCAATGACCATCAAACACGTTTTTTTATTATGATACTGAGTGTCGAGACGAGCAAGTCGCTCACCCGATGTTAAGCGTCACCCTTGCGCATAACAGTTCAGTGCCATCCAGAATTTAGAACTTCAACAGTCCAAAACGAAGCGCGGCAACGCATTACGCCCGTAACCCTGATATAATACATGTTTAATCTCCTTATGCCCACTAATTACGCTGGAAATATTGCCCTTCAATCAGGACCATAGTAATGTTTGCACACTACTGCTCGGCAGTTGAATAACTGGCAAAGGTGTGACTTACCCAGGCGGACTCTGCAAGAGTACTACCACTAACCACGTACCTAAATATTGACTGGCATTGATCTTCAACGGTCCCCTTTATCAGGTTGTTTATCGTGATTTAGCTGATTTATCAAGACCGACTAGTTAAGGTATGCCACGTACGCTACGTGTACATTATTAGCAAATCAATAGGCGTCTTCGGCGTGGTTGGTCCGCATTACACATCAAGTCACGTAATCCATCTCGGAGTGACGAGTGCCCGTTCTTTGTTTGTTGTTGGGCGCAGGTTCGGTCAATGTGAGAACTTAGTGGTTCCTTCGACCAAAGTAAAATTTATGGACGGGCCCAAGTAAGATAATTTGGAAGACTTTATAATGAGCGCCGGCGCTCACCTTGCTTCAGTCGCTCTGTCTGTGAAAAGTGCGAGACGTACGTTTGTAAATACATCCGATCCAAGTATCCGCAAAAATATGCCTTGATATTATATTAAAATTTGCTATCCCTTATTGACAAATGTACTATACATACTTTTAATTACGTGTGAAGTTGTGTTGAAGCCTATAAGTTCGATTGTTTTGACTTGTTATTTTTAAAGAAGTTGTTTGGTTGGGCCCTAACCAATCAATGGGCAAGTTAGTATATAGGAGTTAAGTATATAGGATAACTAGCTGCGCCCCGCGGTTTCACCGGCTATTCTACAGAAACCAAATATTTTTCCGGGATAAAAAGTAGCCCATGTGTTAATCCAGGGTATGAGCTACCTCCGTACCAATTTTTTTTCAAATCCGTTAAGCCGTTACAGAGTTGAACGGAAACAAACACACTTACATACTTACACACAAACTTTCGCATTTATAATATTAGTGTGATATCCATCACTTGTACTTATTATCTAATCTGTAATATATATATGAGTCTACTAGCTTTTTACCGCGGTTTCACCCACGCTCTGAAAAAAACAGTCTATTTCAGGGACAATCTAGCTTTACCTACCATTAGGGTATTATTTTTAAATTTCAGCAAATCATTAATTACAGAGATTACAAACAAAATGACATAGTTATATCTATATAGACAGAGTCATTGAACTCGTGGACTAACCGCGACGCAATTTCAGTTTTGGTCCCATAGAAGAAGTCGTTGAGAATGAACATGGCGGTCGGACACGTTTGCGATCAACCTGTATATGAAAAAATTTAACGATCTCAACTGCCGGTGGCATGTGTTATCCCTATCAGTGTTAACAATAGTCCATAACCTCGGAAGTTCCTACTCGGTGCCAGACGATCCGCAATACAATAAGCATTCAAGACACATATCGCACAAGTCGCCGTATTGTGTTTCGAATTAATAAATAACCCGATACCGACTACTGTCCAGACGGAATATTTTGAATACCAAGTGATGGAATCAGTTCACAGACGGTTGATCCCACCAAGTTACAGTGATAGAACTACTATATGGGTATAACACATCTATACAGGGTTATAAGGACTCGTTATACGACACAGGACTCATCCTAATGTGGGGCACACGGCTCGTTTATACAAAAATAACAATATTTTGTACCTCTAAATAAATAAATTAAAAAAAAAAAAAGGATATGGTATGCTAATCTGAAAAGGGCTTATAGTACTCATCATTATGAACAACTTTTACTATGGGACCAACCCTGAAATCGAGGGGGAAAAATCAGCTGTTCCATAGAAAAATGTCAATGAAACTCGACAAAATGTATGGAACTGGTTGGTGTACATGTATGGAAAATGGTTTTATTCTCACGATTTCAGTGTTGGTCCCATAATAGAAGTTGTTCACAATCATGAGTACTACGAGCCCATTTCGGCTTAGCGTACCCTTTCCTTAATTATAAAAAAAAAAACCTTTTATAGGAGTCAACCACAGACCATACCGCTTATGATAGACACGTGAAATTTGAACTCAATACTCTTCAAATAGTCTAAGTCTAGGTAATTTCCACTTCTAAAGGGGTAAATTAGACCCCCAAAGTTTGTTAATTCATTCATTATTTAAGAGCGTAGCTCTTGTCGGTGAAGTCCGTGCTTGAAGTTTGTAAAGTCTGTACGGAAGTTTGTATGGAAACAAAATCTTTTTTCATGTTAGAGTGGCATGTCTCAGGATTTTTCTACAATCAACCCCCGAAGAGTGAAAGTCATTTACTGTAGCCTATGCGAGCGAAGCCATGCGGGCAATCATGAAACTCAAAGTTGAACAGCTGGCAATAGATAGAGATATTGTCTGAGAGAGCTATTCTCTCCATTGCCCGCTGTGCGATGAGTTTCTCCAAAAGGCCACGTTTATATGTCTATATGACACTAGGCATGATGAAAAGGAATAAATCCTTTTAGGCTACACCGGGTAATACAGGAACATACAAACATACATAACTACATATAAAACATACACATCAAAAATATTACCCTCCTTCTTGGGCAGCCAGGTAAAAACTATTTTTAAGGTCGAATTCTTAAAAAATTGTGCGGTGATGTCAAGAATAGCCACCTATTCTTGACATTGACATCTTCTTCTTCACCAAAAAAGCAATTGTATACTTTAAAATACTGCACTGTGCCCACGCACAGTGCAGTATTTTAAAGTATACAATTGCTTTTTTGAAAATTGTTGAATTTAAGTTTAACTGAACATTTTAGACGGAAATTCGTGTGAAACATATTTTACTAATTCAGTATACATTCCTCGGAATATAGGACGTGTTTGAATCTGACTTTTCATTAAAATATGATACATTTTAATGACGATACACTGAACATGTTCATGAGAAGCTTTTAATCCTTTGATCTCTCGCATCATAGCTTTTATGCATGTTCAATAAATAATCCTGATTCACGATTCTTATCCCATGGACGCACAGAACTCGGAAAATATAACAGTATGACATTGATGTCGATTCTGTAATACAAATCTCTAAACTAAACAAAATATGACAGCTCTGGAATTGTTGTCTTCTTCTCCCATAGAGAAACAAAACGAAAAGTTTAGTTTAGAGAGTAGTACACCTTACAAAAGAATCGACAATATTGGCGTCGATTCTGTTTTATTCATTTGATTCTGTAGAATTATTTTAAATGACACCACAAACACAATCTTAAAAAAAGTATAAAAAAAGGTTACAATCGAGAGATTCCGTCAGGCCGAGCGCGATAATTGACTTGTAACTGTAACCCTTGTAACCACCGGCACCTTCACGAGGGGGTGTAAAATGCATCCCTTTGTTCGGCGCAGATTGAACTACAGTAACTAAAATGGGGTACAAAGGGGGGTGCATTGTTTGGAACTTGCTTTCCAGTGAGTCAGGACTCGTGAGCTAATTACCGTGCTTAATGGTTAGCGCAGCGGATAGCTTGTTAGTGTGAGTGATACGGAAAGAGTTAATATGCTTTCTTGATCTTGTCAGAAAGTAATGTACAGGGTTACAAATGACTGAATAGCATTGATTTATATAAGGTTGCTCAGTGGTACTAAGCCGAATGTACTGGCCTGAAACCGTGCAAATAATGAAAGCTGTTCCATCGAAAAATTAAATAGAAATGTATTGACAGCTGTTTTTTTTTTTCGCGATTTCATGTTTGTTCCAGTTTTAAAAGTTTTTTATAATGTTGCGTACTATGACTTAGTTTAGTTTTGATCTATGTGTGGTTCCTGAGTCCGGAATCTGGGGGTGTTCTGGAGAGCACAAGCCACCGAATTTAAATCCGTGCCTACACCAAAGAATAAATAACAGTAAAGTACTAAGAGGAGGAGGAGGAGGCAAAAGACGTGGTAGCTTAGTAAGAGCACGCTCGCCTTACATTCGTAGGTTCGTGGGTTTGAACCCGGGCAGGCAAGCAATAAGTTCTTTGGAACTTACGTACGGATACACCACTGGCTTTTCGATGAAGAAAAATATCGTGAGAAAACCTGCATATTTTTCGGAGAAGAAATTCGATGGCGTATATCAATCCGCCAACCAGCACTGGGCCAGCGTGGAGGACATGGCCTTGTCACCCTTCGAGGGTAGGCTGATATCCCAGCCGTGGGATGTTTAAAGGCTGATGCAGACTAAGAGGATAATGAATCCACGCTCCTGGATATATCTTGAATTTGCGTTATTTGAAACATAAATATAAAACGTTATGCAACATTATATCGCTTTAATATAAACATAAAAGTTATTTCGCTTGCGCACAACTCGAGCCATAAAGCATAAAATATTAAACCACGGCTTGAAAACATTGTGTGCGAAACAAAATATCTCAAACCTTAACTTAAATCCAGTTAGTAAAAAGTTTTCTAGCGTTAATTAAAAAGTTCGCAAATTCAAGTTTGAGACTTATCATATTTCCAAAGTAACTAACGCACTAATCAACAAAGTAACGTAAAATTAAAATTACACCGAGGCTTTGTGAAAAAGTCAATTAGTTTTGTTAATTTTATAGAGAGTTTTTCAATATATTGAATGGTGAGTCTCTATAAGTATCGAAGGTAGATAAAAAATCTGATAATCTGCGATCCGAGAACAGAGAGAAAAAAAGAAGAAAATATATTTATTTCTTTCTCTCTTGTTGACGGCCGATTGGCGCCAACCAAGTTGTGTGCGTTAGCACAATACTATACTCGAAAGCAAGATCTTTTTAGCCCTTTCCATAAAATATCATCCCTTTTATGTAGTGCACCTTTTACAGTTATTCAAGCAGTAGTGTGCAAACATTACCGTGTTCCAGATTGAAGGACAATGTTTCCAGCGTAATTACTGGGCATAAATAGATTTAACATCTAATATCTCAGGGTGACGAGCGCAGTGCATTGCCGCTTATGGTTTTAAACTGTTGCGGTTAAAAACTCTGGGTGGGCTGAACAGTTATGGGCAAGTGTGACGCTTAACATCAGTCTAGCGACTTGCTCGTCTCGTTACCAAGTTCCATAAAAAAATACAATAAATATTATCATATCTCCCCTAAGCCAATTCGATAGGGATAGACGAAAGATTTAACCTAACTAATTTAGGACCGAAAACCACTCAGTTAACGATTGCCGACAAGCAGACAGAACTGCAAGTCAACCGCTCATAAAATCTACACGACATTGAAAAGATTATAGGTGCATGTCCAAAAAAGCAAATCGCTAAAGCCTGAAAAGCTAAACCAAAACCATCAAAAAATTAAAATTTTCAGCGATGCAATGCACTCCATCTTCTTCACGCTCCTTCTCCTCGTGCCCTCGACCCTGGCTGCTGTAGATTGCCGCAGCGCGTGTCACGCGTGCCACGCGAAGGAACAACCCAAAGAAATCCTGGAGATCTACTGTGCCATGTGCCACGAATGTAAAGAACGCAGAAAAGAACGCATCAAGTCAAAGATCCAATTGGCCCACAAACGTACCACTACGGAGAAAATTAATATTTCCACGGCAAAGGTCGTACAGCTTCAATTTGCGGAGAATCTTTATGCTGACTCACCCCCTCCTGGCATAGGTATAATACTAACTACTTATAGCGTTAAAAATTATCTGAAAAAGTTCTGAAAAAATCCATCGACACTAAGAATTTGACATGACAGATTCACTCGAAGGACCAGAAATCACCAACGACAGCATCCTCCGGGACATACCACCGGGCTGCCCTACAGCACCACCGTGCTCCGACGACGAGGCCCTTCCGGTGATCCAGTCTACAACAACCACAACCACAACCAAGCCTTCCTGTCCTCCGATCAAGTCGTGTAAAAAAAAGGCAAAGTCTTCTTTGCCACCGCGATCATGTATACTTTGTTGTCCAATGCCGCCGTGCTTCCCCTACCCACCCCCGGGCCCCTATTCGTACCCGTACCCACCACCTTCCCCGCCATTTTCCCCACCTAGCTACGCCCCAATACTTGGGCCTGCTTCGTCACCTTTGCCGCCCTCGCCGGCGCCGGACCAGGCAGAGCCAGCGAGGCCTCCTCCCGTGTCACGTTCAAAGCCAGAAGAAGACTATATATACATGTACGTAGGAGTACCGAAGAATGTGTTAAGAAGAAACGGTTCAAACGGTTAGATCACAGTGTAATGTGATTATGGACATGAACTAGAACATCGCCAAACAGATTTCGTACGTTTTACGTTGATCTTTTTTTGAGTGTATTGATCGTCCATCTTTGTATGCTCGTTCTGTTCCTCCTTGGTATATTATATTTGTTAGTTCGTTATCAGAATAAGCTATGTTAGTTAGGTCACCATTTGTCAGAGAACCTAGAACCCTATAGGGTCTTCTCATAAAGATTAAAGATATCATCGCACTTTCAAATAATTTGAGCACTATGAGTATGTCAAGAATACTTTATTTTTATGATCTTCCGTTCCCACTAGTAGGATAAAGGCAAAAAGACCTTCAGGCAATAAATGCAATAAAGACCTTGACCAATAAACTTAAAGTTACAGTTACGTAGTTTATTAGACCAGACCAGTCCTTAAGAGCCATATTAATTATTAAGCTGCTATTACTTCCACACAATTTTTGTCAAGTACACAGTTTAACAACCCAAAATGTTTGTTTTGTTTCAAAGGAACTCTCATGTTATATTTTATTCATAGATACGAATAAATGATTGGAGGACTTAGAGAATAGATGTGTAGAAAGTTGTATGCTTTTTAATGAAACTAAAGTAAAGTTTATTTTGGAAAAATTGCGAATTGTCACCATTGCAAGCGCAATTTGCAACAAGTTCTATAAAGGTACAAAGCTTTCAGAGTATTCCTTAAGTGACGAGACGAGCAAATCGCTCACTTGATGGTTAGCTCCACGCTTAACCGTAATAGTTCAAACTCTTCTAAAAATTTTAGCTGCAAGAGCACAAAGCTCTGCGCGGACTGCACTCGTCACCCTGAGATATCAACGGTTTTCAAAAACCTGTAGTTATTATTGTAATGGTTGATAGAAGTCAACACTTTCTACATTTTTTCCATAGAAGTTACAAGGCTGAAAAGGTTTTAGAAGTCAGCACCTGCATATTTTTCTATAGTAACTCCAAACTTCATGTATGTATACAGCTAATAATATTTTTAAAGCCTCTAGTTCTATTTGAACCGTAGTTATCAGTTATTATTATCTGTTCAACCATTTCAATCAGCATTATTTGGTCTCCACAATCTACAGTCGTAGCCATTACGTGCCGTTTTGCAATAACACCCGCGCCGAGTTAAACCATTCCACAGTAAAGGTAAACATCGATACATTAGATAGATGAAGCACCACGTACTGGACACAAAAATTCTAATTTCGCTGATGGACCGCTAGAACTGTGTTGTAGTGCCGATGTCTAACTTCCGAAATGTCGATATCGATGTTTGAAATCCAAACATCGATAATTATAGCTCTATCTTTAGTTAGTTGTTTACTAGAATCACACCCTTTAGGATGTGATTAATCCTAAACTATGAATAATAAATATTGAAGTATAACAACAATAAATAATTATTCAAGATATAATAAGGAAAACTCTAGTTGAAATAAAACCACGATACCAAAACAGGAGGAAAATAAAATGGGTCCATGAATGCATGATGAAGCTATATATTATTTTTCAATATATTATACTATACTATACCATAATACAATGTAGCAGGAAATCGGCGAGTCGCCTCGATTATGGTAAATTATGAATAAGGATAATAAAAATCTATGGAAATTAACAGGTTTGTACTGATTGTGTGCATTGTAACAAGTATTATCGTTTATAAGAAATAATAACGTAAAATTGATTTATTTCACGCGACAAAATTAATAAACATATGTACACCTTGTATGTGTTCAAAAGTATTAGGTGTTCAGTTGAATACTGGTTTTATTCAATATTCTTAAAAAAATCTGCTGTAATTGGCTGAATATCGCATCATCCAACATAATATCAAACTTCACATTTCTTTTTTAATATTTACTTTTTTCACATACAACAACACACACTCACAATAAAATTTAAAAGCAAATAACTGAACTGAACAAATAACAAATAAAAAACTTCTTTCAAAAATACTTCTGAACCGATACTGTTAAAATTAAAAAAAACCTAACTAATATTACAATTCAGAAAGATTATAGCCGCAGTCGTATCAGGACCTATATTAAGTAATTTAATAATTAATTTATCTTTGAGGTATAAAAATTAATGAGCTCGGCTCGAGGAAAAAACTTCGCTTGCGCGATTCAGAACTCCCTACCAAACTGTCAGTCCATAGAAAACGTAAAAAATGCACAAAAATTGATCAATGCCATCTAGCGAACTATAGGAAATAACTTCGTCACTCTGTCTGGATGTTTGTCGCGTTATCACAGCTAAACGGCTGAACGTACTACTAGTAAATATATCACAAAGACGGACATATGATACTTTTTTATGTCCATGCGAACGAAGTCGCGGGTAACAACTAGTAGTATAATAAAATGGAAGTCCAAAAATATAGTAATGCGGGAAAATCGCAAATAAACCCGCGTGCGGACGCAGTTAGAAACTCGATAAAATCGATAAGATGTACTTGTGACCCCATCACTAGTTTAAATGGCAAAGTTCATGTGATACAAACTGTAGTCGTTAATAAAGATAATGCACAACAATATTTATTTCTAGTATGATAGAGATGGAAGGAAATAACGCTAGGGCAAAGGCAATACGTGGAGAAGGACGGTGCAGGACCAGAAATAATGGTGTATTAAAGAAGAGGCCATGTCCAGCAGCGAATCGATAACGGCTGAAATGATGATGACGACCTTTTATTCTACTTATGAGCTCTTAGACGAGCACTACAGGACTAAGCCTCTCCTTATATTGGTTGCCATATACATCACGCTTAGCAGGCGGCTTGGAGATCGCAGAATTTTAGACGTCTACTAAGAGGATGCTGCTACCCGTCCTCGGGTGTTTCTAGTCGCAGTTTGAAGACATACCCGGGTTTCATTAGAACATTTTTATTTACATAAGAATTGTGCAATTTTCATCGTCTTTACGGACGATGAGTAAATAATCAGAGTAAATAAATGATTAAAAAAATGTTTTAGGATGAAATGTCAAGTATTTAATTTAGTCAATGCTAGACAGATAAAAGTGTCGATTCTGTTGTGTCTGTCTGTTCTATTGTCTTAAGGAAGTTTAGGAAATGGTACAACAGAATTGCCGTCATTGTAAAATGAATTTCCAGACATTGATGTTGATTGCAACAATGCAGCGAGCTCAAGTTCGTTTAGTGTTTTCGTTTCAATGTAATTTTAATATAATTAAAAATAAATGTAGAAAAGTTTTAAATTATCTTAAATTGACTATGATGGTGGAAATTTGGAACAGTGTTACATATCGAGATTGACCACAAAAGTTTTCCATTTCTTTTGGGCAGTTATCTAGTAACAGCTGCCGTTTTTCGCAAAGGGTTTGATAAGAGCGAGCTTTCGACAGATAGCGGCGAACCCGGTGGAAAGTGTTATCTTAACAACCTGCCACTGATAATTCGGGGCTTCGGTAACCACGAACGTGTTTTACACAGATAGGGCAGGGGCAGAGGTGGACTTCCCTAGTTTTGTCGAAGCGAAGTTAAAAAATCTAACGAAAACTTGGTTCACATTAACGCGATGTGAGCGAGAAATACTCGCAGAAAATAATGTGGTCTTATGCCGAACGTCGCAAGTAAGGCAGGCCAAACACACCGTAAGGTGTTCGACAATAATTTTCGAAACGATTACTAACTTGAATTAATCAAACTCTTAGCAAAATTTCTCGTCGTTAATGGTTAAATGATTGACAACGACAAAACTAGCTTGATTATCAGCTCGTGGTCTTCTAAACCTGTGGCAGCTCCGTTCCCTTGAGGAGTAAAACACGCGACCACTTGTTGCTTCAACTCCTAGTTATTGCTTCCACTCGGCGGTTTTGTGGCGAGTCGAACGTTGTTGTGATGAGTGATAAGTTGACGTGACAAGTGGCCCGCTTGTGGTTCGCGTGTCTTGTAAGCTAAGTAGCTAACCCAGCAGGGCTAGCATGCGCACCGCGACAAAATATTTTGTTATGCAAGAACAGGATACGGCTACGATTATGTATACGTTTGTTTCATTTTTCACGACATGAAGAGTAAAGAAGATTTTGTAGCGGTGCGCATGCTAGCCCTGCTGGCGTCAGAATTTTTACAAGACTCTATGAAATTAATTCTGACTAAAGATTTTTGTCCTACAACAAACGACCACACTTTTTAAGTGGAAATATGTTTGTAATTCTGATAGTGATCGCGCGTTATCCTTCTTGCGCGCGTGGTGCAATTAAGTTGCTGCGAGCGGGATGACACGCGAAGTCGATCATGATAATGACGCCGTAAGACCTACAACAGTTGAAATTAACGAGCTCAGCGGTAACTGCCACTTGCGGTCACTTAAGACTGTCTACTTCGAAAATGCAATTTTGTTGAGAATGTCGATGTTTTAGGACCAGGGCTATTCGTGGGCAACACGGGGTGCATTGATCCAACTAAGCGATTGAATCACACGGCCACAACCGGCTGTTGTGAAGAAACGCTTTACAAACCACTGTTCAGGTGGGCGGTAAGATAACGATGCTATTTCCTACCTTGTTCCTCGTTTGTAGAACGCCACAGGTCGAGATAAAAGGGAAAGAGTAATGATCAAAATAATGGCAGCATGTATGTATAGAGGGAGTGGAAAATTGATTTTGTAGACATGAGACAAAAAAAACTTGTCTCGTGGTGGTTTGTTTGAAGAGAGGAAGTTCTCAATTTTTATTTATTTAAACACACTGCATTAATTACACTCAGATACTGCATTAAGTACACTCAGATAAACATAACTTAGCACTCTTTGTGACACTATGTTTTCACTATGTCTTATTCGAAAACGATATATTAAAGTTGATACCATCGCTAAACACCTAATTGAGTGTTAGAAACCTCTGCCTTGATAATTCCTTCCATTTAAAATGTTTAATTTATTTTATTTATTTAATACTTTATTGCACACATATACAACGTATTTGGTACAACAGGAGGACTCAATGCTGGTTAATGCCAAGCACACAGCGTAAGCTAATACTAATGCTTGAATGCTTGTCGTGCTCGCAGACAGGTTAACTTTTGTGGTAGTAGTAGACTGACTAGTAGAATTCTGACTGACATGACAATGTTAGACATGGCTTAAAAGGAATAGCTGAACTGCATGTCCAATTTATATAACAAGTCTACGATATCCACAAAAGATAGCGAAGCGAAGAAAATTTTATAAGCAAGTTTTTATAAGTGACCTTAGGTAAGTAGAAATATCAGCTCGTATTACTAGTCTCCCAGCTAGACACAAATGGACTTAATTATCTGTCACCTGCTGTTTATATGGGTGCGAGAGAAGAATGCTAATAAAGCAGTGTATTGTCAATGCCCTCGCATTGTTTGATGTTAGTACTGCCTTATGCTTTGGTTGTGGTATTCGATTGGTATTGAAGTTGCTTTAATTGTTTGTGGTGAGAATTACGAGTGAACACCGCAGGATTCTACTATTTACAGAGATTTGTATAATGTTGAAGTTTCCCATCTTCACTGTTTGCTATCCAATATTTTCTGTTTACCTGATCTAATTGACCAATCGATGATCTTTCGCCACATTTTAACAGAACATTGGGTCGTAAAAAAAATTATTTCTGCGGCCTTAAGTCTACACGAATTGAATGTTAGCACACGAAAGATAGCTCAACTTACAGAAGTAAACTAGAAAGCAAGCAAAAGAACATCTCATCGACAGATATGACCAACATTCGGCAAACATTGTAGCAACTTCCTATCCGTTTCAAAGTGCCATCCAAACAGAACACTCAATGACATCTCGCGACTAATATCAACTGCAATGCAACAAAGCCACAGATTGAATAAGTTACTACGAAACTAAAACAGATTACAAAGTAACTATTGTATTGTTTAACCTGAGTTACAGAAGCTTAGATTCTGATTGCAGTGACCGTTACCCTCAGGGTTTCTCAAAAGGGAAGTACATCGATGTTCGTGTCAATACTCTTGAAATTTGATACGACTGTATTATTTGCTACGTATGTAGTAATTTGCTAAAATTGTATGTATATAAATAGTAGGTATGTACTTCCACCAAAGCTGTTTCAAAACTGTGCTTTTTTTTAAAACTTTTAATTGCTATGTTATTTTTCTGGGCTCACAGGGTTTTTTTTTTTTTTGAACGTACACTTACTGAGATGTTAATTATTATTATTAATGATTATTAATCGCTTCCGATATCGCAACCGAATCTTGCAACTAGTTGCGATAACCATTTAACGTCCACTTCGCATTACGTCTCTAGCCGAAGATCTAGCTTTTATACTCTATTTTACTTATTATCCAAAATATTCTTTGTCCCGTACCCTAGCATGATTCTTGTCAAAGAGAAATCGATTAAGCAATTTATAGGCTGAAATAATTAAACGAAATTTTCAATAAGGAGGCATAATATCAAAAGTGATCAATTGATCATAAGTTTTATTTACCGTAGAGTATCCTTCTGGGCGGACGGCGCACCTGAGCGCCGTACGCGGCCGCGTCTTGCTCCGCGTCGGGCACACATGTCCCTATGATGATGCCCATCCTCACCATGCCTTGGACATCACATCGACCTCATAGCACCACTACCATGCCCTCTCTGTGTCTTGGTGCCGACACTACACACATCAACTTCACGCCACCGCCCCTTGGTCCCAACACTAAACACAACAACTGAAACTTCACGGCACAAACACTATCGCGTCATTGTCACAATACCCACTGTTACGAATACTGGCACACTTCGAATAAATATAATTTTAATCCAAATTCAAAACTGCAGCATAATTCTAGGTCCAACATCGAAACGGAAACTTCTTAATTTAAAATACCATCTGATTTCAGAAATGTTTTAACTTTCATATTAATCCAAGCTAAACTGAAAACAGTTTTTTTTATAATTCCAAAACCTAAACTGAAACTTTCTCATTGAAATTTTCCTGTTGATTTCGAAGCGGGAGAGTGGTCGCGCGTCTGTCGTGCGTGAAAGCCGTGAAGTGACTGGCCACGCGAGTGACCGCCGCATGAGCTTGCGAGCCTCATAAGCCTCATGTCACATTTGGCGACCTGTGACGTCGGTGGCAACGCACGTCACTCGTATAAGGCCATGCTACCATAAAGGAGCTATTTCCGAGTATTTACCTTACAAATGGGGCTAAAATAGAAATGTTATAACCATTACATAAGTTATACATACTATCATTACATAGTTTTATTTTTGTCCAGTGTTGCATGCAAATTAATGCCGTTGAAACGACGTTCGAAAAACTAGTTCTGTAGGTAAAGCCTGCACTTGTTCTTATGTAAATCTTTTAGTAACGTTTGGGGTTGAGAATGTTTTTTGGGATTTCAGTTTAGGGATTTGGGTTTGGGAACTTTAGTGAGACGAGACACATTTGCTTGTTACTTTACCAAATTTTTTTTATTTTTTTTTTATGTTACTCGGTGACGAGACAAGCAAGTCGCTCACCTGATGTTAAGCGTCACGCTTACCCATAACAGTTCAGTGCCACCCAGAATTTTGAACTTCAACAGCGCAGTGCGGCAATGCACTGCGCTCGTCACCCTGAGATGTTAGATGTTAAGTCTCTGTATGCCCAGTAATTACGCTGGAAACATTGCCCTTCAATCCGGAACACAGTAATGCTTGGACACTACTGCTCGGCGGTTGAATAACTGGCAAAGGTGTGGTACTTGTACCTAATGCTCACAAACAAATCAAACTAAGGCGTACTACACACCAATGATACATCAGAGTGCAGTAAGACGTCGCACACCTTTTGGCAAGAAAAGTGGTGTATTGTCTATTAGCGCACTCGCATTTAAATGTAGGACTACGATAAATGTGGCTATGATAAATGTGTGATGCACGACATTTCTAGTATTGGTGTATGGTGCACCTAATAAAAATTTCTTTGCGGCAAACAATAACTTCTTTACTTTTTACCCGACTACGAAAAATAAGGGTTATGATTTGACCGGTATGTATGTATGCTGGTATATATGGATGTGGGTAATTATGTATGTTTATCGTTTCCATAACTTCTAAACTACTTATCATAATTTGGCAAATGAGGTATCGTTGGAAGCGTCTTGATTGTCCGCTAGTTATAGGCTATGTGACGTTACATTAAATTAAATATGGCGCCCTATGCGATTCTACTACTACTCAAGATTTTGGTGAATTTGGAATAATCGAACTGAGACTACACGACCTTATATCTTGATAACCATTTAACCGATCTTGCTCATATTCGAAATTCTTGTTAGGAGTTGAGTACCAAATCTATCTGCCAAATATTATCAAAATCGGCCGGCAAATGGCGCCGCAGCAAACATCCCCGTTTTTTGGGGCAACACCCCTCCAATCAAAAATCGCCGACGATTGAAAAACTCTATGAAATTGTGGAATTAGAGTTGTGCAAAAAAGTTTGTGCACGCGAGGTCTACTAGTTTTAATAATAATGCTTGTTATTACATAGGCCCGGCTAGAACGGTCCAATCTGCCAGTAAGTTGGTGACAAGTCCACCAACAGCGCGACGCGTGTGTGGGTAGGTAATAATTATGTACCACCCGCTAATAGGATTCATACGAGTCTGTCTAGTTCAAAATGGAGATCGATAACTCTAATTGGATTTGGTGTACGTTCTGCGATGCCTCCCACGCGTATTACTGGGCTATTTGTTGACACGATAAAGTATTTATTGTGTGTTAGATTAGTTTGTGATTTGAAAGTATAGCTTGGATACTGGAAACAACAGAATAGCAAAGGTACCTGAGATTTAATAGCAGATTTGCAGGTATACAGTATCAAATGGACTCTTACAATCTGTATAATTTAAGTTTGACCACGCCTGATGTCAAGCGATGATGTGGCCGAGGATTCTTGTTTATTCTTAGAAATCATTTGTTTTTGACGTCATAAATGTTTCAAACTAGTACGTATTGTGTCATTACAATAATCAGTGCACTTCAGTTTCCAGTTGGATGCAGATACCTCTGGAACTATCTGATCTGATATACTCTAAAATATTAAATAAATTTAATATTTCTTAGATAATTGACCATTTACTGAAATCAGTATGAAGGGATAATTGAAATCACCATAACAAATCAAGTCCAACCCTTACGACTTTATTCATCCATACAAACCTAAAGAGATTTTCAGCCCGTTTCAGATTTCCTCTCGAATATGAGGATCCTAAGCAGACATTTGACAGACACAATCTGTGCGTAATAAATTGAATTGCTTTGGGTGGAAATTTTTCGTTATTCTCGAGAGGTTGAAAGGGAGGAGGAAGGAGAAGGGCCTTAGTCTGTATGAGCAGTCTGGGAATGTAGACTTATCTTTACATTTACTAAGAATACTTATGCATTAAGAGGATAGCCCTTCCGCGAGGTTTTGGCGCATACGATGTTTGAAATTGTATAGCTGTCGCTCTGTTTCTCGTGCGTGCGATAGAGTTAGTGAATTTTCCTAACTTTTTGATGAAATTTGCGTTTCGGGGATAGTCTGTTCATCACCCGTAAATCTTAATGTAACAAAATCTTTTGTTTTTGGTGGCAATGGCTTGAAATAAACTATAATCTTAGCCACTGTTCTTTTTTTTTTTTTTTTTAAGTTTATAGTATTATATTTATAATAATAACAACTACGTTTCTTCGTGGTATTTTCGACGCAAAAAAAAATGTCACTTTAAGTGCCTGTAACAATGAAATCGCAATTGGATATCGTTTAGGGGTGGATATCAGACTACGCTTTTTGTATCGACAAAATTCTATTCTTAAAACTAATAACTAATAGAGTCTTATTTATAGGAAATCAAATTTAACAACCCGGAAAATTCCAAAGCCCAAGGGCGTTATTGTCGTCACTAATAATCCCCACCCTGAGGCCACCATCACAAGCCGGGGTGGCCATCAGTGACCGTCGGCAGCCCGCGGCGGCCAATCGGATGAAATGGCGTGGAAAAGGTCGAGTTGCGTGCCGCTAATCTTGAATTTACACTTCAAGTGGTAAGCTGACCACAACATAAATACCGAAGACTTCGCTCTATCAATAGTGATAAGTAGTGAACTAAAGATAGTAATAAAACAGTATATTATTATGGGGTCTAAGAACACTTTCCTTTTAGCTGGGTAAAGTGAAATTCTTAATAAAGTTGGAAATGTTTGCCATACACCACATGTTAGAATAGTCACTGCAAGTGAAAACTTGAGCAGTCAGGCATCCTTAGCCTTGAATGGGCATTGGCCTCACTCAAGACAACGTAACTTAGCCTGATCATCGGCTTTTACCAGCAATTACTATAAAGCTTCGACTACTTTAAAAAATAAAGTTTAGACTTTGGTAAGGACAATTTTTTTTTTTTATGGACAGACATATCTCTGGCAACCTTCAGCCTTCATCGCCAAGCTTTGAATAGCAGAAAATCACAGTGAAACAAAATATTTGCGTTGGATGGGTCGACTTCGCTGCTTTTAATGAAACAATAACAGCCTCGAGGTTTTACATGTTTGTTTCTTTATGATATATCTTTGATATTTGTCTGAGGAAAACTTGGAGAACATACTTCCGAGCAGATCAAAAGAAAAAATACCTTTAAAGTATTAAAAAACGAGTTAATCCATAATACACAAATGAAATACTGTTTTCTTTAACAAAATACTCTGAAAAATATGCACGATCGAGATGTACTTGGCGCCACCCGTGAAATACTTCTCATTGAGGAGCTCTGGTGACCATCTGTGGTCTTCTTCATCAGTTCCACTTCACTAAATGATTGTTGAAGAAAATACCAAACTCGCTATAACATTTGAGGAGTTACTATTAGTACTCACGGGATATTTACCACGGTTATTGTTTTTGTTGAGTTCCAAATGTTCACGGGTAGACTGAAGATGCGGGTGGATGATAAAAAAGTTACGAAATTTAGGAGCAGACAAACCGATCTACCCCCTTTCTCAGTCTTTTGCTACGGGTACCACTGGTACTAGAACTCGATTGCAAGTCTCGACAATACACGCTCACAGTATCACTACGCATTGTATTTTGGTCACATTGTGGACGCGTACCTTTACTTATCAGGGCACCTAACACTGGATTCCACGCACTGGCAAGTTGAAATCCATCACCAAATAGTAATGTTATGTTATGTTATGTTATGTTATGTCATCATCTAATAGTAATGTTGTAAACCACCACGAAAGTCTAAAACATTTGAGGACTTCCCTAAATTCCTCATGGATCCAATTATCAGAACTGGATTTTGATAAATATGGGACCAATCTGGAAGTATATCTTCTCAAATAAAAAACTAGTTCTCCAAATCGGTTTCTAAATGACGGAGTTATGACTAATGAGAGAAAAAATATTCAAAAGAACTCTCTTTTTTTGGAAGTCGGTGTATCACAAACACAAGAGTGAAGAAGTCATATAATAATTATGTAAATAGTCCCAAAGCATCCAAGCGACAGAGGACAGTGCTAGAAAAACTACCCTTACTAATCATAGCAGTGGGATTATTAATCAGACTTGCATTAGTCACATGAAAAACTGCATTGACAAGATAATGATGGGAACCACCACCTGCTTGTCTATGTCTGATCAACGTAATAAAACTCCTAACAAGTCACTCATAGACACAGAACATGGAACTGCTAGAAGAAGTCAACTGCTAAACTAATGCCTCCCCTTGAGCCTCCCCATAAACCCTACGCTTGGCGGCTTGGGGATCGACACAGAACGCAAAGCTCAAACTGGTGGGTGCAAAGCATGAAATTTTTCACTTGGGTTACATAAAACTTTGTTGAGCATTAAAGCTTTTACAAATTCATTCAAGGGGTAATCGACGTTTCGTCATTTGTACTTTGCATTCGGCAGGACAAAAAACGTAATTCGGTCCTAAGGCATGCAAGGCTGAAGGCTAAGCAACTCCGTATACGAAGACGCGGGCATCAGCTAGTAATAAAAGAAAATTATACGCCAGCTCAAAGGACTTTTTCTTCAGGTTGCGCAATTTAAATTCATGATTACCAACCATTATTGAAAACTAGGTAATATATAATAACTACGCAAGCAGGAGATTGTGAACTGGAACCTAAGCCTCAACTAACCTTTAGCACGACAGTTTGTTCCGTTAACCGGCAAGTACAGTATACAGAGCCAATGGCGAACAGAAAAAGACACTTTACGTTCTAACATCCGGTCACAAAACATTGACTCTGGTTAGACTCTGGTTAGACTCGGGTTGGACTCGGGTTGGACTGGGCTCATCACGGATGATAAACAGTGATATTGATATGTTTATTAATAATTACAAATTACATGTCAGGTTCAATATTATAAATCACATTAAAAAATTTAAATAATATTAAATTATAAATGTGCCGGATTAAAAATTAATTGTTTAAATGTTTACATTTAACAAAATAAATTAAATTTAAATAAATAATGATTACAAGTTATTATATTTTTGGAATGATCTATTCCAAATATATACTATAGGCATATACTGTGTCAATTAGTATATTAGTTTAAGTTTTTTTTTAATATACCCAATGACTTTCCCCCGATTACTGAAACGTTTGGTAACTTTGACGACAGATTAAGTCTATTGCTGCCTTTGTTATTTGCTTAGTGCCAGACAAAGACAGCATTAGAATTAATCTGTTGTCAAAGTTAACAAGCGTTTCAGTATTCGGGGGTTTGTGTCGCGTATGGGTGGTGTATGGGTACACAGTGATACGATAGAACAGCGAGACAGCAATGTTTCAAGCAAAGCTGTTGTGAGTGTGTCGCTAGAGTTAGATAAACCGGACAGATTTGACACTGAAGACAAACTTCATCGATTGAACAGCACTGTAGGAATCTCCTATTGGTCATTCAGGTTAATAATAATAGGATTTAAAAAACCGGGGCCTTAGCATGTAACTCTGTTGGCGATGGTCTTCGTTTGCGATCCTGCTTGCACGCATGGTGCGAATAACTTGGCGCGAGTGAGACGGCACGCGATGACCATTGCCATGAAAGTTACAAGATAAGGCCCCTGGATAGCGATGTTGCGTTTCTTGTATTTGTAGAGGAAGAGAGTGAACATCACACTAATATTATATATAACGAAAGTTTGTGTGTATTTGTGTATTAGTATGTTATTAGTAGTGTATTTGTTCCCGTTCAACTCTGTAACGGCTGAACGGAATTGGATGAAATTTAGTATGGAGGTAGGTTATTCCCTGGATTAACACATAGAGTACTTTTTATCCCGAAAAATTCCTGTTCCAAAATTCCTGTATAATAGCGGGGCGCTAGTTATACATAATTTATTTTATTTATTTACTGTAATCGAAAATTAAAAAAAAAAAAACTATAATCAATAGATGTCGCTAACAGCACATGAGAAACAACATTAATGATTGTATAACCTTGAGAAAAGTTTTATTCTGGTCTTGGAGGTATAAGAATATTCCAAATTATCTGTGAATTCGAAGCTCGTTATCGCGGAGTTCCAAAAATATTGAGCACAAAACTTTTCAGTCTCTCGAATCCTACAAAGCCTTATGTTATGAACAAATCGGATTCTTGTTTTCAAAGGTAAAATTATTTTGCCTTTAAAAGTATTAATAAAACAGTTTAACTTAGTATTAATTAGTAAGTTTTACCCCCGAATACTGAAACGTTCATTAACTTTGACAACAGATTAATTCTACTACTGCCTTTGTCTGGCACTAAGCAAATGACAAAGGCAGCAATAGACTTAATCTGTCGTTAAAGTTAACAAACGTTTCAGTATTCGGGGGTTAAAGTCTCACAAGAACTTTAAAATCGTAAATTATGTACTGGAGAATAAATGTATACAAATATCTTTATTTTATGAGTTTTGAGAGTTTTGTCATTCAGTGACTTTGCCCTATGCCACCCCCGTAACAGACAAAGGAACATAAATATAAACCAATACTTATAATTCACGCTTATACATATAAATAAATTATTTGGGCAAACAAAATTGTAAAGTATAAAATGTGAACCCATCAGTAGTAATAGTTAGGGTCTCTTTCATCATCTCCAAGTAAAGTCTCAATTAAGCTATTCGTCAGTTAAAGTGCCAAGTGACTGTGGTACTAGTTTAGAAATATCGGAGTAGCGCTAACCGTCACATAAATTACTTAGGTGTTTTACTCGCCAATTAAAAATAATCGAAAAGTTGATAATCAACACTTATTTTTGAGAAGAAATAGGTTCTTAACAGTCTTTGCCATTAGCTCCGAAATATTTTACATAAAATCAAAAGGTACATAATAATAATACCATTTTTTTTTCATTTTTTTAAATATTATTATTAATACTTAATGTTTAATTCTTAACGCTTTTTGTATCTTAATAGTAATGTAGTTAGTGTAATTGGTTTAATACCGTACTAATGAAATAAATAAATAAATAAATAACAGGCTCTATGACGTGTAGGAAAAGTGTTGAATATCACTGGCTAGATGTAAACACGTGCAAACAAATGAAATTAAAAAAAACTACCCTTGTAAGGAACTCAATGCTAATCACCGCTACGCACTACCTGTTCACAAGGAAAGGTCATTAGGGCTCGTGTTCCACTATCACGACATTTCGTAGTACTCACGACACGCGAGCTAGTCCTTGGCCCTTCATCTAATGATTAGGTAAAGCTGATTGGTAAATAATCCATGCTCATAAATACTTTACAATTTTAAAAAAACTCTCCTCTCAGCACCCCTCTAAGATTTCACTGTGTCGGCGATGCCATGGAACACACACAAATACAGATTCACAACTAACGCCCAGACCCACTGCAGATATTTAAATTCATCATTCAAACATCCGTCCGGCCGGGAATCGAACCCAGCTAACCCTGCTAATAAAGCAGACGCGCTATCAACTAAGCCAGACGAGGAGGGTTTTGAATTTTTTAGTAATTATATCGTTTAGACAAGTAATATAATTGCAAAACATCCGACTGCAAAATGTAGCCTACGTCACACCGGACGGAAAGAGGAATCCAACGATACCTCACTCGTCAAAATCTGTCAAGCCGTTTAGGTTATAGGAGGTAATATAGGAACACACATACATGGATACTTACATACTTACATACACCCCAAACACATAACCTATATATTATATTATAAACATTTTTGGTTAGTCCGGTAAAAATATACAGGTTTCTTCGCCAATTTTGACGTGAATTCGCTGAACAGTTCGGGAATGGTCAATAAAAGAAAGGTTACATTTAAAATTCCGATAAAGGTTAAAGTCAAATTTATAAGGAGAATTCCGTGGTTAAAGTAAATAAAATAAAATAAGTGACGAAAAAGCGCTCGTCTGTGGCGTTCGGTTTTGAAACGTCATTTTTGTTTTTTTGCGTTCAAACTTTCATAAGCGAAGTCCAAACTTGTACGCTTTCATTGCGCCTTCCTCGCATTCTCCTTGGCATGCATAAAACGCCAAAACGCTCTAAACTAGGCGAATGTCAGCGCATGCCGCTGAGGCAAGATGAATCGAAGGTTGAATTGAAGACTCAAGTTGAAGCTGAGAGCGTACCAATGTAGACTTTAGCTGTATACGATTATAGTACGTTCCTTACTGCACATACTTGTATGAAAGTTTTCATTTCATTGTGATTGAACGGAACTACTAGACGGATTTGGACGGAAGAAAATGTGCTTTAGAGAATTGTATATAAGAAGAGTCATCGAATTCAAGAAATAACAAAGACCTGCTGTGGAAGCTAATTGCTAGAATTTCGGGTTTACGCGAAAATAACTTTCGGGAACATTTCACTTACATTTGTGGCGGTGAGGATCAAAACCTCACATATCCACTTTTGACACTCTCGTTCTTATTTTTATTCGACTCTTTTTATCATTTGTAGTCGAAAAAAACAAAAAAAAAACGAAAATGTCAAAAGTGGATATGTGAGGTTTTGATCCTTACCTCCTCATTTTATACCATGTGAAATTTATTGTAATGTAAAAAATACGTTTTCATTTAATCTTGTGCTTTTACAAGACCAGTTTTTTTACCGATCAAAACCAGGAACGCTTACGTAACACTAGCTTGCCAGCACGGCTACAGTAAATAAAACACCTCTATTCCACCTCTTTAGGGGTTTATACGGGCAGGCCACATCACTGGAGGAACCGATAACCGGTGGGGAAGAAAAGTTCCTGAGTGGCGACCATGAACCGGAAAACGCAGTGTAGGTAGGCCTCCCACTAGATGAACCGACGACATTGTGAAAGTCGCGGCCAACCGGTGGATGCAAGTGGCCCGTTGTCGGTCGGTGTGGCGCTCTAAGGGGCAGGCCTATGTTCAGCAGTGGACATCTTATGGCTGATGATGATGATGATAAGGGGTTTATTTTCGAAAAAATCTGAGATCTCAACCACAAACCGAGTTTCATTGGCATGAAACGATTTTTTATTTCCATACAAACTTTGGGGGTCCATTTTACTCCCTTAGGGGTGGAATTTCGTAAAATCTGTTATTATTGTCTACCTGGACCATTTGAGGAGCATTGGGTTAAAATTTCACGTCTCTATCATAAGCGGTTTGATAAGCGCGTTATTCCTAGAGAAGGGCTTTATATTAAAGTTTGATACAAGTTTTGCCTCCATCTAACAAACAGTATACATAAGTTATTACATCGATTGTTCTAGAACGGAAGCAACGCAAGAGGTATATATGTGATTTCCATCGATAATAGCGAATCCTCCTTCGTACAAAACGGCGCGATTGATTGAACATTTCTTCTTGGAAATATTTACTTTCTCTCCGGGCTCTTTGTTCAGGAAATTAAATAACTACAAGTTAGACTTCGCTTCGATTAAGAAAATTTCACTTCAAATAAAAAATAATTTAACTTCTTACTAAAATACGAGTAGAAGAGTCTCAATTACTAGCGGTTTTGGTTAGCAGCGGTGTCGATTCTTTTATGACACCTTATTTTATTTTAGTTGGATAACCAAACAGCCTTCATACAATTAAATTTAAACACTAGTATAATAAGAAAACCCAGACTAACGGACGCTTATAGAACAAACATGGTGCTAGTGCGCAAAACTACCTAACTTAACTTTACAAAACAAAAGAAAAAAAAAAACAAACAATATGAAGGCGAGTGCTTGATTAAACAGAGATAAAGATAATTTTTAAATGTAAACAGTGGCTATTATTGATCGATTCCATGGTAATTATAAAAAACTTGTAAAATAATCTGAATGGGCTAAAATTATGTCTCTTTTAATTTTAATAAGTGTGAAAAGAATGGCAACAATTTTAGAGTATCAATTTTGAGTTCAAATTTATGAAAATTATGAGACACAGATCATTTTTGTGGTATCAGAAAGGAGTGGTACAACAGGATTGTTACGTTATGTGCTTAATTATCATATCTATATTTTCCACGCCAATACAAATACTAATACTATTATGTTAACAGGACTAGAGGGAATAAACGTTAGGTACAGTTTACTAATAAGGAATCGAGAATTAAAGAAAAAACAAAGTTAAGAATAAGAGATATAGGAGCCCAAGAATAACTACCATCCTAATCCTAACTATCCTAACCAATATTATAATTCAGAGGAGTATAGCCGCAGTCGAATCAGGACTAATAAAGCTTCGAGGTATACAAATGAATACGTTCGGCTAGAGGAAAAAACGTCGCTTGCGCGATTTCAGAACTCCCTATATTACAACTGTCAGCCCATACAAAACGTCGAAAAATGCACAAAAATGGATCAACGCCATCTAGCGAACTATAGGAAGTAACTTTGTCTCTGTCTGGATGTTTGTCGCGATATCACGGCTAAACGGATCTTGATAAAATTTGATAAGGAGTTACTGTATATCACAAAAATGGACATAAGATACTTTTTTTAAGTCCACGCGAACGAAGTCGAGGGTAACAACTAGTATTATTATATGTTCTGTGACCAAAGGTTATTTAGTTGTTTATCTTACTAAGACCATGCATAGTCTAAAAATCATCTTGTTTTATTTAGAAAAAAAAAACGACATCTTGTGTCATTGAAGTTGTTCGAACCCGCCGGCTAGCACTTGTTATTCCAGGACAGCGTTCAGTAGAAACAGAGGTCCATTATTCTAAGGAAGGACCCTCTGGGCCTCTGGGGCGATTACAAACAATCACTGGGAGTGAATCAACTGAGGAATCGTCTTTGTTAGCCGTAACTCAGATGTTTGTTCCGAAGGGTTCCGCTGACGGAGGAGCGGAACGGAACACCGAACCTAGCGGAAACATTACGGAATATTAACGGAGTCGTTAAACACATTATTGTGATCTATAGGCAAAAAAATGGAAATAAAAACAGGGCATGCGAAGGGAGATATCTTTTATACGAAAGCTTTCTTCTTAAAAATTCGCATGAATACTCATTCTTATAACATATATCCTGGTATTTTGATAAAGGGTTTTTTAAGGCTCCGAAATCGGACGGGAGCACGTCTCAGCAATGCCGCTAGTGCAATCAGGGATTTATTATGATAAGAATGATTCGTAAATACAAACTAACCAAATTTTCACTTAATATAATTTTAGTTCTTCTTCTATCTATCTTCTATAGTTCTATCTTGTATAGTTACACTCAAATCTGTGCACTCGATTCAATACTACAGATTACGGAACAACATGTGTTATGCGCGACACGCGTTTGACCGGCTCATTTGAGATATTGCGATTTTTGCTCAAGTTTGCTTAGGATAAGAAAACAAGAGCACCAATCTTTTGATACAAGATTGTTGAAGAATAACACGAAACGGATCATGCCTTGCTGTCCTCAAAGGGCGAATCCTTTTTACATCTATGATAAGATGCCGAGGGTTGCTGACTTGCGGTCGTATTAGAGGGTATTTTCATACCTTTTTGAAGTCGCTTCAATCACATCAATACAATTTTCTAAAGTACTGATGCGATTTGAAGTCTTCGCTGTTCGGGGCTATCGACGTGTCTATTCAAGTTTAGAGCTACGACTTCGGAGTTTCTTTGCGCGATAAAATCCGAAACGAGGATATTCGAGAACCAAAGTCACCGATATAGCTCTCAGAGTTTGCAAGCTGTAGTGGCAATGGGCAGGCCACATCATTCGTAGAACCGATAACCGATGGGGAAGAAAGGTTCTTGAGTGCGACCACGAACCGGAAGACGAAGCGTAGGCAGGCCTCCCACTAGGTAGACCGCGACATTGTGAAAGTCGTGGGCAACAGGTGGATGCAAGTGGCATATTGTCGGTCGGTGTGGCGGTCTAAGGGGGAGGCCTATGTTCAGCAGTGGACGTCTTCTGGCTGATAATGTAATGTGTAATTAAAAACATTTGATTATTGAATTGGGGTGGAGAAAGAACTCACATTTATTTTTAATTATTAGTATATAATATAGTATAGTATATAGTATAGTATATAGTATAGTATATAGTATAGTATATAGTATAGTATATAGTATAGTATATAGTATAGTATATAGTATAGTATATAGTATAGTATATAGTATAGTATATAATATATAATATAGTATCACATTATTAGATGCTTCTATGTGGAAACGGAATGTTATTGATACTTGCTGAACTGTGCAGTTCAGTTAACCGAATGTAAGATAACTGTAGGTCATCAATTAAAATGTTCCGATTGAAATAGCTTCTGATGGAATGGAATAGACTAAATAATAGTTACTATCAAAGTGCATGTGAATTTTTAAATTTACTTGACTACGAAATTTATTGAGTTTTTAAAATATTTTAAGTCACAAATTTCAATGCTCAGCAGGGTCCCCGGATCCCCGCCTTAAATGACATAGCTTAGTTGGCATAACATTAAGGGGTCCCCGATTGGTTGAACTTCAAATCCTGATTGAAATGTAACTTTCTATGGTGAGTTTCTTGCTATTTGATGTCGATGCTGAACTCGGTGAAATTACAAACTTGCAAGCAAACCTAACCAATGATTACCAATGAAGTCTGGTGGATTTATACCAGTCATACATAGCAACATTTGTTGTGGTTATATTTAGATATTTATATATATTTTTTCGTATTTCTTGACGTTTCGAAAGCGTTAGTGTTCCTAATTGAAATAATCATAATTTGATTGGTATTTTTTTGTCTTGAAACTCCTATTACAGAGCGCACATACAGCGCAACTGCCAGGTATTGTGGCACTATAATAAAGCTACTATAGAAAAATTCTAAATTAGCACCACGCCAGACTCTTACGATTAGGCGGTTCAGAATTCATTCAAGCAGTTTGCACGTAAGATTGGCCGGCTTGGCCGACTCGGCGATCCAAATTGGTGAGTTTATACTATTTTGCGCGTAATATTTTTGTGAGGTCAACCGTTTTTATTGCCTGTGGTACTGAAGGTACGGGACTATAATATTATCTACTAGCGACCCGCCCTGGCTTCGCACGAGTGTAATTTAGTAAAATTATTTATATACATTATCTAGCTGATGGTGAAAACCGTATCAAAATCTGTTAGCGTTTAGGAGGAGTTAGCGAATATACAGAAAGACAGACGCGGAAAGCGACTTTATTTTATGCTATGTAGAGACTATGTAGAGATAGAAATAGATTCTGTTGTAAATATATGTAGGTATTTTGAAATATTTTTAAATTAAGTGAATAAATTTCATCAAATTTTTAAATGAATATTACCGACAAGTCACTTTCATTGTAATCGTGTACTTATACAAAAATAATTCGTCGAGCTTTAAATATATGTAGCTTGATTTTTCTCGGCACCACAAATTGACAAGACCCCCCCCCCACGCTGACGTCAAAGTAACGAGGGTAGTTAGGGAAGTATTGTACAAAAATATTCAACTCCAATAGATGACAGGAAGTGGCTCGTTAGCCGTATTGAAAGGGTGCATTGACGTTTTGCAAATTGAGGGTTGTGTACTCCTTACTAGCTGATTGGGAATCAAAGGATTTGCGTAGGCGGGATAAACTAGGATAATAAGAACGTAATAGGCCAAAATTGCTATATTCAAGTTTATTTCGCAAGATGACTTTGTTTATTAAGATGCCCCGTCTATTCCATACGAAAATAAATAAATGAAAACTACAGAAAATATTTTTTCGCCATTCAATTTCAATTCAAATTTTTATTTTATCTTTTGACATTATTTCAATGTTCTTAGACGCGTCAATTAAAGCAAATTTATTAAATGTATGCTCCTATGCTTTTTTTTTTCCTTTTTTAACTCAAACTTAAAAAAAAAAGAGAAACAAACGTGGCAGTGCTAAGTATAATTTTTATGCCAAAAAATTTTTTTTTCAGCAGTGTCATTATTGAGCATGGAAATAGAAGAATACATTTGTATGGAATAGACGGTCGCATAGTTACCTCTTAAAGGACGACTGAAAATAGTGAAGAAGGTGTAATTTATTGGACGTTTATTTGACGTTTGCGTTTGACGTTTAGCAATCAAGTGATCGAGGATGGTTCACGCTTGCGTAGAATATACTTTTTTACTCTAGATTAGGCTAGACTAGCTTTGTGGCTCAGTGGGAGGATTTCCGCCTTATGAGCTATAAGTTGTGGTTTCGATTCCCACCCAGGACAAACATTTGTGTGATAAACATGGATGTTTGTTCTTTTTCTGGGTGTTTCTATGTATTAATTGAAAAAATCTCCGTTATCTAGTTTCCATAGTACAAGCTTGCTTAGTTTGGGGCTAGATGGCGCTGTGTGTGAATAATATATTATATATTTATTTGAAGACACACATAGTGTACTTTTCGGAAACACAGACTCTAATTAGGAGTAGGTGTAATTAAACATAGGGAACAAAATGTATCCTAGGTGTAATATAGCTATGTTTATAGTTCTATCCATCAGCAATTTAATTCCATTAGTAACGCGTAGTATATTATTTTATAGTCTGTGACAGCAAAACACCCACAGACTAAATAAAACATCACAACTATTGAAGCGAGTGCATTGATCGGGCACATATAATAAAGGGGTTATTAAAAAATCAATGTTCGAGCCCAGTGGTCTGTCACGACGGGGTGCGGGGTCAGGCAAGGGAGGTCAGGAGGGGGGGAGGGGCCAATCAGTGCTCCAATTTAAATGTCCGTTCAATTGGTTTAACTAGCATTGTTTGAATTTATAACGAGCTTTGAGAAAAGCTGTGTATTTCATTGAGAGTTGTTTCTTGATTGTGGTATATCGGTATCTGTATCGCTATATTTCATGAGTTGCCAGTGATGAGATATGGGACTTAACTGCTGGCCTTTTGGGGAAACTCAGAGTCACACAGCGGCTAATGTTGAGAGATGTATGAGGATATTCGCCGAAGAACTAAAGTCACCGACATAGCTTTCAGGGTTTGCAAGCTGAATTGGAATGTAGTGACAGGCCACATCGCTCGAAGAAACGATTACCGATGTGGAAGAAAGGTTCTTAAGTGGCGACCACGAGGTAGGCCTCCCACTATGTGGACTCACGACAATATGCCGGGCAACCGGTGGATGCAAATGGCAAATTGTCGTTCAGTATCCCATGTTCAGTAGCGGACGTCTTCCGACTGATGATGATAATGATGATTGGTTCTAATCTAAAATCGAATCTCAAAACAAAAATTTTTCTTTTCCAGAATGCTATTGCTACGGGAATACTCACGGTAAATTGAGTCGGTTATTCCGACTATAGTTTCGATCACACTCGGTGACCTTAATTAAGGAATGCTAAGCGTGAGCAGGAATGCTGAACTCAGTACGATACGAGGTCGCGTGCAAAGACGCGCAATCGGAATAACCGACTCAATTTAACGTGAGTATTCCCGTTTTATTATTACAAAATAAATAACTTTCCGGCATGGCCGTTCAACTTCATTTCACGGTATTTTTCCGAACTTTGCTCCCTGAATCAATTAATAGCCTGTTGAAAGGACTTTTAGTCCTTGACACTAATTGATATTTTTGTGGTCAAATAGCGTTTCCAGTTCAAAGGGGCGACTTATCTCTTTTTTAATTTTTATGAACTTAATGAAAATACATTTCTTCTTTTTTTAATTCGCAATAGCGTTGCTGGAGATCATATCTTCCGCTCACGTTTCCGTAAAAAGAACTTAATCGCACCCGGCATAAAGACGATTTTGGGAAAACTCCAGAAAAAACGCAGACTCTGATGGCACGCTATCGGAACTAATAGTATGATGCTTAATAAGAAATAGAAAGAATAACTTGTGCTTTTTTTTTTCTTACTACGGAACCCTGGACGAACGAGATCAGCATGTGTTTATAACTTTCATGTAAAAACGTAAATTTAATTTTCACTTCACAAGCTCGGAAAGATTCTGTTTATCATTCGAAATCTAAGTGCAAAAGTGAATTTTATCCGCTAGCGTCGAAAGCTTTATTAAAATTCGAATGTCTCTTCAATTATTTTCTATACCGCCAGTCCACTGAAAATGCATTATTAACACGTCTTATTTCATGACAGTGCACCAACCTCATTTTTAGAACAATCGCGCTGGCCAGCACGGCGACTGCATGTCGTATTTAGCATTTTCTTCACTGTAGTGAGGTGAAAAGTTGTGTGTTTGGATCGGCAGCAAAATTATTTTTCGACTCGTACCTTTGAATTTCTCGCTACGCTCTGGATACTATATTTTAACCAATCGCTTCGCTCGTGGTTAAATCCTAGAATCCTTCGCTTGTTCAGGTTTCCATAGAAGTAGTCGCGCCAAAAAACAACTTTGCAGCCTCACATAACAAATAACTATTGTTAAAACGGTTCGAAGTCACGAATAGAGCTAAATGGTTAAAATATTTTACCAATACCGATTTCTCGATGCCGTTTCTGGCCCAAGTATTCTACTGCTACTTAGGCTGAGCGTTTTACCACAACCCATACGATGTGTGAGGGTGTGGTCGAAGATGCATATGGTTAGTGCAATGAATTCGATCCACCTGTACCGCATTATAGTGGAGAAGTACCTCTCCAGTTATGCAACTGCTGAACTCCACCGAAGTAGCTGGTGAGAGTCCAGTCCAACGAGCACTGGACCAGCAAATTCGAAGATCGGGCTGTTTGGAGGGAAGGAAGACAGGCCTTGGGCCGGCAATTGCGATGGGATACTTTAGGCTTGGTCTATGGAAATGGAAGTAGTTCTGCGAGCAGTAGACCTCGCGAGCACAATATTTTTTGCTCAGTTCTACAATTGTAGTTTTTTTTTGTAGTCTTCGATTTTTGATTTGATGCGTATTTCTCCCCAAAAGGAAGTCCGTTGCGGCGCCATTTACCGTCCGATTTTGATAATCAATGCCTTAACATCTTCTTAACAACCTCTTGACCGATTTGGCTCAAATTCGAAATTCTTGTTTAGAATTGAGTACCGAATGTTTCTGCCAAATATTATCAAAATCGGCCGAAATATAACTCCAATCAAAAATCGCCGACGACAACAAAAAAAAAACTATAAAATTGTAGAACCTCTATAGTGTATATCAAGTTTTATCAAGATTCGTTGAAAAATACGACCTTAACGCGACTACCAACATACTGACAGATGAAAGCAAATTTGCCAGTTGAAGCAGAGACTTCGTTCGCTTCGCTTTCTCAGTCAATAAACAAGCTGAAGCCTTGAATGAAACAATGGATAACCAGGTACGCATATTAATACGGTGATAATATCGGTAATCGTCGAGTATCGATCTAACCATCTATCACTCAGGCTTACTGAATGTAGACCAGGTCAGGATAATTATTATGTTTCCGTTATAGTCGAAAATATCGAATAAAGGACTACAAGACCATCAACAATGTTTGAATAGTATCTGTTTCGAAGTTTTTTTTTTACTTTCATAAATTATTATAGTACGCTAAGACGGTTTGTTACTAAAACAAGGAAAAAATATTCAATCAAAAGTTCTACAATATTAATGCATAGCGAATCGAACACGTTTAGAAAAACTTGAATAATATTTAAGGTTATTATTTTTAAACTACTATAACGCTTTTTATGATTGAAAAAGTGTCGCGCAAAGATGACCGCGTTTTAAACAATTTCATTTCAATTTACATTTTGTCACACACAGTTCAGTCATTGTCACTCTCATGACGCTTGTCATTCTCACTCTCATGGCGCATTAATAAGAGAGAGACACAGCGAGAGCGAAAGAGTAAGAGTAGAGTATATGAAGTCAAGTGCACACAAAAATAGAGACCCAATTACGTTATTTTATCGGAAGATCGAATTCGGTATAGTTTACAAAGGTTCAACAAAATTATAAAATTTATAATTACAAAATTATAAAGTGGTTTGGGGGAGTACTCTCAAACTTTCTACTTGGCTGCAGAGTTCTCAAACTTTCTAGTTGGCTGCACACAGACACATCATAATATTATTTAGTTGTAAGTTATGCACGAGATTTCAAAAAGGACGCGGAAAGGCCACGTCGCCATCGCCCCGAACTGTAAGAAGCTTCGCTTCAATTAGTTTTGGCTGAAACTATGACAAGCTAGGACCGCAGTTAGTCATTAGGATACGTGATCTTGACTGTCAGTACTCGGAGGGTTTTTTTTTTTTTTTTTTTTATTTTATTCGCTTATTTTTTAATTTTTAGTACAAGGCAAGATTTAAAAAAAAAATATGTTAAACAGATGTTTCAATATACAATGGTTCACGGATCTGTGGGAGGACGATTGCTATTTGATACAATCAGTCCTCCCATACTCGGAGGGTTGTTGGTTCAATTCCCGCGACAGAGCGTATTTGTATAACGAAGATGATGATTATAATAATGAATTATAAATTTTGGGTTGCACTGAACTATTATGGTAAAACGTGGCGTTTACCATCTGAGAATTTTTTGTTTGGTCCCTCTAAAAAATTGTGTAGATGTAAGGGAAAAAAGTATTTTCTCGCGTGTTTATAAATAAGCATAGTCCCTATAAAATTGAGTCTATTATAACCAATCTGTTGTGTATCGTCCCCTCCTGGACTAAATTAACTTGATAACACCTCAAAGAGTTTACCAACCCCAACGTAATTAGAACATAATATATTTGTAAGTACATATTGTGAGTAAACATTCAACGCCTCCATAATGACATGTCACAATCAATTCACACAAAGGCCCTATTCAGTCCACTGACATCGAGCAGGGCTTGCGAATAATAGACGTTGTCGCTGTCCAATGTAATGGACAATTCTGACATGTTGACATCATGTCAGATCCTAATAAAAATGTTGCCTTCCTCGGCCTTGTATAGGTGTCCACATTTATATATATATAGCTCAGTAATGTATTGTTTTTTTTTTTTGTTCTTTGTTCTTTATGTATTGTTTTCGGATTTTCGGTGAAGAAATACATCGTGAACCTGCATATTCCCGAAGAAGAAATTCGATGGTGTATGTGAATCCGACAAACTTTTTTTTCCACTCAGTGAAAAAGTACGAACGAGATAGCTGATTTAGGGGTGCGAGCCCTTAATACTGAAATAATTATAATTATCGCGTAACTTAGTTGGCGCCTACACCTACAGCGCTCAGACCGAGAAAGAGCGAGAAATAGATTTTCCTCTTATTTTCTCTCGTTTGCCTCGAGTCGACGGATGGATTTTACTTAATTGAATTTGATGTTATTTTATTTTATTTTAATGTTGTATTTGCTGTTTGACAAAAAATGTTTTCTGTTTTGTATTACTATTGACATGTAGGACAAAATATAATATAATATAATTTAATTTTGTGTTCTTATTATAATTGAATTTCTTTTTATGTGTAATATGGACCTTGTAGTCTGAATTTAATGATTTGAATTTGAATTGAATATCGGATCTTAAATGCCCCGTAATAGAATATGTGATCAGTTATTGAGCTTCCAGGATGTTAATAGTACCAGGCGTAAATCATCACTACAAAAATGTCGTTTATCTTAATTCAACAAAGTCTACAATTGGTTAAATTGTCATCGACGTAATGAAGTTTAAAATTGTATAAAATAATTATCATTTTAGATCACTATATTACTTTGTACAAACTCATTACAGAACCAATATCGCCATGTCGTTTATTAAAAAAAAACATTAAATTAAAAGTTCCACTCCGGTCTTCGTTACAAAGGAAGTAAAAAAATAATTAACTTCACAAAAGAAGATAGACAAAATTTTACAAGCTCTCCTAAAATAACACAATTGCTTGCCTACCAACCAACGATAATAAGAAAGTAATAATAAAAATAACAAGAAGATTTGGGACGACTCAAGAAATGGGATGAGACACCTTGGGGCGAAGACGGAACAGCCCGTATAAAGTATTATTTAAAAAAACAAAAAACCAACGGCAATATATAGCTAGATGACACTCCAGGCATAAAGCGGAATCTTTCGACACCTCCCTTGTCATAATCATTCAAGCCCTTAAGGCTACATGAAGTAATATAGCAATACACAAACATCCATCCTAATCCTAAGATTCGAGATTTCTCAACGCTATCTTTCGAGATATTCACGATGGCTAGCGTGCGAGATACATCGCGTGGTCGGAGGCAATCGAGACGAGAGACAGTCGAGATTGGAATCTCGAAATCGACATCAATTTGTCATATCTCCGAATATGGTCCTCCCTATATCTCCCTGATCCTGTGTTAATTCACAACAATATTATATTTTAACCTTTTATTTTTTTAATTTCATTTCCTGCCGTGGCATTACGCACGATACTGTAAGGTAGGTATTTACAGAACATATTATGTTAACGTATCCCGGCGTTATTTCCCAGATTCGACTGTAAGCACCTCGTAAAATTCCGGATTCGTGACGCCAAAACAAATTGCCAAAAATGCTACAATGAAATAAATGTTTTTTCGAGCCAATCTTTGCGTAATAAATACATTATTCTTTTAAAGTTTTAGATGTTATGTATCGGTTGTTTGATTTTTTAATAAGGAACAACAAAATTATAATTACTTTAAATTTATTATTTCATTATAGAAGATTAAATAGGTAAAAATGTTCAGAATTATAAAAAGAAAAAGAAAATAACCGCCTGTAAAATGTAGCCTATGTAACGCAGAACGTAAAGACGAACCCAACGTCCACAACTGACACGTCCAAAATTGATCAAGCCGTTAAACACACAGACATACTTACATAGACCCCAAAAATATTACCCTGCTTCTTGGGCATTCGGGTAAAAACGTCAGAGTTGTTTTCGAAGTACACTAAAAATTTCTTCCTAGCGATGAAAATATATTACAAAATTTTACTATGAAAACTGACGTGGTTTTGATACATTTTGTTTTAATAAAAAAGTGCAAGGCAAGACGAGGTCGCGCGCGTGTCTCGCTGAGCATTCCTTGATAAAGGTCACCGAATGTGATCGAAACTATAGTCGGAATAACCGACTCAATTTAACGTGAGTATTCCCGTTTTATTAGAACAAAAATATTTCAAAATATGTCGAAAGAATTTTAAACCTTAAGAAACCACTTTCCAAGAAATAACTACGTCCGCCGGTCATGCTTCAGTATCTTATATTACTTTTCTCTGGACTTATTATTTACTTAAGCAAAAAAAAAAAACTGTAACAAAGTATGTACGTATTAATATTCTCGTAACACCCAATGTAAGATTATGAACACAGAAAATTCAACCCCCAAAAACAATGATTTTAACAAAATATACATACACCTTTATTTTCAATAAGATTATGCATTCTTGCCATAGAAACTTCAACGCCCAAAAACTTTTTTTTTTACGAAAGAGTTAGTTTTTGCCTTTGCAAAAGAGATGGCTAAAGCCTTTTCCTTTGTCATTTGCTTAGTGCCAGACAAAGGCAGTATTAGAATTAATCTGTCGTCAAAGTTAACAAACGTTTCACTATTCGGGGGTCATATTAGCGTACAAAAAAAAACCTAGTAAATGTAGAACAAACAAATTATAATCGGTATCAGCAAACTGTTTAGCGATTCAGTCACGAATAGAACACTGATTGGTTTTAGGGATTTGCATGCCGATAGAGCTCGGTTAGTGGTATCGACAGATCCATCTTCAGATATTCCATCTCGTGTAGCGCGTTATGTTTACTAAAATCGTATTTACATTTTGACGAACTCCGTTTCCAAAATTTCGAGTAATATTTACCAAACACAGAGAGAGATTGTTGATATTTCAAACGATACATGTTATCTCCTATGTTCGCAAATATCAATTAATTCTACATCATTCAAACGTAGAGTAGATTCAAATTCAAAGTGATTCAACTATCCACACTGAGCTAAGTACTCGTAAATATTACTTTTTTAACGCAACGGTCAGAACATCGCTATCAAAACACACCAACTACACAGTATTGACGATGCGATAAAACACAAAGGCATCGACGGAAAAAATAAACACGAGAATGGGGATGAGCGGAGCGCTGCAAACGCGTCCGCTCCCGGCGAGCGCCCGCCTTCTACTAAATAAGCACTGGCAGTCTGGCTCTGGCTCCATATTTCCACAACTTCAAACAGGCACGGAGGAAACTCGGAAAATATCACCACAGATTGAGTAATAGTTACTACGCATATAACGTGCAAATAGGCTCCGTACGCGAGTTATTGCCACAAATGTTAGCAGGAATTCTACTGAAAAATGTACACTTTTATTTTTCTCGTTACAGTAAACCTTTTTTTTCAGGCATACACTTTTTGTACATAAAGGCTTGGAAGAAGTTAACAATGTTAAAAGGTACGTTAACTCCAGCGCGGAAACTGGTCCACTAACGAGCTGGCTCGGCGAAAAACTACACTTTTTCAGATGATGTCGGTTGAGTTCTGAAGCCTTGGGGACATTTTAATTTTTACTAGTTACTTCTCGGTTATTTTTAAAAAACTAACTGCGTCGTACTTGGCGGCGGCTAGTTTTCCCCAGTTATCCCTGATGAGCACCAGCGTCCCAACTCAATTTCATTAATATCGGCAGAGCAGAGAGAGAGAGAGAGAGAGAGGGAGAGAGAGAGAGGGAGAGAGAGAGAGAGAGAGAGAGAGAGGGAGAGAGAGAGAGAGAGAAGAAGAGAGAGAGAGAGAGGAAATATAGAAGAATGTCTGTTTTTCTTTAGTTAACTTCAAGACGAGAATAGGGCGGAGCAACCTCAATTTTTCTATTTTTGCAGATTTGTTGACAACCGGATACTGAATAATTTTAATCTTGAACTAATCCGAGTTCGCTTACTCACAGCCCAGTCAAGTTACGCGACTTAGTATGGAGGACCCGGACATTATTCATAACATAAATATAGAATTTGGTTTAGTATAATTTGATGACGTAAAATAAATATTAAATTAAATTAAGCAGTCTGGAGGTAAGGAATATAGAAAAAGTATTTCTATACTATACGGATCCATTGGGTGGATCCGGTGGATACAGGCTGATTAGATATATTTGTAATGCCCAAATAAATCTGATTTGATTTGATTTGATTTTGATTAGATAGATATGTTTCCCATCTTCGACCAAATCAGGAGTTGTGGTCAAACGCCCAGTACATTAAAGAAACAGTTTATTGTTCGTTTCCTGTGTGTGAGATATTAGGTAACTAATAAAAAGCAATATGTAGGTAGTTTCAAATAATTTTCCAAGTTATGCAACCAATGATAGTCAATTTTCTTATCAGCCAGCCTCTTTAGATCGGTAGAACTTGATCGATGTAATCAAGAACGGAGACTAGCTGAATTTAAATACAAGCCAAAAAGACCTTGGCATGGCACAAAGAAAAACCGTTTAAATTGAATTTCTAAGCAATGACAGAACCGCTTTCTATCTGGCAAAATAGACTTGAGGTAATTGAAGCAGATTTACATCCACATTTAATTTATTATGCTGAATGGGATTATTTTAATTTTGGCTGATATTACAGATAAATACCTACTTAACTTTCAAGAGACCTTTTTCTCGAAAACTCCAGTCTGAGATTGTCCAAAAGTAATTTTCAAACGATCAAAGATGTATTTATTATTACAATAAAGGCATTGTGCGTTTCTTCATTAGACGACACGACACGGCACCGACAATTCGTTTTCAGCGACGGCTTGCGTCGTAGCAAGTCTCCCACCGTAGTCGTGCCGGCATCGTCATGTATGTGTTGTGTTATGTACATGTTACGGCTAGAACCCGAAGTGAGCCTAGTTTAAACCGGTTAGAACTAGGTGTAGACTCTTGGTTAAATCTAGTATTATCCGATTGTTTTCGAGCAAAACTAGGTCTAGCCGGTATCATTCCGGCTAGAACTAGGTCCAACCAAACCATAGTGGCTGATACTAGGTCTAGCCGATATCTTGCTGGCTACAACTAGATCCAACCGAACCCTGGTGGCTATTACTAGGAGTAACCTATACAGGTTGGTTAGCTTGGGTGGATGTTGTTGTGTAACATACATTATGCATTACACCTCTTACCTCCTCGCAACCTTACCTCTTTATTTTGTTAACGAATGTACCTATATCTATTTTCTGAGTGTGTTTTTTATGGAAATAAAGGATTATTATTATTATTTCATGCGGGCGAGCGAGTGGTGTGATCCGCCCGCGCCCCCGCGGCTCTCCTCATTCTCTCTCTTTCTGTCCTGTACGACACAACTGTCGTGTCGGTGTCGGTCAATTCAAGAATTTAGTTGCCGTTGTCGTTTCGGGTCGTGTCGTTCCGTATCATGTAGGCTAATGAAGAAACGCTTTTAGTTCAAAGATAGGTTTGTGTTTGCCGTCATGCCGTCAACTGATGATGCGGTCTGCGATAGAGCAGGAGCACGCTTTCATTTTTATGAAAGCGTGAAAGGAAGAAATCGAATCACTCGCGATTTGAAAATAATCAGATTAGTAACTAATTATTGTAATTGGTTAGGATTAGGGCACGTTGCTGGCTCCCAAATTTCAAGGCAATATTGTCGCCTTGTAGCTAGTAGTGTGCAATCATTCCTGAGTTCTGAATTGAGGGATAATGTTTTTGTTAAATTACAACTAGTGACTAGGATGACGAGCGTACACGGAAAAAAATAATTCTCTACAATACTACAAGAACGCTTAGTTAAAAAAAAATGTGTTATGTTAACGAGAATTTGTTTAGAGTAACTAAAATTCTTGTTTAGGAAACCGATCAAATTGTAAAGCGAACGATTTCATTCTAGTTATACTCAATCTAGTAAATGTTAACGTGCAAATTGTAATTAATACAAACATTTGTAATGTATACAATCCATTCTTAATAATTACAATACCTTATTTATTAGTACAATGTGAATCGTAAAGTATACGAACGATATTGTTTTCGGAACACGCTGGCTAGTATCAAAGGGTGTGAAAGGGGTGTGTGTGCGGCGGCGGGAAGAAGCAGTGCGCAGACCTGTTCAATCTTGTTCATATTCGACAGTTGCTTGATTGACGCGCCGTGGACTCATCTTAATTTCTTAATATTATATTCAGATATCTCCAAGTAAAAAAAACTGTAGTGATGTGTATTAAATTCGGGATCCTTTAAAATTATTAATTGTGAAAATGGAATGCGACGTGGATGGAAAATCTTCTAACAGCATGGGATCTCGCAGATTACATCGACGTATTGACCAGTAAGTACCCACCTTACGAATTACATAATTGGCTGATGATTCGAATCATGAATCTGAATAATATCTGTTTCGGGTTTGAATTTGAGTGATAAGTGTGTCTGTGAACCTATCTGTGTCTCTGAATATGGCATCTAGTATCTATGAAACAGGAGTAGGTACTATTATAACTATTATAAGACCTGTTTGTTCCTACCAGTACAGTACAAATCTACTGGCTATCTTAGGCAATAAACGTGGTCCGTTCGAAAACATTCCTACCTACAAACATTACCTAAGTATGCTGCCCGCAAACAAGCCATAGACCACCGCGCGACAAGCAGTACACGGACACTGAGCCGCGAGTTACCGCCACCGAATCACAAAATCATGATTTTGTGATTCGGTGATTCCGCGATAGGTACGCCGACCACGCGAGGCGTCCAACGGCCACTGGAAGCGGCCACCGAACACCTTCGTTTACGCAGTAGGTACCTACAGCCACCGGCAGCGCGCGAAAGCCAGCACGCCTATAAAATAGTAAAATTCGTTAAAAAGTGAGATACATTCTATATCGATCCTTAGGTAGGTATAGAGGATCGACGTAGAATGTACCTCTGTACTACTCTGTAGGCTAGATGCATGTACTTACCTATGTACCTAATAAAGTTGTTAATTCGTTTCAGGAAACTGCACAATCAACACTCTAAAATAATATGCTTACTACCGAAGTAGTAAAGGAAATTATTCCTGTTAAAGGAAGACATTTGGAAAACTGGAAGCTGTTGGCAAGTCAACAGAATGAGGTTAGTAAATAAATTAATTTAACAAGTTGAAAGTTTTGAGTGAAATAAAGTTTTGTAGCTACTTATTGTTGTGTGTTGCTGGTTGCAGCCATTGAAGGTTATGGACATTGCTTTGTCTGAGGATGGTGTTGATATTTTGTCGGAGCATCACCACGAGTTCGGCGATTCTTTGTTAGATATAACAAATATAGTTGGCAACCCGTCAATGATATCATAATCAATTGCATCAACCAGCGAAGTGGTGGTATGCTCACACTCACACTGGGTTTACACAAGTTCACAATTCTGAACTAAGCGATGGAACCATATTGGTGATGTGCGACAATATACGTGTCTCAAAACACTTTACCAATTGTATTCGCTTTCAAAAACATTTAAATAATAAAAGTTGTTTTGTTTCAGAGAATGTCTCTGATGATATTGCTTGGATGGTTTAAACATCAACGGAACCTTGAAAAATGGTTGAAGAGAAATGGACAGACTCCTACCAAGAGATTAGAAGAATCCAAAAATATGTCAATTACAGAATATATATGGGACAATACCCAAGCCTGAAGAAACTGACAGGATTTCAGCTTATATGCATAGATTTTGAAATCCTCTATCCAGAATCTTCTGAAAAGTTATATGAGAACTTTGAGTTTATGCTAGAAAAAAATTATTGATTTGACCTTTAATTTTTTTATCAATATTATAATATTATAATGTTTGATCAGTAAAAATAACAGGCAATTTGATTGTGATAATATCCTGGATTAGTTGGTAAATACTAATATCATTCGTAATTAGAATAATAAAACTATAAATAATGTGTAGTTGATTGTGATATCTCCTGGATTTGTTAGTAAATACTATTATAAGTAATAAGAATTATAAAACTATAATGAATGCTTAATAACTTATGCTTTTATTCCACTGAAAATTGTATTGTATCTTTTGCCATATTTACTATTGTGTTGTTTTTGTCTAAAGTTTGTTTAAGTCACACACGCAGTTACTTTTGTTAAAATTTGTGTATGTTTCTTCAAAAGATGCTCAATAAATAAAGTGTTATGTGTGAGCAAGAATGCTATTTACAGGGTCACTGGTAGTTATCTGACAACTTCTTAATGGCAGTTTCTGTACATCATAACAAACATCTTTAGTTCTACGACTTGAAAATTCACAAAAAAAAAAAACAGTTGTTCCTTAGAAAAAGTTCATTGACATGCGACAGAATATTTGGAACAACTAAGTTTTTTCTCGCGAATTTTCAAATGTTGTAGAAGCAAAAATTAGTGTTAATATGATGTACAGAAACTGCTGCTAAGAGGTTTTCATCTAGGTACCAGTAATCCTGTATATAGTATATGCCACCTACTAAATAGTAAAAGTGGCAAAAGGTACAATATAAACATTCCCCATTACAATATTATTAGTATTTAATACAATGCTATAGTGCATTCCGAACTATTCTAATCATTTACCAGCACTATAGATGTAGTTACTACAACAACATATTTATTTAACATTACATTACAATATAGTATTTAATACGACGCTACATTGTAATGTGTACATTATAGCCTGTAACCCGAAGTATTCTAAGCAGTAACCTGTATTAGAGTTATAGTTACTACAGCAAATCATTTATTCATCACAACAATACAATATATTTATGATTAACAGACTATGAAGTGGCTGTAACGAATTCACTTGTCCAGTGAACAGCCTGTTTAGTAATTGTAACTATACAATCATTTGCAACTACAATCTACTTTTAACTAGAACAGTCTTGTACTGGTAACAAAAGAGTCTGTCGTCACATATATAGCAAGACATTCTTGTTGAGTGTGCGATATTCTCGTTACTGCAACAAGATTTTTTTTTCCGTGTAGTGCAGTCCAGAAGGGCTAGCATGCGCACCGCCACAAAATCTTCTCTACTCTGCATGTCGTGAAAAATGAGACAAATGTATACATAATCGTAGCCGTGTCGTGTTCTTGCATAACGAAAAGATTTTGTCGCGGTGCTGCTGCGCAGAGTTTCGTGTTGTTGATTCATAATCATTTTTTCAACAATGAATAGTGATTGGCTACATACATGACGTATCTAGTGATGGACAAGCGTAGCGCTTATCACCAGGCGTTCGACATGCTCACAAACGTTACCAAAATAACTATAATCTGACCAAACATCAGAAACAAGACACGTGTCCTAAAATGACAGCTCACATGGGTTCCGCAAAAATAAACGTCGGCAACATTTATCTTAACCCCTTTCAACGTCAAATATGAGGCAAAGGATAGTAAAGGACAGATGGAAAGCTTTAAGAACGTGGCGAATAGTCCTATCAACATTTACATATTAATAATAGGATAATTCGTAACGCATTAATTCGTATACGTTATAAAATCATACAGAGATATAATAATAGATGAATTATAATGATAATTATTAATGATGCTATAATAATAAGTAAAATTGATTATGTATAATAATTTAATATAATAATACTAATTGTATAATTTAGTTGACATTGCATATATTTTATATTCTGGACTAATGTCTTATATATTTAAAATGTTAACATACCTACACTATTGTATTAGGTGCTATCGTGTAAAAATAGTTGTAATTAATAAATAAATTATTATATAAGTAATTTTTTAAATATATTTTTCATATGATTTATTTTATAGCAGAAAAATGTCGAAAGCTATTGAAATTGCGAATGAGACTAAATCATTATAACGTACTAAAAAGAAAAAAAAAGCCAAGAATTGGATGAATTGCCATGCTTTAGGAGAGTACTATATTCAGCAGTGATAATGATAATGATGAAAGTTAATTAAACCATTTTATTTACGCGACGAAATTACCACCGCACCGCTCAAGTTACCCGTTACAAAGGCGGTTTTCGTCATTAATTCAGTTTCACACGAGTGTCTAGTTTAGATACCCATCTATTGCTCCCTATTCTGTGCATGCATGCGGTTTCGGAAATGACAAACCCATGCCAAATCCAACGGACCATAAGTTCATTTGGGAATAAATAACGAGCGATGAGCTCGCAGCGTTTCGGTTACATCCATCATCAGAGGGATTACAAAGCTTGTTATGTGGAAACGTGTTTGTGAGTGTCAAGCCAGTAACCTACTTAATACCAAGCGCATAATGTATATCGACCTTGTAAGCGTTGTTTTACAAGATACAATGGAAACTTGTGTAAAATCTCATTTATTCTATTTGAAAGACTAAGTTTATTTATTTAGGTTCACCTACACTGTGCACACCAATACAATTTCAAAAATACAGGTGTAGTACTTACAGGTGAAGACAGCATGCAATAATATAGAGCGAGATACTATAATAATAAATAGAATTGAATCATTACATAAAAGTCGAAAATTTAAATTTAAGAGTAAAAATATGAATTATCATTATTGATCAGTTACGCAAGGACCTCAAGGCTTCCTAAATATATTAATGTGGTCACCAAATATGTCAACAAGTTATTACAATTATTCACTGTCACAATTATTCTAAGTATTTTAGAAGTTATGAGGGAACGTTTTGCTTCGCGTAGTCGGGTAAAAACAAGGAGCCTACGGCGTTTGTCATTTTGCAAGTATCTCTAAAAGCTCCAAAGTTTGAACAATAACCACAAAACATGAAACAGTCGCCTTAGACGGTAACATCGACTGGAGCCAGTAATTGGCGCTGTGTAAACAACTCAACTATCTTGAAAGTTTTTTAATAAGACTGTCTGGCATAAACTTAAAACTACGCGGAGACTTGGGCATGTTGCACCAACTTGAGTTGATTTACAATTTAAAACCTAACTGGTAGTTAACTTATAATATAAATCAACATAAAAACTTAAGGTTAGAGTATACTTGTCCATACAAAAAGCGCCTCTAAACGTTATCCGGTTTCGATGTTTTTTTCATATTATGTTATCTACATCGTGTAAAACTATGCACACAATTATTTTATCATTATCTCAATATCTTCGTATTTATAGGCATAGTGACGAATTTTTTGCGTTCAAACCATGACGAAGAAAAGTAGTTTTTAATAGAATAACTACCAATATTTTTTTTAAAACAAATCCTTTCAGCGTATATTATTATTTACCAAGAAACCATTGTTTGCCATAATCCCTACGCTTGGCAGGCGTATCATGAAACATCTCACACTTCTTTATCCATTATCGTCTGTAATATAACGTAGCAAAAGCGTTATCAGCCAATAGTGCAACCGACCCTAAAGATTTCCGGTTGAGTGAGTACGCTCATAAATCCGCCGAAAACTTTCAAAAGACAAAAAAGACGAAAACTTAAAAATAATGCCGGATAAAGAACTACACGAAAATAGCCCCGAGTTAAAATACGCCCGCTTAAGGGGAAAATAGACACGGCTGTGAGAAAAATTCACCCGGTAAAGAGGAAAGAAATATCCCTATTCCGGAAACCCGTGCAAAATACAACCGTATGAAGGAAAACTAGTGAAAAATGAACAAGGTGATTGACTGGTGTTATTGGATTTGGAACGAGCGTTTCTCGAATGATTTGATTCCGACATTATTCTTGTTTAAAGTTCTCATTAATTCCCGTCATGGGCGTCACTTTATATAATGGGAAATATTTTTCTCGGACTAACGTTTTTCTGTTTATCTATCATTTTGGCATTATAAACATACAATATAATAAAATACCGGTTAAACTACATAGACCAGGGGCTCGATTTTTGAATCGCTCGTATAATTTCGCTCGAAAATATCATGCGAAATAAAAGATTTTCTGTTGATATAAAGCAAATTCGAAATGTTTAAACCAATCGTTGCGTTAGCGAGTGATATTTCCTAATCTCTTCGGACGAAGCATTTCGTATAGTTATGATAGAAGTTCACATACAGGTAAGTTCGTTTAATCATTAAAAATGCGACTCGTGTTTGGGATTTCGTTCGAAAGTCAGTCATTTAGCATGATTTCGCATGATATATACGTGCGAAATATTATAAGAACTATTCAATAATCGAGCCGCAGGCGAATTCTGGTCTACTGTGACTAGCATCAGCTTACGTCGCAATACAGTTAATTTTAGCATAAACAGCTTAGCGTAAAATTCGTCATAAATACCTACAGGTGTGCAACGCGTGAGAGGAAGTTAGAGTCGTCACTCTGTCACTTTTGCACTCGTAATGTTAGATGTAAAAGCGGCCTTCCCGGATGGGTTTTAAGGAGGCAATGAGATAGCTTGCCTTACTAAAGTGACAGGAAACCACACTTCACATCCCACTAATATAGATGCGAATATAATCTGAAGTGTGTGCCTGACACTTTATAAAATTTGCGTGGAAGTAGTTCACATCACGAGGATAAATATAAATATCGGTGGACATTTTTCAGACAGCGCCATCTAGCCCCAAACTAAGCAAGCTTGTACTATGGGAACCAGATAACTGATAGAATACATAAATACTTTTTTTTAAATATACATACATAGATACAAAAAAACACCCAGACAAAGAACAAACATCCACATTCATCACACAAATGTTTGTCCTGGGTGGGAATCGAACCCACAGCCTACAGCTCAGAAGTCGGAAATCCTCCCACTTAGCCACAAGGCTAGTAAAAACGTGGGAAATATCTATCCCGGAAATGTCTGATCTGTGAAAATTGAGAGTAAATCCGTTCTCTCAGCTAGTTTTCAGCAAGCAACAGGATAACCGGTGAAACGCAATAGTTCACCCGGAAGCCGGCCGGATATAGGTTTCGTGACGGGACGCCATTGCGATTCTCGCGTCGATCGGGATATATTTGCCGTTCAATCTGAGCGGAAATCCCGCTTCTGATTCTCGATATCATGTAAAATTTACACCATACGTGCTACGGAGAAAAATAAACAAACAGAAAGTGGACAAAAAGCTATGTTACATAAAAAACCCCATAGTTTTACAGAGGGTTCACATTATGGTATAGAAAAAGAGTCGGGCGTAAAGAGGACCGTATTTACTTTTTACACAGAAAAATAACAAAAGCTTTTTTCGTGTCTGTGTGAAGACAAAGAAAAAAAAAAAGAGATGGCTACTATCTCGAGATGTGAGGATTTGAAAGACCTTGGTAGTATGTGATTTAGAGTGATGTTATTGATTATTTTACACATGTTTATTAGAAATACATGTAAAGTATACTTAAATAAATTAAAAATTAAAAAAAAAAACAAGTCAAACAAGTAGGTATTATTATCGGTATATTAATATATAATCGGTATTTGTTTTTTTTTTTAATTGTAATACTTGTATTTTATTTGTATTATATCTACTAAAATGAAACGAAAAGAAAAAAATAGAGATGGCTACTATCTCGAGATGTGAGGATTTGAAAGACCGTGGTAGTATGTGATTTAGAGTGATGTTATTGATTATTTTACACATGTTTATTAGAAATACATGTAAAATGTACTTAAATAAATAAAAAAATTAAAAAAAAAAACAAGTCAAAGAAGTAGGTATTATTATCGGTATATTAATATATAATCGGTATTTGTTACTTTTTTTAATTATAAATACTTGTATTATATTTTTTTGTGGTTTTAAATCACAAAAAGAGGAGGAGGTTCTCAAGTCGACTGTTTTTTTGTGTGTGTTTGTTACCGCAGAACTCCAAAAAAAATATTTTCCAACTCGGTTTATTTGAAATATTATACTTCCAGATTGGAGCTCTAAGGGAGAGGGGAGGCCTATGTTCAACAGTGGAGGTCTTATGGCTGATGATCAGGACTTCCAGATTGGTCCCTTTCTTATTTCGGGATAAGCTTGTGTATTTAGTGTTATCAGGTAGAGGTGAGTGGGAACAAACTTACTAAAAACCGGAGCAACAATTCCCGCTTTCATAATATTAGTGACATTTTATCAATGAAGTCGATTCTGTTGTACCATGTTCTAAACTAAACTAAGTTCGTCAGTTTTAAAATTATTGCCATCCTTTTCACACATATTGCAATGAAAAGAGACGATGATAAATTTAATATTAGTCCTGTCAGATTGGTTTAGTTCAGTGTCGATTCTGTTGTACGACTCACTAAAATAATCTGAAATTTAAAATAAGGGCCTACAATGTGTCATGTGTCCCCCCCCCTCCCCCCCCCCCGCCATTTCTAAACTATGCATCTCATTAACTTGTAATCTTCCATGTTGATAGATCCTAAAAACTTAATTTTAAAATTATTTGGGGCAACATGTGATAGTTACTTTTTGATATATGCGGTAAAAACGGATACATACTTCAAACATCCTACGCACCTACAGAACCCTACTAAGCATGGCCCGACATGCTCTTAACGAGTTATTTTTAAAGAATATTATTACTGATGTATTTGTTCTTGGTCAAATATAGTTTACTCTATGAATAGTAATACTCTGCAATGTATTATGTAGAGCGGCGAATGCGGCGACTCCGCTGGCACGGAGCGCAGGCGGCGTGCCAAGCGGACTGCGGCCGTCAGCTGGTTCGATACCCCCGCCGGACTTTTAAAAATGGTAGTCGATAGATTGAGACATGATTTTAGTTTTAGATCAAAACCTGTTTTTTTCGTAGGATTTGTAATTAAATTACAATTCGTTTGAATTCTTATGCTGAGGCCACACTTTCGGGATTTATTGAATGTGGTTCGGACATACGGATACTAAAAATTCTTTCATATTAGTGAAGACTTTTTCGAATCGGTAACCAAACACTTACAATCAGAAGCTTTACCAATATAAAGGTAGAAAGTATCACAAAATAAGAACTTTAGGGCCCCACATAAAATAAATCAAATTCAACACGAACTCTTCCAATAAAGATATCACTCAACGATATTGAAACACAAATGGTTTATTGGCCCTACATTGTGGCTCAATAAAGCGAGATCAAGATGGCAACATTGTAGCACGATTGCAACTCTTTTCCGTAAGGTGGCAATTCAGAATAGACTTTGTAAGTGGAGTCTGGGCCTTATTGTTACCACTCTTCTCTCCAGATTGTGGAGAATTCTGTGTGATTGTGATAGTGATCGTGCACGAGCTGGGTGCGCGCATGGTGCGAGTGTGCGAGTAAGTTGTTACGAGCGGCATGCGGTCAAAATCAGAATCACGAATGTACACAATAACAGTGCTGAGTGGAATCAAACAACTATACTCAAACCGAGCTAAGAAACCTCCTGACAGCTACAAAACATTGTAAAAAGTTAAACGAAAAAAATATATCTTTAAGTTTGTGTGACGCAGCTTTGAGAGGGATTGATAAAATCTATCATATCAGCAAAACATTAGATCACATAATCATCTGACCAGTCTTTTAGATAGTTCTTATTAAAAACATTTTTTTGTTTATCGAAGAAATAAAGAGAAGCAGAAGTACGCACTTTTGCTTCTCTTCATTTCAATTAATAAAAAAATAAAAAAACTACTATTTTCTTGTTTTCACATGAAGTAAAGAGGAAGAGGAAACCTGGCGAATAACCTTATTTGCCCGCTGTACTTCATTCCGTATTCTCTCTTACCTGAAACAGAATTATACGTAATTTAAAAAGAGCCGTGGAAAACAACTCACAAATTTAAAAGGCAAATTAGCAGTTTAATTCAAAATAATAGTTATTGTGTATTCAATTAAAGTAACTTATATTATAATTAAGTCGCGGGCAACCGGTGGATGCAAATGGCAATTTGTCGTCGAGTGTGACGCCGACAAGCCCGGCGGCCATGACGGCGGCATATTGTGTAGTAGTAGTCTTAAGGGGTAGGCAGACCTTTTTCCAGCAGTACGTCTAATGGCTGTTGGTGATGATGATGATGATATCATAATTAAGACGTTAGCTGAGTTTTCATTTCAGATCGGATTTAATTTTGAAGGAGTGTTTAGGCTGAAGTCATCAGCCAGTTTTTGTATTGTGTTTAGTTTAAATTTGTTTTTAGCCGACAGCCTCGGAGGTGAAAATCTTTTTTGGCTGTACTTAATACTTATGTATGTTTGCCTTCTTGTATGGGACTTCCTGTAGCATAAATGGCTTGACAGATTTTAGAGTGCGAGCTGTCTTTATATCCGGAGTCCAGAGTCATAATAAGCTTTAGAGTCAATTTTTTTTCTTTTGTAATAATCGCTCGGAGCGAAGCGAATGTCTTAAAGTCATAATCTTAATCTCGAACTTCCCCGGGCGGGCTCTACAAAAGAGAAATACGTTTCCTTTTTCACCTTCCTTCAGCATTTCAGGCTATGTGTTGTTAGACATTGTTTATTTGTGACATCACTTAAAAAATCTGACTCTTATCTCACTGCGAGCGAGAGTCGTTTAGCCTTGAAACCCGCAGTCGGGTCCGCTTTTACATCCAAACTAACGAGTTTGAAACTGCATGCAAATCCATTAGCATGATTTAATTTTAGCACTGGACACAAGCGACTACTATTTCCATTGAAATACGTAAGTAAATTGCCGTCTAATTTGGGATCCAATTGCATAAGGGAATAGAGAACTGTGGGACACGACCCCATTTAATTCGTGTTTGACTAACAACCTACTTAATCATGTCTGTCAATTGCTTATACCTATTTAGTTATGCCTGTCTATGGTTAGTAGTTACGGGATATTGGGATTTGGGACAGACTCGCTTTATACTTAACAATATCACTTTTTATTTGAATATTACAGACAAGTCACTTTCACTATAATTATATACACAAAAATAATTCGTCGAGCTTTAAATTTCTAAGCCTACTCTAAAAGTCCCCCGCGAACCGGACCCTGACCAAACGTACCTAAAACGCAGCGTTTCGGCGATGAATGGCCAGGGAAATCCTCTGAATCAGGAACCAACCCGACCGAGGGCCCGCCCTTTCCCCCTCAGGCGACGTCTCAGGTCTTAACAATTATATTTCGTTCCCCCACAGACCACGTAACCAGATATATCTTTTTTTAGGACGGGAGAAAAGTCATAGAATGATACCCGGCTGCATTGGGCTTTATCCGGGTTATGTAGGATTATTTCCACTAAAACCCTCTGCCTCTACCGAAAACTCCATAGGAAAGCACCCATTCATGATGCCTTAGTAACACTCACGGGAAATGCTAGGTACATTTTCCTAACAGGTCTTACTTATTACCTTATGAAAATAGTCCACTCGAAATAGCATAAACTCATTGAATCGCCTATGATTCGCCGTCTCTTCAAACGGGCCAATGAATTTATTCAAAAATAGACGTACAATAGCTGTTACAGTTTTAACTACAGAAGACCTCTATAAGTCCTTCACGGCTTTGCGTGTTAAATTTTAATCGGTCTCTATTTAAATTACTTATTACACGGCTGGAAATAGTTTAACGTCAATTACTTCTAAAATCTTTGGTATAATTTAAGGGCTCGCTTTTCTAATTAAGTTAAATACTTCGCACTTATTCAAAATTTTTAATAAAAAATTAAGGAGGAAACAAATGTTTCGAGTTCTTTTCCTTGTCCCGTTCTCCTGCGCCAAAATAAAAAATAATAACACGAAATTTGTTATAAAACATATCGTATTCTACAAATGGTGTATAGATGTTTTTTTTATTACCTCTTTCTAATTTTTATTTTTATTACCTCTAATTTTTCCACTAAAATTGTTGAAAAAGTGCGAACGAGTAGTTGAATCAGGAGTCGGATCGACTCCTGATTGTTAATGACAAATAAATAGAGTCGACAACTCAAAGTGGCAAAGCCCGGGTAATGGAGGTGTCCATAGGTGGCGACGAACATTTACTCTCAGGAGGACCGTAGCTTAATGCCACTAATATGAACTTTTTTTAAATCCTTTTTTATTTGTCGTGAAAAGTAATCCATACATTCCGTCGCGGGTGAACGGCATTTTTCTACGGAACATATACTTTTTCTCGCAATTTTTGGGTTGTTCCCAAATAATGAAAGTCGCTAATGTCGATATGCATCGTCATATATTACTCACATACAAAGCACGGCACGTATTCAATTCTACGAGTAAATAAGTACAAGAATATGGAAAACGTGTCGAAGAAGACCTTTCAAAAACAATGAGCTTTTTACTTCTAAATAGACTGTCACAATACAGCTGCAGCAATACAAAATGAACCTGGTGAATAATTTAAACCACTCTCAGAGAAATCGCTCATCTTGCATTCAAAGCTGGAATAAAGCTTAACAGCTGGAACTTAACCAGATGGCTTTATGGTTTAAAATAGCTTAACCAGATTGTTTGATGGCTTAGAATTTGCGCAACTCCATTAGCTCGATGCAAACACTTCCATCTGACAGCACCATAAAGGACGGACATACGAGCTCCATGTTTGGACTGCTATAACGTACAGAGCGACAAATTTATGAAAAAAATAACAGCCTTGCACGACCAATTTTCGTTCCTTCATTTGACCACAATTGTAGATAAGTTGGTAGGGCTATTATTCGATAGATCGATCTTTGCAGCTTTGAGAAATTAAGAGTAAATTAAGACAATAAACTCTAAATAACCTTGATATGAAAGTCAACCCCAGGGAAAAAATTGCATTGGCGCAAGGAAGTAACGTTTGGAATAAGTTTTAGGTGCATATACATGAATTAGGTATAGAGTATGAAGCCACGACCGACGTCATATCTTTAAAACAGGAGCAGCGCTGAAATTGATCGACATAGCAGCAGGTATACTAACTTAACAGTAAACTTTGTTCCGTTCATATTTCTACGATTTCAGCTGAAAGATTTAATTAATAACGGCGTAGATGGCTCAGTCATTTCCCCCTATACAATCAAGGCAATTTTGGCCCTGTAAAATTGTACAGTAAGAATTGTTAAATTAAAAGAGGATTGGTATCAATGTCAACAATATTCTCTTGTGACAAATTAAAAACATCTCGTCATATAAACCCAGTTCGGTATCTAGAAATATAGATCAACATAGATAGCGAAAAGTTGTTTTTGCGGTTTTCCCCAAACATTTGTTTCTTCTTATCAGCTCCTAGACGTCCACTACTGGCGAATCCTCCCCCCACTGTTTTGTGTTTGCCAAAACCATAACCCACCCTCATGTCAAGCGACTTGGAGATCGCAGAATGTTCCCAAGTAAGGGGACTCTACTGTCCGTCCTCCGATGGTAACATTCGTTTGACTCCTAGTAATCCGTAACTTGGTCGGGTATCTAAGCTACTCATAGTACTCTCAGTTATTTCCTAGACTTACGATCGTTGCTTAAAGAAGAAGTTACCACAAACAAAAATAAAGTTAGCGAGTGATAAAGTGAAGGAAGAAAACCAGACGTGCAAAGTAATTGTTCTCGAGTTGCAGACGAGTTAGGATGACGGCGGTGCCAGGCGGGAGCTTTGTTTATAGCCAGAGCAGATGAGCTTACTGACGGAGAAGATGCATTCCTGAATTAGTTCACTGAGTAAGTAGGTGATGTGGAAATACTGCATTGTTTGACGTGCAGGCACGGAATAGAGTATAGTAATAGCCTTACTATAAGTGGCGTTATGCCCGTCTGCACTAAACTTTGACAGCTCCTAAATTCATACTTAACTCTCTAGGACGTACCTAATAATGAAAAATGTGTTGCACCAAACTTAGAATGTTGCCTAAATGCGTAAGACATGTTTTTTTCCTTTGTCATGCCTAAGTCCGACTTAGTTATAGACTCAGACCGCCCCAACTTTTTGCAGCATTGCTCTGCATTTGCAGACGCCTTCAAAATACTGACTTAATTTTAATTGCGATGTGGCCGAGGATGGTAGTAAAACCGGGCCTGGAATGGTAACTGCTTCTTAAGTAAGGCCGGAACACACCGTTCGGGGCTTGGCGACATATTTTTAAGCTGAGGGCCAGATAAGTACTAGAAAGAAGCCTAAAACCATGCTATGATTTTCTCGCGATGTTTTGCTTCATCGGTAGCTCCAACTAACTGTTGGGATTAGAACTCACACCCAGCGGCATGCCATCCGATCCACTGAGCTATCATCGCTACGCCACGCAAAGTATTATGCGAAAAGTAGAGTAAAGTGAAGTGAGTTTGGAAGATTGATTTTGGAATATGGCTAATCAAATCTGAACCATAAGAACAGGGGGCTTATCCTCTAACTTTGAAACGTTCGTGATTTTGATTGCGAGAGCATGTCATCTCACTCGTACCAACTTAGTCGCACGATGCGCGGTCCCGCTCGCGCAACTCTCGCTGTCGCTTTCAGAGTTACGGGATAAGCCCACAGGTCCATTTTGAACTTCAACAGTTCAAAACCATTAAAGGCAATGCACTGCCCTGGTCACACTAAGATTAGATGTTAAATCTCTTCATGCCCAGAAATTACATTGCCCTTCCGTTCGGATCACAGTAATGTTTGCACAGGAGTTTTGGCGGGAACGTGAAAAATTCATGTCGCGTCATTTTATTATTTTCCAAAACTTGTGTTATTTCGAATGTTAATGTGTAAAAACGGTGAATTTTTACTCGTTAAGTGTTTGTGAACATGCACGAGTGTAAGTGAATGGTATAATATCGTGAAACGTGAATTTTCATGTTGTTTCCAAAACTCCATAGAAGGCTCTAGTAAAGTTTTCACCACTTTACTGGGGCATGACTTGGACTAGACCGTGACTTACTTTGCTTGACTTAGACTGAGACTATGACTTGTTTGATAATGATAACAAAACTTGAAAATATATATGTATACTTGACACTGGCAAATGCATAAGACGTGCGACGCCAAAATCCTCTTAGGAGAAAAAAATATATAATAAAAATTTGATAGCCACTATTGCTAGGCAGTTCAATAACTGGCAAAGGTAGTACTTCCCCAAACGGACTCTGCAGAAGAGCCCTACGAATACTAAAAAAAATATATGTAATTCGATGAACAAAAATCGTCTTATATTTGTTACTCGTCTTTCCAATAGTAACAAGGTTTGCGTGGAACTTCCAAAAAAAGTAGCCTATAACTATATGCATCTCCGACCCTTATATATAAGAGATTTATATATTTATATATGGGTTTAAAAAATATTCCAATTCTGTTGTAATAATGATAAGGAAAATACTTAAATATACATTATAGTTTTGCGGTTGGCTAGTTTATGTATATTTATATAATAATAATAATTGTATAATTTAGTTGACATTGCATGTATTTAATATTCTGGACTAATTTCTTATATATTTAAAATGTTGACATAACAACACTATTGTATTAGGTGCTATCCTGTAAGAATAGTTGTAATGAAATAAATACAATAATATATATAATAAAATATATATAAATATATAATATATTTTCCTTCTTTTACTACAAACCAACATTATTTGGTACATACTGTCCGGCGGAGGGTATCGTTACGCCATAACACAGGTTTATTCCTAGCTTGGGTAACGATGCTTATCAATCTGGTTTATATATATGGAACTAAGCGATGATTACTGTATATCGATATTTAACGTTTACCACCAATGTTTTTTCTTTTTTATATTTGTATGCGAAAATTCGGCTCGATCCGATCAGCCATTTACCCGCGATAATGCGACAAACACCCAGATAGAGAGACAGAGTTATTTTCGAATTTATACTGTGTTTCAGTTTTTTCACAAAATTGTATGCTGAACGGTAAGCGGCACACCTGCGCCACAGTGGATCCAGAGGGAATGACGCGGCTGACGAACTGGCAAAAAGAGGTTCAGACAGGCGCCCTGTAGGACCTGGACCAACGATTCCTCTGCCTTTCAGCCAAGTCAAATCCTGGATCCGAACACATGCGGCAAGACTACATAAAGAATACTGGGCAGGTAATGAGGGCTGTAGGCAGTCAAGGGAAGCCTTTCCGGAATTAAACCCGAGATACTCCCGACGGCTCCTAAACCTCAAACGTGATAGACTCCGGCGAGTTGTCGGAGTGATCACGGGACACTGGTCTCTAAACAAACACCTTTTGCATGGAGGCCGAAGAAACGGCCGTGCATATGCTGCTGGAATACAGCAGCGTGGCAGAACAACGTACATCGATCCTCGGTTCACCGAGGACGCTCCGGGAAGCCTGCGCCGGCGTGAGCGAGCTGCTTGCTTTCCTGGAGGACTCCGGGTGGCTGGACTAGCTGCAGCCGGGATGAAACGCAAAAGGGGCCGCTACGCGGCCTAGTTGCAGAAATAAGCCCGCTCACCAAGTACCAAGTACACCTGCGCCATAACAGTCGCTGACACTAAAACACTAAACTTCTTTGCAACAGCTATTACCATACTTCCATTTAAAACTGCTACCTACATTTTTTATTCCCTATAACGTAGGTAGGTACTACAACTATTTCGTCGAGCGCAAATTATGCAATACGAAACTTGTCAGAGTGCAGACTGAACCACCCCAGACAACCAGTACAGTCGCCCACATCAATATGACACGCGCACAATTACAAGTACATGCAATAGACATGCAATACATGCATGTTAGACTAATGGACTAGAAGAAGTCCTTCTGGGAAAGAGGTAATTACAGTAGAGTATCTGTAGTGCAAATATGGCCTATATGCCAATATGGACAATATGCCAATATGGACAATATGCCAATATGCCAATATGGTAATAAGTACTAGCTATTCTACAAAAACCGAATATTTTTTCATCATATTCATCATCCATAACAGATTTCATTCAAATCCGTTGAGTCGTTACAGAGTTGAAGGGGAACAAACACACTTACACACAACTTTCACATTTATAATAGTGTGATGCTATTGTATCAAACGACAAATTAGACCGTCGCATTCGATAAAATCAGTTTTGGCGATTCTAAACGTCATGTGTGGCATGTTTCGTAGACAAAAACAAATTTTGTTTATTCTAAACGTCTTTGTCGATCGATAACTTCTATTAGTCGCGGTGTTGTTATGAATATATACTGACTAGTTCTTACACGCGACTTCGTTCGCGTGGACATAAAAAAAATATCCTATGTCTATCTTTGTGATAAACAGTAAATACTTATCAAACTCTATTAAGAACTGTTCAGCCGTTTAGATGTGATAACGCGACAAACATCTAGACAGAGAGACAATTACTTCCTATAGTTCACTAGATGGCGTTGATCAATTTTAGTGCATTTTTTGATGTTTTGTATGGACTACAGTTGTAATGTAACGAGTTCTGAATCGCGCAAGCGAAGTTTTTTCCTCGAGACGAACGTATTAATTTTTATACCTCGATGCTTTATTGGTCCTAATACGACTGCGGCTATATTCCTCTGAATTATAATATTAGTGAGGATAGTTAGGATTGACAAGAGTAAACGATCTGTGTTCAAATTGTGTCCAAATAAAAAGCTGCTTTTTTTTTTTAAATGAATGTGTGAAATAAATTTTCCATTGCCGAGGATGGAAGGCTCCGAAAGAAGAGCTCAAAGAATAAATTGTCCAAGGAATCAGAAGCTGTTAAGAGCACCTTAATCTAATTATCGGGGTCAAGATAATATCGAGTTATTTGAGTTCGCATTTTTCTAGAAACTAGGAGTGCAGGCGACTGTACCACAGTAATATTATGCTATTGTCTAGCTATGTTTCCCACCTGGCGTCGACCGCGATCGATACGTCTCGACGTTCCGCCGTCTGGGCGCGCGTTAGGCACGCCCGGAAGTACTATAAATTGTATTCTTGAGGGTAGTTCGCTACTAATGAGAGATGTAGCCTGAGACTTGCACACTATATGACATCTAATATGATGAGTTGACGCTGAAACCTTAAAACTTTTCATGATAAACTGGATAAGTCTCTTATTACATATTTTTACCCGACTGCCCAAGGAGGGGAATTTTTTGGGATGTATGTAAGTTTGTGAGTACATAAGTATGTTTGTGTCCTGTAGCCTAAACGGCTTGACCGATTTCGACAAGCGCGGTGTCGTTGGATTCCTCTTTACGTCCGAAGTATCATAGGCTACATTTTGTAGTCGGGTATCTTGTTTTTCTTTTAATGATAATACTTGTTTTTGATTTCAAACACCAATTGAAAAATAGATTTAAAAAACAACTGTTCACTTAGAATATCTTCCTATCCTCCTTGATTGTTCCAGAGTTTGCACAACCATCTTTTTTGTTTTTCACTTGCTTTTACCATTCGATCATTTCGACAGTTATATACATTCATTTCATTATACATACGTCTCCCAACTCCACACTCGGGGCCTCTATCTTGAGCTTTTGCGTGCTTTAGAAGTTGCCTATGTCCAGCAGTGGATTAAGGTTGGCTGGTTGATGATGGTGATATCCTTATCATGGCGAAAGAAGTTTCTTTTACTTTAAAGAATTTCATCATGGGAATGTATTGCTCAAATATTTTACTATGAAAACTGACGTGGTTTTGATACATTTTGTTTTAATAAAAACAAATCGAAATCTCCAGACGTCCAAACTTCAACAGGGACGGAGGTTGGCACCGACTCGGAGACCTTGTCTTCATGGAACTCACGAGAGTGCCGGCGAGACTAGTAGTGACGTAGTGAGCTGTGTGCTGGAGTGTTCCCGATATTACGCCCGGGGACTGCAGTGAGGAGCTTCAGTGTGCGCCAACGCAGCACAATATTCTACCCACCCCCGCCCCCGCACCTGCAGAGCAGCCGTTGACGACACGCGCGCGACGCATCGCAGCCCGCAGTGCAAGGCAACACGAGGTTGCGCGCGTCTCGCTTAGCATTCCTTGATAAAGGTGTCCGAATGTGATCGAAACTATAATCGGAATAACCGACTCAATTTAACGTGAGTATTCCCGTTTTATTTAAACTAAATGCTCACATATTGGTTAGTTCCTCTCATACTTTTTGTTTGTTTATAAATTTTAGCAGCTGCGAGCAAAAGGCAATAACATTTCTTCGCAGAAATACACAATTCACATTTTCCAATAGCGAGCAAAGGGTATATTTTAAGAACGAATCATGATGCCTTATTCATATCCGCATATATATGCAATGCTTGTTGCATGTTTGAGTTCTTTGTTCGGCAAGCGATATGTACATAAATAACACGTCCGAGATGTTTTCGTTACAGTTCTGAATACAGTTTAAAGCCCTCTCGATTGTATATTGTAAGTTTAATTTTAAAGTTATCATCTTGTACCCGATTACAGAGGAAACCGAGGTGGTTTTAATTAAAAAGACGAATGGGCGAAATTGGTCCAATTGTCCACTAACAAACTTTACCTAAATGGGTAGTCCACTATGTACTGAGCAACTTTATAAAAACAAAACATTGTAGCGGAAAAATATATATACTGTCAGTAAAACTGTAGGTTCTATTTTGAATGGACAAACCACAGATCACACTAGAATCTGCATTCAGGATGCTCGAAGCGCACCACGCATCAGTCTAAATACACTTATAAAAAATTAGTCTGATTGGTTGATTGTTAGGCGCGAGCAGGCGTAACCTTGAGATAGCCAATGAGAACGCTAGGTCGTACTCCCCGCGACCTGCGCCTTCCTCAAACTTTGGTGACTTATTTTAGGAACGACGAATCTCGTAATGCGGTATCTAGTGTGATCTGTGGGACAAACGCAGTCGACCTGCACACCACTAACGATATTTGCGTAAAACGGTAGTCCGTTGAGGTCCGTCCGTCTGTTTACACAAAATCTCGTACAATATCATGTAAAATATTTTGACTTACAAAGATATGGCTTTGGAAGAAAAAAAAACCGACATCATATTTTTTCCGTGTTCTTAATGGGAATGAAAATTTTGTTTACGATACAGAGAACTACTACGTCTACGACTAGTAGCTAAATAGCTACACAATCCATGGTGTATGATTGGCGATGGAAATTCGACCAAACTTTGTACATTTTCGCCCATTTCATTTTCCCAAAATAATACGCTACGTAAAATGGCGGAGCTACGTAAACGGGGAAAATAGGCGAAAGAGAGATGTAACGCTCTGATAAACAATAAGTTGTCGATGATGTCGATGAAAACGGCTTTCCTAATAATAATTTAGCACAGTTATATTTCAATAGTAGCTATATGCCGCCATGCGCTAGGCCAATTCCACAGGCGAGTAAGCAGACGCATTTAGCCCACGAGCCGAACATTATTCAGGGGTAACCACCCTTAAAGCACTGCGGCCGGTTATTAGCTCCTGACTCATTAGCGACGAGCCTATCACTTTGGGGGCGTCAACCCTAGAGCGGAGGCCTAAGAGCTCTGGTGCTGGAATGAGACTGATATTCTTCAATGCGTGAGTTTGAAGCTTTTGTGTAGAGTCCGAGACAATTGTCTAAAAGCTAGCGTAAAGCTCTCTTCTTAATCTCCAATCGGCTCCGCTTGGTCTTATCTGCAGCGAGACATTTTGTGGCCCTAAATTGATAGATCTTTCCGCTGTTATATTGGGTAAACTAAGACTCTTGACCGCCGTCTTTCTTTCCCAGTAATATCGCTCGTATCCAAATATACGCATTTCAATCAGAATATTGAAAACAATCTAAACAGTTTATTTAAAACAATGCAGTAAGTAACCTTCTTTGCGGCGTATTCCTCATGCCTAAGTGTTCCTAGTACCACCGTCTTCCGTTAGTATCACTCTGATGATCGTCTCCCATCGTTTCCTATCCTCAGCAACATGAAGCGTATCATAGACCAACGTATAGGGCTTTCGTAATTTTTTGCTATCGACTTAATCTGTTACAAAACAGTAGTAGTTACTGCGTAAGTAAATTGAGTACAAGATTCATGGGTTCATGAGTTTGTATGAGCTTAACATAAATCAGATAGTTTGTACCGAGTTCATCACCTCGTCACATAAATCTCAAGTCGCTTAGAGCTGTCCAATTAATAACGGGCCTTGCGTAGTTTCAAATGGACATCGACCCTTTATGATACTTAGATACAATATAATATTATAACCTTTTTCAGTTTTTAATTCTATTTTAGGTAGAAGCCACGTCAGACATCAAAAGATGTCTGGAAGAATCGATTTTCAAGCAGGAAAGAGTGGTTACTGTAGACTTACTTTCGATGTATGTTGGATTTATCATCATTTCATCGTCTCAAAACAAAACCCATGAAGTGCGTAAGTCTTAAGCTGAGCTTAAATTAGATTGTAATAGGATTTAGGGAGTTTCTTACTGCATTATGATGCCAACAGAGCTCTTAAATTTTGTATCACGAGTTGTACAAAAATTACACGAGTTGTATCTTCAGATACCATCTTAATACTTGATTGCCATAAAAATACGAAGCATATTTGTATCATTCATTCTAAAATATACATTGCATTCTTTAAAAAACATAAGTTTATACTGACTGTTCCTTTAGAAACCCATAGATTTCTTGAAAACTAAGTGCAATTTAAAAAGATAGCTCTAACACTCGGGCTTATTGAACGTAATAAACAAATTGCGGAGCGTTGGCTTCAACCAGCTCGATCCGACCTCGATTTAAGCCGCGAAGAAAAACGTACACTACCGACACTTTAAAATTGTTTTGACCGGAGCGGGTCTCGTCTAAGCACTATAATTCATGCTATCTCTGTCCTGTGTTTCTATGTAATAAAAGACAGCGATAGCTTAATTTCCTATAGTGAGCGTACGGGGAACTGGAATTGCGGCCACTATCCTACCACCCTTCACGATATGCATTCGAATAACTTCGACGGGTTACTGAACAAAGGACGTGGCATACTCTGGTTAGTGGTATCAGTTGTCTCAAGAAACGTATATGCTTTTCGTGTTCATTAATGTCCCCTCTCTCTCTCTCTCTTTCATTTTGTACGTGAAAGTTTTTCTTGTATTTTTCCACCACAAAGGTGTAATCAGGCAATCAAATCAGGTGTAATCTCTACGTAGTATAAAATCGCTTTCCGTGTGTGTCTGTCTGTATATCTGCTAACTCCTCCTGAACCACGTAACAAAATTTGATGCGGTTTTCATCATCAGTTAGATAATGTTCACGGAAGATTTATATAATTATTTTTTCTTCTACATCTACATATAAAATAAAGTCACTTTCCGCATCTGTCTGTCTGCTTTATATCCGATAACTACTCCTAAAGCACACAACGAATGTAGATGCGGTTTTCACCATCAGTTAGATAATGTTCAATTTTTCAAAATTACACCCGTGCGAAGCCGGTGCGGGTCGCTAGTAGAATATAGTATCGCTTATACCTTTGATCTAAAAAATAAACTCAAATCCATCGATCTAACATTAATTAGATTAGATAACAGAATAGTTTATTATACGTACACTTGTGAATAAATAAAAGAGGAATGTACTGAGCTCAGTGCCAGTTATAGTTCCTTGTAGCTTTGTAAGAAAGGTCAACAAACGAACACGAAAAATGTAGTGGAACTACACAGATACGCGCTATTTCTGCTATTGTACGTCAGAATTTATAATAACAAACGTTAGTTTGTTTAAAACACTCGAATTTTTCGTGGCAGGAAATGAGGTGAAAAATCGTAGATTGTGAGACTCAGACCATTTCTACCCGCTTTGCCAAATAGCATTGTCTGCATTGTCTGGTTCAGCAGGTTGCCAGCTAATAGTTCAAAAACATAAACATGTTACAGCCAAGTGTGTGTGTGTATGTTGTGTTGGCAGACCTACCCTAACTTTAAAGAAACTATTGTCTATCGGTTCCCTCACTAGGTAAGCCTGTGTCGAGGAAACCAGGTTCCCAAGGTAACAATTAAAATTAACTAAACCTTATCAGTAAGACAGTAAACAACTATTAGCAACTTCACAAAAAAAATATACAAAACGTCAAAATGCGCACAAAACTGGATCAACGCCATCTAGGGAACTTTGGAACGTAGCTTTGTCTCTCTGCCTCGATGGTTGTCGCATTAACGGCTCGACGGCTGAATGGGTCTTGATGAAATTTTGATAAGGAGTTACTGCATATGACAAAGACGGACATAGGATACTTTTTTAATGTCCACGCGAACAAAGTAAAAAAAAAAAAAAAAAAATATAACATTAATCATTTTACTGATATAACTAATACAAAAATATTCGAAACAAGTAGTTTTCTCCGTAACATGACGAATGAGTTAGCTTGGGTTTCTATTTCAAATTTCAAGTCAAGCAGAAATTGTGACGATCATGTCGCAGTTTAAAGCATACATCGTACTTCCTTATCTACCTTGTTACTACAATCGTGTTGCGCATCTTTCTATGACCATTGGTACTCTTCTTTATATAATTATGCTGTTTTATTATGCTGAAAGCGATGGGCGGCGGCTAGTAAGTAAATACATCTAAACTCCTTTAAAAAAACAAAGCAATGTGGTAGCTTAACTTTATTGTGAAAATGTAAATGAAATGACGAATTTCACTCACCATGCGTCATGAGGCTATGATGTATGCGAACAATGGCACATTTTCGTAAATAATACCGTTACATCTTACAACTACACGCTAAATAATAGGAAAATAGAGAAAACCGATGTGAACTGGGTTAATGGTATGTTATGGTAATAATTTGTTGAGGATGGAGGGAAATAAGGTTTGATAACGTTGCTATTTCAACTCACGGGATATTTACCACGATTATTATTAATATTTATTATTGATATTTATTTCGTGGTAAATATCCCGTGAGTACTAATAGTAATGTAGTAAACCACCACGAAACTCTAAAACAGTGTTTGCTATTTTAATTTAAAAAAATCTAACATACAGGCATAGAGCCTCACTGAACTAAACACAAACCCAATTATTGCGCCAACCCAGAGATGCGTCCAAAGTCGCTACTCTAAAACAGCCTTCCACTGTTTTTTCGATCCTTATTATTTTGTTCTTTCCTTTTTATTTTTCTAATTATAAATGCGAAAGTTTGTAAGTGACAAAGTGAGTTTGTAAGTATGTAAGTATGCAAGTGTGTTGTTCCCGTTCAACTCTGTGACGGCTAAACGGATTCGAATGAAATTTGCTATGGACGTTTCTAAAATCCTGGATTAACACTTCCTACTTTTCATCCCGGAAAAAATACTGTTCCTGAGGGATAACAAAAATCACGCGATGATCATCCGTTTTTGCAGCCATTTTACGAAGCGAAGTTTTTTTTTTTTTCTTTTCTTTTTCCCCCCTTGAGGATTTTGGCGTGCCACTTCTTCTGCGTTTTCCAGTAACAAGTGTATAAATATACGGCTGAACGGAGCATGACAAAACCACAAAGACGGACAAAGGATAATTTTTTAGAACGAAGTCGCGTGTAACAGCCAGTATTATATAAATCTATTGTAAAATAGCAAAGGTCATGACGTTTAAATATAAATAATAGCAGGCAGCCGTTGATTACGGCAAGTTATTTCGCCGTAATGGTCCGTGAGGGATGATGAACGATTTCATAAATTCCCACTGCCAGTGGAGATGAATCATCCGCCGGAGTTAAAAACGGAACTGTTATACGAAGGTAAAGATGGTATATACGAAGTACAAGGATGGAATAACGATAAACTGTAATGTGTAGATGGTAGAGGCTTTATTAAAAAAAAAAAACAGTTAAAACCTGTTGGAAGAATCAAGAATTCAGGATGTACTCCCAAGTCCTTCATAACATATTATAGAATAGAACTTGGTTATATTAAACCAAGTTCTATGATATAATAAGCAAACAAATAGAGACATGGAAAACGATACACGGTCGATGACAAAGATTTACACATTCACAGATTTAGTAGATATGCAATGCAGCAAATACTACCAGAAATAAGAAGGTGACGATTATAGAAAAGTGGTTGGCAAATCTAACTGTCTGTAATATTCGGTAAAAGCAATGAGACAATGAAGCAATCAAATCATAAAATGTGAACCATTATCGGTGCACGTGGTTTTAGGTAATCCGGTTCTGTGTAGTATTTTATTTGAGTACGTAAGTATGTTTGTGTGTAACATAGGCCACATTTTGCAGTCGGGCTTTTTGATTTTCTTTTAATAATATTACTTGTATTTTAAGTATAGTTTCGACTCAGTACACAACATAAACAGTTCAAGAGAACGTTCACTTTTCGCTTATGATAACAATTTTAAATCTCACGCTCGCTGAGTTTTTCGGGGAACGCAAGAAAATATGTTTAAAGATACTGCCGTTGGATCTTGCTTTACTTTATGGAAAAGGTTAAAATTACAAGCCCATTTTCAGCTGTTTATATCTGTTCTAGTAAAAGAGAGAGACGATGAAAAATAGAAAATTGCAATATCTTTTTACGCAGAACTTAGCTGATATTTTATGAACGTTTTAAGATTGCATACTATATTTTTGCTCACAGTATTCTGGATAATAAATATAAGAAAATCTCACTAGAAAAAACACTAACAAGATAACAAAATAAATAAAACTTCTAATGACGCAGAACGGTAAACCCGCAAAGGTTTGCCGACTTCGGTCTACGAACTTCGGCTGTTGGCACCGCAGTCGGTACGAGACTACTCGCTCGTTTATAAAATAAGACTGCTAAATGATTTATGAGTTCGCCTTTTGGCTTTTAAGAATGGCGAATTAATATGCGTTGTGTAAATTATAGTAATAAAATGAGGTATCTCGGAGCACTGATCTGTACAAAACCAGGCGAATTTTTGAACAAAGGCACAGAATTGGTAAGTTTGTACGCTTTCTCATACAAAATTGTACTTCTTTTTGTGGACTCTTTTGCAGATTCTATCTGGGGAATCACTACACCTTTGCCAGATATACAACTACCAAGCAGTAGTGTGCAAACATTGCTGTGATCCGAATTGAAGGTCGATGTTTCCAGTGAGCATAAAAATATTTTACATCTAATATTTCAGGGTTAAAAACTCAGTGCATTGCTGCCGAGCTTTAAAAATTCTGTGTGGCACTGAAATAAGATACACACAAAATAACTAAGGTTAATTTAATGACCAGGTTTTTTTTTGTTACTTGGTGATCAGACGAGCAAGTCGCTCACCTCATGTTAAGCGTCACGCTTGCCCATAACAGTTCAGAATTTTGAACTTAAAAGTTCAAAACTATGCGCGGCAATGCACTGCGCTCGTTACCCTGAGATATGTGCACAGTAATTACGCTGGAAACATTGCCCTTCAATCCGGAACACAGTAATGCTTACACACTACTGCTTGGCGGTTGAATAACTGGCAAAGGTGTGGTAATTCCCCAGGCGGACTCTGCAAGAGAGCCCTACCACTACAAAAATCAAGGTAGAATCTCGTTCAATAGATACTATTTCTGTCTTCGTTACTCTCATTAAATAGGACAATATTATCCAAGATTTGTTGGAAGTCGCATTAAATCAAAAACGAGAATCGGAGTTGTTAGTAGCTTATAATAATTTGCCTTGGCGCAAAGTGGAGCTAAGTAATGTCATTGCAGAAAGTTGCTCAATTCCTGGTTTATTGCCCTCCCACAATTGGGCGCACAACGACACAAATCCTTCGAGGCAACTCGACTGTGACCGGTACTTGCAGTTTCCTTATTGGACTGAGACTGTGATTCAGCGACAATGCCAGTTATGATTACCACTGACATTGTTTGTGTGCTTTCAATTATTTTTGTTTTATTTGTAAGACTTACAAAGGCGTAGATGGCGGCGGCGTTCTATAAGCCTAAAAGTTTTTGTTGACATTTAACTAAACAATCAATTGCCGTGCGTTACTAGTCCCGTAAAAACTCGAAAATTGCTCGACGGAATGAATATATTTTTTTTAATTTTGTTGTGTTCTCCGCAATACTGAGGTGGTTTTGGAAAAAAAACCAGGCGTTTAAAACCGCGGGGCAAGGATATTGTTGAAACCAAAATTTAATGATCTTTTTTAATACAGCTGTTCACAAATTGGTAATTTTAAGCAGAATATATATAAAAATAGCCCGTGACTTATTAGCTCGGCCCTGTGTAATTAACTGCTATCCTATAATTTTTATTACATACTAGCTTGTGCCTGGGGCTTCGCTCCCGTAGCCCGAACATTACAAAATGACCTAAAGATTTTGAAACAAAAACTAAAATGAACTGCCGGTAAGTTGTAACCGGATATTATATAGATATTTTGAGCCCACCGGATAATACTCTAGGTTCCAAACAGTTATGGACATAGGTTGTAAGTTATTATGTATAAATAAATAAAAATACAAAATTACTATTTTATATAGAGCCTAGCATTTTCAAACAAGAATAATTAACGGCGCACAAAAATTAATTAATAATAGCTATAGAAGTTAAAAACACGGTTTTTGTATTTTATACAAAAATAACCCAAACCCAAATCGTCTTGGAAAATTAGAACATAAAACCGAACATCAAACTCTCAAAATCATTGCCCAAAACGTATATTCATCATATTAACTTCGCATTAAAATTTCACTTTTATTTTACGTACATATAATGGTGAATCATTCACCGTAGAAAGTTGAAAATAAATGTACAGAAAATCCATTGATTGGACACATTTATTCAATTGCGTCATAAATAAACAATTTTTATCAGAATGAATCACTCTACAAGAGAAAATTATCAGCGATGACAAATTATCGTACGGGAACTGATAAAATAAATGTAAGTGCAATTAAAAACCGGATAAGATAACAACAAAAATGAGGGGATTTCAGGATAAGTTTGCAGGTTGTTTAAGTGAAGACACCGTGGTTCTTAGTGAGTATTGAGCTCTGAAGGTTAACAAAAAAAAATGGTTTCCTTACATTTTGCTAAGATGTAAGTTCAAGCCGAATATAGTTAAATCGGACTATCCTCACAATCACCAGATTTTAATCAAATTATACTATAACTAGCTGCCAGCCACTACGTTTGCGAGGAAATACAAAAAAAAAACGACTCGATTCGTTCAGCCGTTTAGCCATGATAACGCGACAAACACCCATAGTCCCAGACAGAAAGTCAGATAGAGTTACTTTCGCATTTATAATTTTTGTTATATAAGTAAGGATAAGGATGTACTAACTGAAAAAAATGCCAGACACCAAATGTATAGGAACGTGACTTACGGGTTCCTTCAGGAAATAGTCTTAGGAAGAAATAATACCTTTATCAATAATAGTTCTATATAAGCTTATTACACGTGGAACATAAATCTATATTTTTTTCAGATTATAAGGAGAATAATATACAAACCTAAACGATGATTAGTATAACAAGTGCGCAATAACACTAGGCAAATAATATAATTATACAACTTACAAGTAATCAAGTTATAGACTTGACGTGGCATAGCAGGACTTAGGCATACGAGGACTAACCCAGACGTTTTAGATGTTGATACGTACCTGGAAAAGAAACGTTTTTTAATACGCATTTTAAAAAGTTTCACAATATTGCGAAATGTTCTTGACAGATTTAGATACAGATAGAACTAAAAAATTATAATAAGCGACTTCATGTTTATATAAAAAAAAGGTTTCTTATTTGTATTAAACTTATTTAAAGAAACGAAAATTGTGACAAAGACGATATCAAATATATTAAAGTAGGACGGCGATGTTGCTAGGTATGGGAACACCAAATTCTATGCTGAAACTTCTTTTTAGCTCTTAGACATCCACTACTGGACGAATCCCTATGTTCTGGTTGCCGTAAAGCTCGCGCTTGCCAGGCGGCTTGGAGATCGCAAAATGTTCACCGTTTACTAAGAGGACGCTGCTGCCCGTCCTCTGCAGGCCTAGCACGGGCGCCGGGATAAAATTTTGCCACCATATTTATCCCGCGAGAACGAGACGGATGTATCCATATTCTAGCTTTGTTACGTTGACGCGAAGACAAAAGGGTGGACATAACTTTGGCGCCTGTGTTAGGCCTGCTGGTGGTTCTGGTCGTAGCTTTAGAACATACCAGGGTCAAGGCAAAACGTATCAAGTTATCATTAAGAGGAGATAAGTATTTTTCTAAAAGTACATACTTTATTATTTTGGATAGTAACATTACTAAATTAAATAACAAAATCAGTGTGACACTCCTTGACCTTATTGCTGATAGTAATAAAGCAGTTGTAATATATAACGACAAACAGCCGCGTAATTGTCGTACAGATTACAATTGAATTACCGCATTGTGGCTGCAATGCAATGCAATTACAATACCTTTTGGACGGAATTTTATGCTCTGTATTTGGTATGTTTTTTCTTCTGTGTATACATGATTGTGTGTATGTGTCCGCTAATGGCTTCTAATTTATTTATTTTTAATAGTGTAGTAATGACGTTGCTTAAGTTTGCGGTAAGAGATAAGTTTTTATCTTCTAAGCGTCATAGTTTACCTATATTTCTGTGCCATATAAGACAGAAATATACTCTGAAGATAACTCTCCTCGGGCTGAATGCCAAGTTCCAAGATAAAATAAGCTAAAACTATCATTTTGACTTTTGAACATACCATCACACTAATATTATAAATGTGAAAGTTTGTATGTAAGTAGGTAAGTTTATTTATTTATTTAATACTATATTTATGATTATTTTTACTTAGAGTTTATTTTAATTTATTTACTATTTAATGTTATTTAAGTTATTGATATTGAATATAAATATTTAATACTATATTGCACACACATACAACGTATTTGGTACAACAGGAGGACTTAATGCTAAAGCATTTTCTACCAGTCATCCCCGTGGTAGAAGAGAGGAAGATGTAGCAGTAAGTAAGTGTGTTTGTTCCCGTTCAACTCTGTAACGGCTGAACGGAATTGAATGAAATTTGGTATGGTTTACATCGCGGATTAACACATGGGCTACTTTTTAACCCAGAATAACCGCGGTGCGCAGCTAGTATACTATAATTATTTAATATTATTTTAATAATTTTCTGCAGTGGCGGATTTACAATTTTCCTACCTATAGGCTGTTCAATTTTTGCCGCCCTTAGCTCTACAATTGGCGTTGCCTTTATTATTGTAATTTTTTTTAAATTGGACAGAAATATTTTTGGGTATATGAGCTATTTAAAACACAGGGTTATGTATGCACACAGGGAAATCCGTCTTACAGATATCTTTGACGTTTGGTTTATTTGAGTTGCTACAAAGGTAATAAAGAAACGGTCTTCGAAATTTGCCGCGCCTAAATTCTGCCGCTCTAGACTCAAGCCTACTCAGCCTGCTGGTAAATCCGCCACTGATGTTCTGTCTGTACATAATATTATTTTAATAATGTTCTGCCTGTACATATGCACGGTTTAGATCCCTGCAATTCCATTAAAATCCGCATAAAAGCGTAATAAAATTGAAACTGGCGAGATTGATACTCAAAGAGGCTGCACGAAAGCGTAAAAACGCTGTAAAGAGCTCTCTTTAATTGCGTCTCTCGGCGACGGTAAAAACTTCAGTCTATGTAGATACTGCAGTCTGTATACGTAGAAGTTTAATTCCTGGTTAAGGATGTAAATGCTTCGGAACAGCCTGTTTATTAAATTGTATAAAACACTGGATATTTTTTAAATACAATTTTGACGTTGCCGCTTTTAGACTCAAGGCTCCAGTCAATCTTGTTTCGACCAGTACAGCTTAATAAAAAAACCTCAACTTTTTTGAATGCTTTAAATTAAAAGGAAAGGTCAAAATACAATTTCGCAAAAACAATATTCTACAATTTTATGATCAGCATGCTATCAGCGTGATAGCATGCGCACCGCGACAAAATCTTGTCTATTCTTCATGTCGTGAAACATGAGACAAACGTATACATAATCGTATCCTGTTCTTGCATAACAAACAGATTTTGTCGCGGTGCGCATGCTAGCCCTACTGGTAATATAAATCATCAAGCTAAGAATCTTGCATCCACCAGCATCTTGCTGAGTTGGGGCTGGTTTGTGGCAAAAAACTCTGTACGTTTTGTTTATTTTTTACTTTTTAATTTATTTTTCTATATGTTTTTTGCTACAAAATAAACTATTGTCTATTTAAGAATAACATAAATTACAATCAAGTTTAAAAACTAAATACACAAGTTTCCAGCTTTTTCCCGAGTGTGACCGTATTGTCAGATGTTCCAATCCTTCATCAACGTCAGTGGCAATCACAGATCACACCCTAGATTCTGCATTCAGGACGCTCGAAGCCCACCACGCATCAGTCTAAATACACTTATAAGAAATTACTCTGATTGGTTGATTGTTAGGCGCGAGAAGGCGTAACCTTGAGAACGCTTGGTCGCACTACCCGCGACTCGCGCCTTCCTCAAACTTTGGTGACTTTTTGTAGGAACAACGAATCTCGTAATGCGATATCTGGTCTGATCTGTGGTAGTAATCAACGAGCCAAATGGATTACTGTGACAGAGGCGCTCGCAGAGTGCAATTGATGGTGAGCATGCAGCAAGCCATGCAATTAATTTGATTGTCTAACCCCGGGATTCTGAGACGTCTGTTAAATTTGACAACAGATTAAGTCTATGGCTGTCTTTGTCATTTGCTTAGTGCCAGACAAAGGCAGCATTAGAATTAATCAAAGTTAACAGACGTTTCAGAATCCCGAGGTAAGTAAAGCAGATGGAAGTGATTAGAAAAGTCTAGAATGGTGTCCATGAAGTACCTACAATTTTATTATCCTACCATTTACTTATTAAATTAAATTACATTTATCTCACAATGAAAAGCAAAATGATAATAATAAATTCATAATAAAAAATAAAATTAAAATAGCACAAGCATAGCTTATGTATGATTATTATTAGGAAAAACAGAAAGTTTCCTTTTAGTTCAGTAGACGATAGAATGCTTACGCTCCCATATGTTAGCAACAGCAATATTTAGCTAAATCTGAATCGTTAACTCATTCCATAAAAATTACTACCAACACTAACACGCAAGTAATTGCATCAGACCATGTTTCCTGCAGTTCAAAGAGGTACATACATGTAAGTAGTAATTGAGTGAAACGCACGAGTTGTTATGAAGCACTAGTACCTATAATTACGATGATGCTAGATTGCTAGGCAGTGATATCACCTGCATACAAACATCTGCATATCTAAGTAATATTATTAAAAAATAAATATTATTAAATTAAAAATTAAAAAATATTTATTTATTGATAAGAATGTGCAATTGGTCCTATTATTAGTAATATGCTTATATATTCATTATATTGTTAACTAGAGGCAATAGACTTAAGTTAAATCGTATCAGATTCCCGCGATACAGGCTTAGCCTAGTGCGGAAATCACTGTGTTGCCACTTTTCAAACCTCCATAGACATAAGCCAAGTGTGTAACAAGTATTTTTTTTATTTTTTATTTAAGCTTATGTTTATGCTAATAAAAATATTTTTATTTTCATTTTCATAGTATGCAGGCGACTGTATAACGTGTATTTGTTATTTGATTACTAGCAGCGCCCCGCGCTTACACCCGCTTTCCTAAAAGAACTGTTAATTTTACCGGAATAAAATATAGCCTATGTGTTAATCCAGGGTAAAAGCAACCTCCATACCAAATTTAATTCATATCTGTTCAGCGGTTACAGAGTTGAACGGAAAAAATACACATACATACTTACCTACCTACACAGTTACAAACTTTCGCATTTATAATATTAGTGTGATGCAATGTCTTATGGCTTAGGGAATAACAGAAACGATGTCCTACAACATACATGTCCTGCTCAGCCTAAAAAAGATGACGTGTACGCTCTTATGAAATAATGATCCAGTGGAAGACTGCCAGCCCTTTTGTGTAGTGGTAGGGCTCTCTTGCAGAGTCAGTCTCTTGCCAGTTATTCAACCGCCAAGCAGTAGTGTGCAAACATTATTGTGTTCCAGATTGAAGGGCAATGATTCCAGCGTAATTACTGGGCATACGTAGATCTGACATCTCAGGGTGACGTGCGCAGTGCATTGCCGCGCATAGTTTTGAACTGTTGAAGTTCAAAATTCTGGGTGGCACTGAACTGTTATGGGCAAGCGTGACGCTTAACATCAGGTGAGCGACTTGCTCGTCTCGTCACCGAGTAACATAAAAAAAAAAGCCTTCGTCCGGGAAAAGTGAAAGGCAGACCTTGGCGCTGCAGTGGGAAATATTGTGTGCAGCGTCAGTTGTTCGCCTCGAACTTGAATATTGCGGACCCTGTAACTTCACAACGCCATGACCAATTTTGCCTATATGCAAACTTTAAAATTGAGTTCGCATGAACTTCTTGGCTACAAAATTTCATTACGATCGGATCAACGGTTCACAAATATACATTCGAGTACAAATTCTGAGGACTGTGGCAATCTGAGGGCTTCATTTCGCTCGGTCAATAATGTATCATGCAAAGGTGAGACCATTCAATATTTAGATGTAATAAGAGAAAGACCAACGGTGAAATGTTTAGAAAAATAATCAAGCGGTTTAAACCCTTGAGAGAGCCAGACATTCCATCGTAACGTAATGTGTGACACTGCTATTGTTCTACTTAGGCATAGGGCGCATAGACAATGCCTGTGTTTAGTGAAATTGTTTATGGAAGGAACCATCTTGTATAACGTCCGCCATCACCACTTTCACTCCGAACTGAGTCCTCGCCTTCTGCCTCCACAACCCCTTGACCGAGTTTGCTCATACTCGAATTAAAAACATGTATTGAAATAAACTATTTGCCTACAAAATGATTAAGATCGGATCAACGGTTCGCAAGTTAACGTTAGCCAAATTTACATATAAATATACAAACATACAACCAAACTCGTAGACACTGAGGACGACGATTCGCTCGGATTTCAAATCAAAATGGTTGAGATTTACTTTTAGCCATAGACACAGATCACACCCTAGATTCTGCTGCTCGAAGCGCACCACGCATCATTCTAAATACATTTATAAGAAATTACTCTGATTGGTTGATTGTTAGGAGCGAGTAGGCGTAACCTTGAGACAGCCAATGAGAACGATTGGTCGCACCCCCCGCGACCCGCGCCTTCCTCAAACTGGTGACTTTTTGTAGGAACAACGAATCTCGTAATGCGGTATCTAGTGTGATATGTGGCCATAGACGTGTATACGAGATCTGTAGGTCGAGCTAAAATTGTTTATGAAACAAATTGAAAACACTAAACACCCCTACAGATCTTAAGAACCTACGTCACAAACCAATGTAAACATGCTGTGCCAACGATGATGTTTCCGGCGCGCGTCAGCCGCGGAAATAGAAAGGCGGTAGGAGCGACGACCGAATATAATGATATCCACTCCACAAATGCTGGATTGATTTAGGAAGGCGCTGATGGCACCAATTCAGAAGTTATGACTTTCTTTTTAGTGAAAATCTGACAGTTATTGTTTTTGGGATTGAGCCAGATGTATTTGGAACGCTAGCAGAATGGTCCTGGTGGTTTCTACACTCTTTGATATTTGTTTCTTACGTCGGTACTTGAAGATTTTCAAGGGTACTATGACAGTCATCATCGCCATCCATAATTACATAGACGATGTCGCGCATTTCGTCATCGCGGAGTGAGTCTTCAATATGTGTAATATCTCGTGCTCATAAGTGATGATAGAACGTACCGTTTATTTATAAATAGTGATGGTTACTTGGTTGTTTACTTACCAATACTTTTATCTATACCTGTAGGGCTACCGGTCCCTGAGATGAATGTTGCGTTTGGAAAGGACTAAGTGTGCCGGTGAAGTGTTCCGTAACAACAGCCTGACAGCCAACTTATTGAAAGGGAAACTTGTGTTTGAGCTTTTGATTGCGATTATTTTTAGCCTAAGTATGTATCATTTCGACTATGAACAATACAGAACTACCAGTCTAGGAATTTAAATATTCTGAGGGTGTACCAATTAACTATTTTGAGAGGAGAGGAATGAAAGCTAATATTGTTAACTTGATTTGTGTAATCAATACCATCAGTCGTTTTCTGTTAGAGTTGATTAGTACTTTCATGCAGTCAGTGTAGATAGTAAGCTTTTATACTAGTTTTAGTTAGTAAAAGTATTGTTCACGACTCTTAATGACCAAAGCCTCACCTGACGGACGATGTCCTTGGTCCACAACATCAACCCATTCAAATCAAGAAGCCTTTTACCTAGAAACGCAATCTCAAATTCAATGCACACAATAGCAAAGGGTTTGAAGCATAATTGAATGAGATAGTTAATCATTCAAGCCTTCGTCGATTGGCGTCAACGGTCTGGCACAAGGCAACACACTCTAATGCACTGTGAACGAACTTTATCTCAAGTTCGAACGCATTGTGATGGATTGTTTGTTCTCTGAACAAGAAGCGTAAATAACCTCAGCGACGTAGTATTTAAGAGATGTATGTATTTATTATATATACAGGTTTATAAGGAAAGGGTATGCTAAGCCGAAACGGGCTCGAAGTACTCATGATTCTGAACAACTTTTACTATGGGGACCAACTCTGAAATCGAGAAAAAAAAACACTGCTATTTCGGGGATGGTCCCGTAGTAAAGTTGTTCATAATGATGAGTACTATAAGCCCTTATAGCATACCCTTTCCTTATAACCCTGTATATATAATAAACAGAGGTAGCAATACAGGTATTAAACAAAACTAGATATTTGGGATCTAAAATTCAGAAGTTCTTCAATGAAATTCTTTGTTTCGTTTACCGTAGATAAACTCTGACCCTATTGTTAGCTACTCGGCCTATTCAAATTACTTCGATATGATGTATAAATATAAATTGTAGATAAATATTTACCAATAAATAACTTTGACTTTGACTATGTGGATAAATGGAAGCGAGCAAGCAGGAAAAATTGACACAATCTGCCTTTTGACTTAATATTACTAACATTCTCAATTTTAAAATCCTCACACACACATAACTTCAGCATCAAGCAGTGGATATGCTTGATGATGTACACAATACTGATTGCTGACTCTAGGAATGATGACATCTGAAGCGACAAGGTCGCTATATTTCTCAACGGCCTACTGTATGTACCACACGTAAATTGTACAAACTTAATGGGTTACCTTGAGAAAAAAACTTGTTTTGGCTCAGATATTATTTTTTTGAGAATTGCGGTATTTCACGAATAATAATAAAAACTCCAAATAATGAGCTTATTCAAAAAATTACTATTAGTGTGTTATTTACTAAGTTACAGAAATCTTATGTGCTACTAAAAATACGTAAACAAACGAATGAAATACTGAAATTTCCGAAACAATAATAGATCAGCTGCTGATGTAATATTATTCTACCATCTAAAATACCGATTCCTCGAAAATTACTGTACGTCGATTTTATCTACTTGAGAACCTCCTCCTTCTTTTTGGAAGTCGGTTAAAAAGTAAAAGGAAGTAATTGGAACAGGTTTTCTGAGGAGGTGGTCTCAACAAAGTCTATAAATACTTTTAAAAACAAGCTAGACAGTTGGATAATTAAGGAGAAGATAAACTTGACTGACAGTTATTAAGTTTCAACATTGTATGATATAGGCACATCAGACTATGCTGCTCGCATATAAATAAATAAAGTTTTTAATTCATAATTTTAATGAGGTCTGGTTTGTTTGTCTAATATGGTATTGTGTTTATTTTTTGGCAACAAATTTTAATGCAGCTTTTATTTTCGAACAAAGTAAAATGAACGGACGGAATCACCCTCTCCGAGACTCTTACCCCCGAATACTGAAACGTTCGTTAACTTTGATAACAGATTAATTCTAATACTGCCTTTGTCTGGCACTAAGCAAACGACAAAGGCAGCAATAGACTTAATCTGTCGTCAAAGTTAACAAACGTTTCAGTATTCGGGGGTAAAAAGTCTATAGCGAACAAAATATGGTCATTCGAGATCACAATCTACATTACAATCTTGGAGACTTTCTAAAATCAAGTCTCAGAAGGCGGCATTGAAATACTAATAGCCGGCTAGCTCGCCAAATAACACCTGCCTATAACGAGTCAAGATCCAACAATTCCATTATTTCTATATTTTGGTTTTGTGTTGTTTTTATTTCTTTCTATTTCTTTGTTTATATAATTAATTATGTTTAATACGTTTAGGAATTACTATTTTAACAAGTAATATTATTTTTTAAAAAACAAAACACCCGACTGCAAAATGAAGCACTCAGGACGTTAAGAGTAATCCAACGACACCTCACTCGTCAAAATCGGTCAAGCCGTTTAGGCTGCAGGAGGTACAATAGAACCACACACAAAATTATTTAGATATTACTATTTTAAGACGTAATATTATTAAAAGAAAAACAAAATACCCGACTGCAAAATGAAGCCTATGTCACTCCGGACGTAAAGAGTAATCCAACGATACCTCACTCGTCAAAATTGGTCAAGCCGTTTAGGCTGCAGGAGGAACAATATTTGCATTAACTTTATTTAACAAATAGAGAGAATACTTGTAGATCTGCATCGCAAAAATAATTGTATATTTTGCTGGGATGATATTGGTAATACAATCAATTGCAGAGACTAAAATAACAATGATTTAGTGATATACAATTTCGCAATAATGGATGCAATATTATTATGATTATTCATTGTTTTTTGTAATTATGGATTTTAATATTCATCACTATTATGCTTCATATATATTGTAAGAATCATAAAAAAAGTATAGAATTTTTTATACACTATTTTATACGTTTTTATTGCGATGTTAAAATACAAAACAAAGTCAAACGTCTGTACTTAAAGGTCAATAGCACATATTTGGGGCATTGTGTCTTATATTATCGTTTCTGATAATGCTATCAGCGTGTGTATATTGTTTAGCATCAAGAAAAGTCGTGGATTTATCAGTATGTGTGTATTTTTTTCGCGTGAAAACTTATCGAATAAGATCTAAGCTAAAATCGCGCCATAACTCGTCTTTATCCCGTCTTGATTTTTTTAAATTCGTGATTACAATTGGCTTTGTAGGTTTTAAGTAAAATCATTGTAAATATTTGATATGGATCATTTGATGCGCGACAGTGATTTGGGCAATTTCCCGCAAATTCTGTACATCCGAGTACAAGTTTGATAGTGAGATTTGAAATCGATCAATCATTCTACCAAGTCAGGCAGCACGATTGCGTAAGTACTTAAGTACGTCCTGCAAAGTTCTAGATGTATTATTATAAAATTGCAAAACAAATGTACCTACTTAAGTATGATTCAAAACCGGACAATGTCAGATGAGGTTGAACGTCTAGACCTGACGCAGCCCAACAAAAAACTAGTGATTATCTGATTTGACATTCATTAGGTTTTTGACAGTGATTAAATGATTTATGTGATATCACTTGTAGAGAAAATTAAAAGACACCACAAAGTAGCCATGGTTAATGGAACCCATATATCAAATAGTCGTTTCCGCTCGAATAGAGAAAAACCCACGATTGCTCGTCCTTTTAATAAATTAGAATTAATAAATCCTCCTAATATTGTCGTTTTTGAGGTAGACACCAAATACCAATAATATTGTTAAAAATTGTAGCAAGATGAAGTTCCATAGAAGAAGCATTCTTAATTTTTTATATTTTGTAATTGTTATGAAAAAATAATATTCGTTCTCTGAAAACCTGACACGTTTTACGTCTACGTATATAGTAATAAGTATGCAGTAACTGGAATATAGATATTATATTTTGAGGTATAGAGACTTGTAAACTGAGGGATTATATTCTACAAAGCTGACTCACAAAACCCCTAATTTCCTTACACTTCCGCTATGTTCACGTTTCAGTAACCTGAACTGAAACAAAGCCTGCTAAGTCCTCAGCCAAAACAAACGTGAACTACTCGATAGGTGTTTTTCGTACGGCTTCAGGCAATGCCAATGACAAGGTCGGACACCTAGAAGCTATTATTTAATCTGTTGTCGGACCTGGCAACTCCACGTGACGAATCACCTTATCTAAATATATTGAAATCAAGCCTATTGTATTTTTTTGATACGAAACTTACAACTTATTTTTTTTTATTTCGCATTTCGTTCAATTCTACAGATACAAGTTGGGCAGTATCTATCTACCAAGATGTGTTTATTACAAGTCTGTAACCTCGTTACAGCAAACAACGCGTTTAAACAAAATCCAACTCTTTAATGGAGTCAAACTAAGGATTTAGCAGCTTAATTAAAATTGGACTTGCTGAATATTAAATCAGAGAATTGTACGTGGAAACAAAGGCGATCTCAGTAGCATGTGAACAGTAGCAGATGAGTACAATGTGAACAAATAAAATACGTAATAAAGGATATTAACAAAGGACATGATTTATTATGTCGTCTGAATTCAGTGTTGCTTAAAAGTGACTTTAGATAATTGGTACAGTGTGCCTGGGTAAGTGATCGAAAGATCCGGGTACCCTTCAAACTTATTATGTGTTGTTGCAAAAATCAAACTTACTGAAAAATATTAAGTGAGTGGTACGGTAACACTGGTACCTGATGTTTAGATTTTGTTTAGGTTGACAAACTAAGCCATGACCACAACTCACGCGATGTTAAGTGATGGTGCGGTCGAAGATGGTACCTGGAATGGGGAACGGCTCTCAAGGAAATAAGCCGGACTACACTGTTAGGTACTAGGCGACAGATTTTAAGTAATAGTGGATAACCAGCCGAATGCTACAGAGTACCACTAACTAGTTGTACCGCTATTAAAGTTTCGGCGTTACTTTATGGAAATTCATCTTCAAATCTGAATACATCTAAATTCACAATAACAAGACATGGTCCAATTTATTTTTCAACTGCATCCAATCAAGATTTCGTCTTTAGAATTACGAATAATCGCAATTTTACGGTCCGAACCGGGAAGCAACGCCCAATTGCCCAAATTAAAACTGCTTCGGACTAGATTTACACTTGCCATCAGCATATGCACACCTTTTTTTGAACTTTTTAAACAATTTATTATATTCCCAGGCGAATGATATAGATGGTTTGCGAGAATAATCAATTGATGACTAGGGTGACGGGGGAGGGCAGGGAGATAATATTTTATATATTAGAACAATTCGTTTTAATCGAGTACAGGCTTACGAATAAGATATCATCTCAAAATGTAAAATCTAAGTAATACGGTTGTTCGTGGAACATTTCAGTTCATTAACGTAGTTAGTGTAATTTTGCAGTGCTATAAAAATAAGCAAAATAAGGTAGCTTAGGTAAAGACACAGATAATAGTTACTAAGTTAATAGTAGGTCTCCGTAGAGTGGATCTCCTTGAAAACTAAAGTTGTCACGGTTCGGTGATCACAGTTAACGCAAATAGCGCTCAACCAGCCTGGACTCAAAATGTATGATGTTCTTTGGACGATAGAATAACAATTTTGTGTCAGTATGCTTTTTATAGTTCTGTAAATTAATAACTGTGCAATATCAAGTCATAATAAATCATAATCACGCAAGGACTTTCCACCTTATATCAACAAAATGCATAAATCAGATCTGGTATCCAAATCAGAAGCAGTTATTGGCATACCAGCCTGTATCAACTAAGTAATTCACTTGACAAACGACCCAAAAACTAAAAGAAAAACAAACACAAACAAAAGCAAGTCGTGACCGAGGTGCTAGCAAACATAACCTTGAGAGCGCACATTGTAACGGCTCTGGTAACTGCGCAAACGCATAACATCCGGGCAACGACGACGGGCCAATGCGTAGCGTCGCGACTCGCGACGCGTACCAACGTGATTCAGGCATGAACAAAGAACTCGGCAGCACATCAATTTATGTGCAACAGTAGTTTTTGAAATCGAAGAGATATAGAAATAGATCAAAGAGATATCCTCGGGACAAAAACTACGTGCCTTATTACCATCACAAATAAGTAAACTCGTTTGACTAATGGCACTTTCTCTCGTGCTCAGATTTGGAACCGTATGAAGTATAAAGAACCATTGGCTATATTTCAAGATGTATGTATGTGGAAACATTGGATGGGGCGTAAATAAAAAGTTTATTCTTTGTGAACTGGGTGGCTCATTGTTGTCTGAAAGAGTAATTGTGATAGATGACGTTGAGGGCAAATAAATGATAGTGATAGTATACTATTAAGTTGTTAAGGCAAAGTACAGCAATTAACTAACTAATTAACTATTATTATTATGAACTAACTAATTAACTATTATGTAGTCGTATTAACAGCTAATTATTTAAGTTTAAGAACCAAATCAAATATTTGTACTAATCCGATTATGATTCTTGGTCGTACTTAGCACAGCAGATAAATAAGTTAAGGAAAATAATTACTCTACAATTAATTGTTTAGAGCATAATTGCTTCCTGTTCGACGTTCGGTGCATATGCAGTATATTTACAAAACGTATAACGACAAATGAATTTTCCTCGGCACAGGTTTCAAGGTCCAATACATGATCTGAATATGTAAATATTTCAGTATTCAGTATTTTATTGCACCAAGTAACTAGTATAATAGTATATATTTTATATGCTACTACTATGTATACAAGGACCCTTCATATAAGAGTGTCGCAAAGTTACAATAATATAATTATTGTATTTAACTATTTTAACTTACAAATTGCTTGTAAATTTGAATGTATAATTATGACGACATCGTGGACTCAAAACACTTTTCGCTAAGAAAATCCTGAATGCTGTAAAAGTATTTATGTATCAGGAACTGTCTAAGCTGTTTTTGGAAAACTGTTTCACTGGGTTCGTTTCTAATATCTTTGGGTAGTTTATTGTATGTTTCTACATTCCTTGTAAAAATAAGATATACTGACTCAAGCTTCCTAGTACTTTACCATTTACAACATATGTAACCAATGTTAAATCTGAAATTCTATATCCAAAAAAAACTTACACGATTCGCAATAATAAAACAGTTAAAATATTAAGACTAAAATGGTATATAAACATTTAGAAAAATGATCAGTTCAGAAAGCTAAGCCATTAGCGTAACTTAAGAAGACAAAAAGATATGAGTCCATTTAATCGGCTCGCAGGCGGCTACTAAATAAACGAGTGGCCCTAACATAGCGCCCTGCGAAACCCGTTTCACTGCCTTAACCAGTGTGTAGTGAAAAAATACACCGGTTTCTGACCTGCCGAGCGGTAGATGTAGTTGACATCTAGACAAACACGCGATGCAATTTATGTAATCAAACACTTATGTAAAATTGCTTTCGTTGCCAATCAAGTAATATTAGGCATTACATATTATAAGATAGGAACATTTATGCACGAACATAATCAAACCTTCACTACACGTCTCATGTTCAATTATATGCTTTTCGATTGGTAAATTACCAATGTATGAATTCCGTACTTTGAATTCATATAGTCATTTATACTTCGATATCGGTAATTTACATTTCGGTCTGTGTGTAGATGTTTAAATAGAACTTGTGTTAAGAATACAATAATAATTAATACTAGTTTAGTGCGAATTATATTAATATAGATCTTTATGAAATCGTATAATTAGAGATAGTAATGAGATAACTTTTCGGTACAATGCAAGTAAATGAGATAAACTTCATCCAATAAAAATGTAAAGATAATGTTAATTCGATCAATAAAAGAGGTTTAACCTGTGGATTAAATTTTCATAAATATGGCGTAACATCTTAAGGCGAGGTCCAATCGTAAAACAACAAAAAGTAGCATTTGTTCGAAGTGACGAGATTATTTTAATCAGGTGCAAATAATACTGCAGGTAGAAAATAACACTGAAATTACTTTTAACCGAATAAAATTTCTAAAATCTCTCTTACTTACAAAATAAAAAATCGCCAAATGACCCCTTGAAAAACCCTTCTGAAATCAAATGCTCTGAATTTTCAGCGGTTACTAAACATTTTCTTTTACAAATTAAATATCCAGGCTAGTGGTTTATACGGCGATCCAGGTAGTTTTTTATTTGATTTGTATATTTCCGATAATGGGCAAAAAAGCAATGAAAAACAACAATTGACCGTCAAGTATGATATGCGATTTTCAACTTTAAACCTTAGAACTTTGAGCGGGACAGTACTCATTTCAAATCACGATCAGTCCTCGCCTTAAGTCCGCATTTAAAGTCAACGCATAACAAATCAATGTATCATGATAAATGATAATGTATAAGTCCTAAATATAGAAAACATTTGCCACTGATAGCGTAGTTTCATAACAAACAATATGCGTGTTATTCTACGTGACTGTAATGCAAGATTCCAAACACTTCTAAGTGCAATAATTTCCAGAAGTTATGAATGATTTACATAAAATGCTAAATTCTACTTGCTTTGCTAAAAGATACTTTATTTGAATATTCAAATTAACTTCCCATACATAAAAACGTTTGAATGGTTTCATGAAATAATCGTATGGCTTTTCCTTTAAAAATGTTGGCTCTGGCATTGAAAATAAGACAAGTGTAGATAAATTAAAGCAAAGACAAAAAGTTTATAAGGTATTTATTATATCTATATACTTACGAGGTGTTACTGAAAGGCGCAACAATATTGAAAGGTGTGTACTCATCATTATGAACAACTTTGACTATGAAACCAACCGTGAAATCGCGAGTAGAAACATGTCAATGACACTCGACAAAATGTATGGAATAGCCGATCTTTTTTTTCGCGATTTCAGCGTTGGTCCCATAGTAAAAGTTATTCATAACGATCATATTCACCTTTCAATATTGTTGCACCTTATTGAGACATGCCAAAAATATTTTATCTAAGGAAAATAACAAAAAAAAGATAAATAACAATGCAGAATAACAAATTACCGTTCCACGGACAGATAACAAGGTAAAAGTAGGTATCGACGTCATGATAACAATGGTGCAAGTAACGTTTCTAAACAATAAACAAGACGTACCTTATGACATTAATCTTAATGGAGAAGAAAGGAAAGTTCCAATCGTAAGTAATTAGTAAACTAATACAATTAAAGAAGAGATATGATATTAAGGAGGAAGTCGTTATTACCGTTATCATTAATAAAATAAGTAAGTTGTGGAACCCACCACACCACGAATGTGAGGCGAGCGTACCACGACTTGTACATACATACATACATACATACATAGCATATAAACTCGGTCCAGTTGTAAGTTTTGGAAATCAAGCCTACAAAAACGAATAACGTGATTATGTCGTCCTGGGCCCGTTCTGTGAGGTGCTTATTGCGATGATTGTTAGGTTCAGCCGAATACGCTACGGAACCATACACCTTATTTCGAGGCGATACGGTTCGTGGTCGCACAGCGTCATCGGGTGAACCTAACAATCATCGCAATACGCACATCACAGTACGGCGGGCTTATCCCGTAACTCTGAAAGCGATAGTGATAGTGCGCGAGCGGGATCGCGCATAGTGCGACTAAGTTGCTACGAGCGGGATGGCATGCTCTCGCAATCATAATCACGAACGGTTCAAAGTTAGAGGATAAGCCCGCTGGTCCTGGTCGTATTTATACAGAAATACAGATACCGCTCAGAAATGTAGTAGATACACATCAATATAATTATATCCGCTACCAGGAACAATGCTAAAATTTAGCGAAAAATTTGGTACTTATGGAAAACAGGGATGGAAAAAAAATTACCAACCCGTATCAATTCGTTAAAAAAATGATTATGAGGTTTGTTAAGGTGGAATCAGACGTTTCACTCGGGTGAATGCTCACTGGAATGAATGTTGTTGTTTTCGTTCATTTCATGCTCACATGGCAGTAGGGCACGGCACATAGTAAACGAGCGTTCATCCGCTAAAAATTTTATCCGTTTTTTTTTTTTTACTTGTATTAGCTTCTTAACCACAAAAAACAACTTTGCACGGTAAGAACTGAGGGTATGATCATTGTCGTCTAATATAGCTACCCTACCGTAAGGGCTTTATGACGCGATCCTGATAACTCTTTAAAATGATTCTTTTGTTTAGGTACATATTTAAATGTAGTTAAATAATAACGAGCATTAATGAGTTTGACTGACCATTGGAAAATTGGTTGGATAGATAAAAATTATGAAAGAAAAAATATATACCACATCCCCTAAATACATAGATAAATACAACAACAACAACAACAATACAATACATAGGTAATTGATAGATTATTGTCTAGATAAACCTAATATAGGTTTTAAGGCAATAATTTATAGCTTATTGTAATATTTCTGTATTAATAAATAGAAAAAATAAATAATAAAATATACAGATGATATTTTAAAGCTCTAGAACACTATAAATATATAGAATTACAAACATATGGTATTATATTGTCTACGAAACAATCTGGAATAGTGTAACGTACCATTTGGTATACGCTTATATCTTAACAATCCAGTACGAGGCCGATAACAAAACTTCTCGAGGATTATTACTTTACGGCTGAAATAACAGAAAAAAAAAGCAGGGCAAAACATAATAACATGATAACTTCAATGAAAATAATGTGTTTTCCCAATTTATTTGTGCACAAAAAAGGGGTATCATTGAAAACATATCTACGTAATTTTGTGACTTGTTTAAATAAATAATAAAGTATAAGATAAGAAAGAATAAATAATAAGATTTACGCATGAAAAAAATCTTACTTATTTACAATTGGCGGATCTAAATATTTCTTTGTTAGACGATTTGAAGTAGCGATGAGTCATTAACGAATCATTATTCGTAGGAAGCGTTATTTTAAAAATGTTTATAGCCTAGCCACATTTTTGTTTTGAGGAAAAATAACAACACACGTAGAAAAGTGTTTGAAAATATCAGAGATAAAGATACTAGCAAACGATTACACATGCCCTAGTTACAAATTATTCCCATGCGCATTGCCAGCTTTCTACACATTGCAATAACGCTGCACCCACTACTATTGTATCTGTACAATATTAGCACAAAAACTCACCAATTTCTTTCCTGGTATAGTGCCTCTCGCCGTTTTGAGAATTGGTCGTTCCAAACGCCTGCCCCATGTTTGATAACTTTGATATCACAGCACTTAAGAGATCACAAAGATGCGAGGTGACAAATGACAATCAGCTGATAATTCGCGTGTTACGGCGCATGCGCGGGCTCATGTCAGGTAGTGACGGGCGCGCCCCTTCGCGTCTCGCAGGGTACTGCCGAGCGCTGAGCCGAGGACCGGTGACCGATAAGCTGGTTGGTATGACCTACATATGGTGGAAGGGAGATAGAACCGGTGTCGAGTGCTGCCGAGCTGCGGTGTGGATGCACCGGACACGCTCTGTTTACATCGCGCCGCGTGATGGAACCATCACAGCGTTTTGTTCTTGTGCTGCTTCTGTTTCACATCTTCGTTGGATTTTACAAGTAAATACCTAATTTGTAAAATGGCATACAAGTGATTCGATTTGAATTTGACTTTGTGGCGTAGACCAAATTGATTAAACATTGTAGTAACAAGGATGTTTAAAGGTGCTTTCTGTCAGATAATAAAACTTATTCCTTTATAGCGATCGCATAAGGTACATTCTGGCCTGAACCTTACATTAGCTGAAGTACCTGAAGAATCTACAGCTGGATGTTAAAGTTACTATCACATCCAGTCAAAGTACAAAATTTACTATGACATCAGAGCATGGGACAAAATTTGTTTTCTCGACCAGTATTCGTTATTATTGAATTGATAAGAGTTTATGGCAGGTGTGCAAAATATCACCGTGTAAGCGTGTATAGTGATGATAAATTTTTGAAGAATTCTGACTCACAATTTCTGCCAAGATAATAAGATAAGACTATTTGTAACTCCGAAGATGATTTAGCAATCTATTTCTACTCGAATCTACACTTGAAGAATTTGTCACTATCGTCTTGTTTTACGATCCCTTTCGAGGGAACTTACTGATTTGTATTTTTAAACTAATATGCTGTATAGATTTATTTTTGTGCATCTTATTTAAACAAAAATCAAGTATTATCATTAAAAGAAAACAAAAAAAAAAAAACGCCTGAAAAATGTAGTCTATGACACACCGGATATAAAGAAGAATCCAAGGACACCTGATTCCTCAAAAGCGGTCAAGCAGTTTAAGCTACAGGACGTAATATATGAACAAACAAACATACATGCACCTAAAAACATAATGAACGAAGTCAATAACGATAAAAGTGGCTATACATTACCTGAACTGACATCGTGTGAAAAAGATGGCTATATATGAGTTTCTGTGGAGCGAAAGGTGTTTCTTTTGCTCCCGTGAAATTCAAGCCTATCAATTCGTGCCCTTGCGCACGATGTCAGGTCGGGTATTGTAGCGAGGCCTTTAATGGACACGACGATCCTAGTTGAAATGATCACTCTATACATTGTGGTGAATGTTTTCAATGTTCATCATAATAAAGCCCCGGCACACTTCGCACGTCGTAGCGGTGTCGAAACCGAAATAATTGCAGATTTATTTACAATTGGCACACAGTAGGCCATGTCGCTTGAAACAGTTTTGTGCGTTTTGTTTAAAACTTGAGCGACAGGTTGTTGTTTGCAATATTACTTTATATTAGTACAAGACTTGTGACAAAACTATGCCATACAATTATAAGCTCTGTATTACTGTGTTCAGCAAGATTCACAGCCCATAGACACATGTCATAATAGTCCTAAAATTAGATTAGATCATAATTTTTTATCGCTCTATACGCTTGCAAACCTGGGTCGTCTGTGCAAATCAGGACATTCCACAAGAATACGTAATAAGCCCGCATTAAAATTGAATCTTATATATCTTTAATTATACTTGGATGGGAAATATATAAAAGTCTTACTAAATGAGCAAAGAGTAACTAGCAATCGAGATTTCTGGCAGCCGTAAAGCAGAACAATTGTTAATTTCTCAGCTATCTTCTAGATAACTTTTTTACACTTTACCTTTCTGGTTTTTAATTAAAATAAATAATAAATAAATATCTGGGACATTTTTGCACATACGGTCATCTGACCCCCAACTAAGCAAAGCTTGTAATATGGCTGCCAGAGACTGATATACGTACATATATAAATTTTGAAAAACATACTTATATAGATATTAACACCCAGACATAGAACAAACACAAATGTTCATCACATGAATGTTTGACCTAGATGGGATTCGAACCCACGCCCCCAAACACAGAAGGTAGGTTCACTACCAACTGAGCCACCGGCGCTGTCAAATTAGAAGTCTGTACTCTGTAGTAAAAAATTGAGAGCTGTCTTTATTTAGGTAAAAACTGCTTGATGGACAAAACATAGATAGTTAATGATAAGTTGAAAACATTGAAATTACATAGACGTGATCACTCCTCTGTGGGATCAAATAGTTTAAAAATAAAAACAAAGATATAAATGTTATCAGTAATCATCTAAAATCACAGGGTGACGAGTGCAGTGCATTGCACACGGATTTGAACTGTCGAAGTTCAAAATTCTTGATGGCACTGAACTGTGCAACAGTGAGTTTACGATCATACGGGCGACGTGCTCATCATAAGTCAATCTCATCAAGTCCCTAAGTAGCATAAAAAAATGGTGGTTTATATGAATGTTGATTGTAATAATATACGATGACCTTTTTTTGATGAGTTTTTTATTTCAGAAAAAATATTATTAATTTATGAAGAGATGTGCGCGTTATTTTGGGTGATTGAGTGTTAACCAAAGATCGTCCAGATCGAGTTTAGGATGAGTAAAGAACTCATTTCGATTGAGATAAGAAAGTCATTTAAAAATTAGCTCATTAAGAGTAGGTAAATTCTTTAAATTATATGATGAGTTACAATTTTATACCTTTTAGGATTAGGATGAAGAGCGAACAACCCATAACATCAACCAATAAGTAAAATCATGTTGATTTGAGAATCAAAGTTTAAAAAGTTATAAACTTTCTAGATGTTAGCCGCGACTTCGTTCGCGTGGAAATACAAAAAAAATGTAGTCTTTGTCCGTCTCCGACCCTTAAGCTATATCTATGCAAAAATTCAGCTTGATCCGTTCAGTCGTCGTTGTTGTTTAGCTGTGATAAAGCGACAAACACCTAGACAGAGATACAGATAGACAGAGTTACATTCCAATTCATAATATTAGTTAAAATGACCTACTTTGAAAGTTTCGTCAAAAGCAAAAACACAGCCTCAAATATTGAGTTACTGAAGCTACTGAACTCTTTCTAGACCGAGGTTTGCGGTCAAAATCAATACGACAATGTTTGCGGTGAAATAACAAGTTAGAGCCTACATACATTTTCAATTAGAACATCGTCGTGATCATCACTTTAGTAGTCCGGTAACTTTGTTACTTACAACCTTACAGCGGTCAAACTAGACGCCCGGCGTATACGCTACTTTATACTACATATACAAACTTTGTAGGAAAAGTTCTGGTTTAGATATATACTAGTTTATAGCAGACTAATTTTTAATTAGGTATATCCCTGTCACAGCAGGGTACATTGCGTGTCGTGCAATTCGCGAACCGCCATGTAAAAATCAGTCATTTCGGTAAGTTTCAGTCATTAAGTAATGTCAACCTATTTTTGTGTAGTGGCAACACGTTAGCTGTGTTTGACAACCAGATGTATGTTGCACTTTTGTAACATTCATAACTGTAGAAAAAGATAAAAACATAAACCAGATAAAAAGGCAACACCACGGTTTTCAGGTTTTTTTTACAGTTTACCAGTAAGTCATCGAAGTATACGACTTCATCATGCCAGTAGTGTATAGAATTTATACTACAATCGCAATGTGGCAGGCGCCACATTACGCGGTGTCTATTAAATAATAATTAGCAAGTCGCGCCGTTAATTATTCTCGATAATTACTTATTGCCTAGCTCTAATTGATTTGATCGAACGCTAGATTCAGTTCAATTAGCAGGGATAACATGCGCACCGCAACAAAATCTTATATACTCTATAAAAAGTGCGAAAATAATACAAAAGTATACATAATATTAGCCATATCCTGTTTATTCTCAAGAGATTAAATTATTCTGAAACCGTATAGAAGCCATAGCAGGATATGTATCAAGTTAATTTAAGAAAAACAAGAAAGAAAAACACATAGAATATAAACTGAGTATAAAATATTCCGTGTGTAATGAATATAAAGTAAACGAGAGTCTTCTCAAGCACTTTTCTCGCAATGAGTGCGCGAGAGAGGCAATAACTGTAGTTACAATTGGGCTATCTCAAGTACCTAAGAGAATCTTAGAGCATGAATAAAGGATTCATGAATATGTATGCAGTTAAATTGGAAGATAAAATCTTTCCCCGTTAGAGCGTTTTACGAGATTTCAACAGATTTCAGTATTTCAATTCGAGCTCCATTTACATGTCAATCTTGATTTAGCTTTGCTACATCGACATGCTGAAATATAAACTTTACAACAATGACTTAAAGCTCAGTTTTGTCAGTTCTGACGTCGAAAATACAGTAGTTCGGCCTTACAATCAACACTTGAGTCAAATTGCCGAGTAAACTTCACTCGGACGAGTTGGGGAGTGAATAAAATAATACTTGGTTGTGAATCGCAATGCTCATGACGTCTAAGCCATGCGATACATACATATTAGTGGTATTTTCACTTTAAAACTTTGGCATGACCTAGGTTTCATCGTAGAACGGGGTTTGTCCGTAAGATAAAACATACATTACACTGAAATTACAATTTTCGAGTCCAGAATATTGTCAATTATATGAACAATAAAAATCAAAGAATGTGAGTGATCATTGAGGTCAGTCGGTGTCATCACTTCGCTCGAAAAGATCCAATATTTTCCGATTGCTGGAAATATTTATTACTCTTACTCAAAATCTTAATGGACCACGAATTAGGTCGCTTACCTGAAACAAACAAAGGTTGATGATTAATGTGATGTGTCATATATACGGAAAATTTTAAACTTGGATTTAAATTCCATGACTTTTTTTTTTAAATATACAATTTAAGAAGCCCAGAAGTTTATGAAACAGTGGAAAAAAAAACAAGAATAATCGCTTAAAACAAGTCTCAATCACTCTCTCCCGCCTCGCAAATACTGAAGAGCAATGCAAAACAGCATATAGTGTATTTGCTGACAGAGTTTAAAAGGCGTTTGATTTTTTAATTTTTGATATTCTGATGAAATTAAGAGCTGTCGGAATAAATCAAACTTTATTTTTTAAAGCCACTTATCTAACTTTCATCCTCAAAAGCTCAAATCACTAAGATCTGGGGAGAAAATATGAACTTGAACAGTCGAGTGAAAAGTAGAATATAGACATAGAATACACTAAGGGCCACTTAAAAGTTCAGTGTGATATCAAACCAGCGGGCAAAGTTCACTGTGATGTTTTAGCAGGGCAAGAAACTTGGCGGGTCACAAGTTTCTTAAACCAGCTAAAGTTAAAGTTTAAAGGCCTGTAACCTAATTTTAGCTCAGAAACACACCATAAATTCAAATGGTAAGAAAGAAAAATCAAGGCTTTTCGACAAAGTAGCTAATGACATCATGCGAGCATCGAGCATGATATTATTATTACATATTGGACTCTAATACAAAACAGAAAAAAACTGAAACTCGAAAAACAATCTGTTCGGTTTAAATAAGACGAAATTGCTACAATGTAATTTTGGTGCTTATTAGGTCATCCGCTATACATGTTGCTCTTTAATCGGCTAGGGAGCGGTTATAAGGATATTGTATACAAGATAACGAACAAATTTTGTTCTATGATTTTTGAAAATTCACGGCAAAAATTAAGCTGTTTCATATGTTTTATTGCAAGATTTACGAACACTTTTTTTAAGGACCAGCAGATTTTTTTCTCTCGTGAATTATCGAAAGTCGTAGAAAAATACTTGTTCGTAACCTTGTATTCAATATCCTCACAGAGCGCTTGTTCCCTAGCCCATGTATTGCTGTTTAAAATACTATCCACGGTTATATTCCGATGTTGTTGTGATAGCCTTCAGATCAAAACATTGTAAACACATAAAATATATTAAAACAAACTTCTCTATATTTAAATGTTATCACATCATACTTCACACTTTCATACCAATACTATAATTCCGTAGGTTTCCAAGTGTGTTTTTAGGTTTGTACTTCACTCGATTCCCTAACGCCTAAAAATTTTCAATTAAAGATATGGAGGTAGCTTGAGGCTCCTTTTAATTGCGAAAATATATACGATTTATGTAGTATAGCGGCTGAAACCACAAGGCGCTGCTAATGAGTAAAATGTATATTCCTTATATATACAATTATCGCTATGAGCCATATGTGCCGTCATATTCGAAGGTACTTGGAGCGGCAAGACTCCAAAACACGGAACAAAGAAGCAGTCGGTGCTTTCCGAAAATAGCCATACAAGGACAAATTGCAAATGATGATTTGGGGGCACCGAGGGGCACTCACCAGACCTTGAATCTAAAATTGCTATTGACGTTTTCGAGTCTGAACAATATTTGACCATCACACTTATATTGTAAATGCGAAAGTGTGTAGGTATGCAAGTGTGTTTGTTCCCGTTCAACTCTGTAACAGCTGAACGGATTTAAATGAAATTTGGTATGGGGGTAGCTTATACCCAGGATTAACACATAGGCTCCCTGAAAAATATTCATTTTCTGTAGAATAGCGGGTGAAACTGCGGGGTAGCTGCACCCCGCAGTTTCACCCGCTATTCTACAGAAACCGAATATTATTATAGTAATTTATTATTTAAGATAAAGGGTGGAAGTTGTTTGCTGCGGCGCCACTTACCGGCCGATTTTGATAATATTTGGCATAAACAATCCGTACTTAACTCTAAACAAGAATATCGAATATATAATAATGATATTATCAAAATTGGAAAGGTAATTGCGCACCGCAGCAAACTTCCCCCCGTTTTGAGGGGAAATACCCCTCCAATCAAAAATCGCCAGCGACAGAACAATTCTATGAAATTGTAGAATTGAGGTTGTGCAAAAAAATTTCTGCGCGCGAGGTCTATACTGTTCGCAAATTACCGTCCATGTTGAATGAACATCGAATTGCAGTATCAAAAATATCTCTCGAATGTCTCCGTCTCGATATAATTCTGTTGTCTGGAAAATCACCCTCGCCGTATCTCCATCATCGTGAGGTCGACACAATGTCGAAAAGCATGTATTAAGGCGAAGATACCCGGACGCGGCGACCGTGACCTTGTCGTGTACTCGCTGAATGAACAGGGTTACCAAAGCGAATAATTGAACGAAGGAATTTTAGTGCAATCACTAATAGAAGATACCGAGAAGCAGTCAGACTAGATCCCCATCAGATGACCCTCAAGAACAATGACCAGCAGGGCTAGCATGCGCACAGCGATATAATTTTCTGTAATCTTCATGTCGTGAAGAATGATCCAAACGTATACATAAACGTAGCCGTGTCCTGTTCTCGCATAACAAAAAGATTTTGTCGCGGTGCGCATGCTAGCACTGCTGGCAGCGGTTGGTCCGCCCAACAAATAACGCGAAGGCGACATACGTTATGGTAAAAACTACACTGTCATGAGCACTAAAAAAAATTCCTCTTTTGTGGTCATGAGCAAATGACGTGTAATTGATAAACCATGTTAGAGAACTAACACCATAGTCTAAAGTTTAGACTATGGTCTTAGTTCTAAAGAAGACAAAATATGAAGGCAACAGTAACAACAATTCATCAAACACAATGCAAAATAAAAAATTAGGCTCATCCTTATCATCATGTCAAACAAACACCTTCTTTATATATTTTTTTCTTTTTCTTTTTTTTTTCTTTTTTAGTATAGCATTCGAAATAATTATGTCAAAGTATCAACCCTAATTCCAGACATCAGACATAAATAATTCAAAATCAAATATATCGTACTGTCAGAACGAGTTTCAATTAGCATTGTAAAGAGTGCGGAGACGACTCGGCGACAAAATTCTGGAAACGGTGAAACTTCGTTATTTTGTGATGTGTTGTTGGCAACATTTGCCGTGTTGTGTTGCCGTGCTTGGCAACATTTGGAAGCGTAGAAAACAATAAATTCTGAAATTCTGAATTCGGGTGCTTACTTTGTATGAGTCATAATTTTGGGACAATGTCTAACGTTATTAAGATTGTAAATGTTATGTGAAATATTAGAATTTAAGACATGTTACGAAATAAATAATCTGCCAAAATTTGGAGCGGCAGAAATAACCAAATACTTAGATTTGATGTATATCGATTACCACTACCACTACCACCACTACCACTACCACCACCACCACCACTACCACTACCACCACACTACCACCACTACCACTAGGTGGACCGACGACATTGTGAAAGTCGCGGGCACCCGGTGGATGCAAGTGGCCCGTTGTCGGTCGGTGTGGCGCTCTAAGGGGGAGGCCTATGTTCAGCAATGGACGTCTTACGGTTGACGATGATGATGATACAAAATTCCCTAAATTACACTTTATAGAATTTAGATTTTTCGCACGCAAGGGTCGCGGTTTTCTGCTATCCCAAGAGATAGCTAAGGGATAAATAGTAGAGCAAGCCTAAACCTAGAGTGATCTATGTTCCCCAAGGAGCGATACGTTTCTCGCTACTCAACATGTGATCGAAATAGATTCAATATTCGGTGGCCCGAATGAACATATTTATTGAGATGAATGATAATTTATTTGTCCTTTTAAAGTGACTTTCAACAGAAACAGCTATATATAAATATATATCACATTAATATTATAAATGCGAAAATAAGTATGTATTGTTCCCGTTTAGCTCTGTAACGGCTGCGCGGATTTGGATGAAATTTGCTGTGGAGGTTAAAACATAGGCAATTTAATTTTTTCCCTGAAACAACTTTCTGTAGAAAATCCGGTGAAACCGCTAGTTTATATGTGTATATATATTTATATATTTACATATATACATATATTTGCATATTTACATATATACATATATTTACATATATACCCTGCTTTGTTGTTAAAATGTATTTATTTCACAGCACAAACAACATAAAGTAGAAAACCCTCGTTTTTCGTAGTTGGGTAAAAAAATTGTCAAAAAGTACAATATTGTTGATATACAAAACTTTCAAAACTAGTATAATATAGAACAAAAACAAAATTCAGATTTTTCTACTAGAAACTGACTAGACTACTAGTACATGAAAAAAACTTAGTCCAAAGGAAAGTCGGATAGAATTAAAAATATCCGGCGACGGCCAAGGTCGCACGTGCCCGAAGCCCAGGGAAGATTTACAACAGCTACGTGAAACTAGTAGGTATAGCTGTTAGATTACACACAGTAACACAATAACCGTTACGAATAAACAGTAGAATAAACAGAAGTATAATCATGTCTATGAAAAAATAATTCTACGCACAGCGACGACGTGGAACTCACTAGCGGTGCTGTGTGTGCTGGTCTACCCTAAAAGTACAATAAAGTATATATAAGTATATATAAGTAATAAAGTAATAAATAAAGTAAACATACGTCATTACGGCTAAACGGCTGAACGGATCAACCTGAGATTTTCGCAATATATTGTTTAAGGATCGGAGACGGACATAGGCTACTCTTTTTTTGTTTTTGTAGGTCCACACGAACGAAGTCGCGGGTAACAGCTAGTAGTTAATGAATCCTCTAAAATCTGTATCCGTTAATTTTCATTTCCAAAATTAAGGTAACATTTTATATAAACCGCAATCATCGTCATGGCCTGGTCATCGTCCTGGCGCCTGTAGGACAGTTTGAATACTAGTACGGGTGCCAGGCAGTTCCTCAGAAAAATTTCAATGTGTATAATTTTGTATATTAGCTCACTATACTTAGTTGGATAAATTGTTATTGCGTAGTATGTAAATTTTTGGCCAATAAATTATTTATTATTATTATTATAAACTGACCTTCCTCTCAGAGGCATTCTATAAAATCCAAGCTGTACGTAAAGGTATAAATAAAATATAAAATCAATCCGGAAACCTCTCGGTTTCCAATGATCGTAAATCGAAGCGAGGCAATATTTATAAATCCGCGAATACATATCGCGAATCCCAGTTAAATAAACAACTCGTATCCGTCTGCTGTGAGGGTATACTACGAGCATTTCTAAATAAAGCAACTGGAACTGCCATTGTATTAGCTAAGAAATTCTAGTTTTCACCACAATAAGAAACGAAACCAGATGGACAGGCTCGCATCACAAAAAAAAAAAACGTGGTAAGGGCGCCTCAAAGAGGCTGGAGGAACGTTGACGTAGGAGTTTTGGCGGGAACGTGAAGAAATCATGTCGCGTCATTTTATTATTTTCCAAAACTTGTGTTATTTCGAGTGTTAATATGTAAAAACGGTGAATTTTTACCCGTTAAGTGTTCGTGAATATGCAGGAGTGTTGATGAATGGTATACTTAATGTCGTGAAACGTGAATTTTCGCGTTGTTTCCAAAACTCCATAGAAGGCTCTAGTATAGTTTTCACCACCTTACTGGGGCATGACTTGGACTTGACCGTGACTTGCTTTGCTCGTCTTTGACCGTGACTATGACTCGTTTGATAATATCTAACAAAACTTATATATACTTGACCCTGGCAAATGCATAAGACTTGCGACGCCAAAATCCTCTTAGGAGGAAAGAGAAAAAAAACGTTGACGTAGAACACGAAGGCGATAGTGAGAGAGAGAGCATTCTAAAAAACTCAGTGATAGATGAAGATAAAAGAGACCTTTCAACAGTACGGCAACGTGAGCTGGTAAAGAAGCCTGATAAGTTTCATTAACAGACAGGATTAGGACAGAACAGGACAGGAGAGGATAGGTATATTATGAGCACTGATGTTAAGTGATAGTGAAATATGATACGAGTATATGTAGGTATCGAAAATCTCAGTAATCACGTAGCATGGTTACAAAGAAAAATCTTTTACGTAATTGAAAAAAGTTAAAAATTCAAAATTCGTCTGATAACCATAACTATAACTGTTTAAGGTTGTCGTTGGTTGTAAATTAGTTGTTAAAGAGACTCTAAAGGTCGTCAATGTCATATATGCCCCGTGCCGTGGCGGTTGATCGCAACTGTCTTGATTATTGACACACTAATATTTTAAATGCGAAAGTTTGTATAAGTGTGTTCCCGTTCAATTCTGTAACGGATTTGAATTAAATTTGGTATGAAGTTAGCTTACAACCTGGATTAACACATAGGCTTCTTTGTATCCCGGAAAAATATTCGGTTTCTGTTGAATAGCGGGTGAAACCGCGGGGCGCAGCTAGCTTTTTTTTTATGTTAATGAATAACGAGACGAGCAATTCTCTAACAGCTAACAAGTTCAGTATCACCCAAAATTTGCCCAAATTAAGGACTTCAACAGTTCATAACAACTCTGCGCAAAGTACTGACGCGCTCGTCACCCTGAGATATTACATCTTAAATCTCTATGTACCCAGGAAATGTGGAACTCTTCAGTGCGAAACACAGTAATGCTTGCAAACTACTGCTTGGCGGTTGAATAACTGGCAAAGGAGTGGTACTTCCCCAGGCGGACTCTGCAAAAGTCCTACCACTACAAAAAAAAAAAAACTAGTTTCTAAGTTTTCTTCTAGGCCTACAAACGTAAGAGCAGAAGTTACTACCTGAATGTCACTCAAAACACTAGAGCTAAGTTAGTCAAGTCCCTCTAGGTTTAGCGGCCATCTATCTAAACATTTACCGATCATGTCCACGGTGTCGTATTAAACTCCTCTCTACCCAAAAGTTTGGCGTTTGGCTTCAATGTTCCGATTTCTTTTTCTAGACTTCTTAGGCACCCGAAGACTTCTGACATTTCCTAATGAGTATAGACGATAGAACCCTACAGTTAGATCTCAGTTAACTTTCTGCAGTAATCTGTGACTTAAGGTTTGAAATTGTGAGTGCCGCGGGACGCAAGTGGCTATGTTCGATCAAGATCATGCTTCAAGTAGGTTTAATAGGTCAGTGTGCTTGCCCCAGTTCTTGTGGAGTATTGTACGTAAATAGCTTCAAACGACAACAGGGGGCGTGCCAAAATAATCACAACTGACTGATGACAGACGGGCATAAACAGTAATGGCGTGGTTTTGAAGAATATTGTTTAAATACTACTAAAAGAAAATAACGCGTAAAACGCTGCTCGTCTAGCTGCGAGATGAGATGACGATATTGTGACAATCGCGGGACCAACCTAGACCTTTTTAGCAGGGAGATAGTTAGAGCAGCGTTTGTTCCTACAAGTCCAGATTCCTGAAAGGACATTTTCGTACAAGGTTGGATTCCTAAAAGGACAGATTCCTATAAAGACATAAATAGCCCATTCATAAACGTTTAAATTTACGTACTTGTCTATTTTCTTGCATTGTTCAGATACAAAAAAAAAACTACGCAATTCCAATCGTGATTTAGAAAATTACATGTTATTTTAAGTGTTAGTTATAAGTTAAATAAAATATTTGAAATATATAAAAAAAATATTAAAGATTTTTATTTTCAAGTTTCTTATGTCACTTATGTCCTTATTAGGAATCTGTGCTTTCAGGAATCCGTCCTTGTACGAATCGGTCCTTTCAGGAATCTGGCCTTATAGGAACAAAAAACGAGGAGCTGCGGAAAGCAGGCTGCGGAATGTGGATGATGCTACGAGTAACGATCAAAATGTTGACAACAGTTGTAGTGGTAGGACTCTCTTGCAGATTCTTGAAGTACCTTTGGCAGTAACTTAACTGCTAAGCAGTACTGTGCAGACATTACTGCTTATTGGTTCAATGGCCAACCCTAACGTCAGATTTTAAGGACTTCGACAAGTTTAATCGTCTGTCGCAAGAACAACATAATTCAATTAACAACATAAAATAACCATCTTTGGTACAGCAACATTTATGACAAAAGACTTCCAACGAAGTTGAGATAGAATAGAAAGCAAACTTGTCCTTCGAGAGACACCCATTTCACTAACATGACATCCTTACAATAAAGGGACAAAGATTAACGACGTTAGAGGATTCAGACCGACCATACGAGCTGTGGCGAGCCAAGACAAATCACTTCACCCAGGGAAAAAAGGCAAAACTTCCTTTAAAATATATGGAACTTACGTCATTCCGTCTATAAGTGGAAAAAGGTTGCTACGAGTAAGTTGACATCACAAGTCTTCTTGCAAATTTCTCCTAAGTTCTTACAAAACTATTAAAACTTGCTTCGAGATCGTTCAGCTAAGACGAGGAAAGAATAATGTAGGGAACTATAATAGAGAATGGGATTTGAACTTTTTGAAGATTGAATTAAAAATACTACTTAGTAGGTACTAGTTACACACTAAAGACTTAGACAGCGAAAGAATCGGTATCAAATAGTGAATGTATTTATTCCCTGATTTAATTTTGTTCAAAAGATACCACTAAAAATTATAATGAGTGGAGAAAATTTGATGTCTTTCTTTCGACCACAGTGAACGTAATGTTTTCCGAGCTTTCGACGTGAAGTTAAGTATTTGCTAGACAGAGACAGCTATTAAACAACCGTTTTAATGAAGTTAGAAAATACTTATCAGCCGAGAGACTAGAGCACTCTAAATATATCGTACAACGAGAACGCAAAAAGTTTCGTAGCTCCTACCAAAAGTCAACCAGCAAATGCCCCAACCGCGCTTTGAACAGAAAATCCGGTCACGATTCACTTCAACTGTTCAAAAGCTACAGTTCTCTTTACACGTTCACCGAAGCGCATAATATTCAAATAATCCGGGATTCTTCGTTGTACTAGCCACTTTAAAATACATAAGTTTTTATGGAAAAATATATTTTTTAATAATGTGTTTTTATACTTAATACGATATTGGTACTGTAAGCTGCAATCAGCTCGCTGTCGTAATATTGTATTGTCATCGGAACTTGACACATTTCAACTCAATTGAACAAGGAGAACTGGCTTAAAATTCAGTTACAAGATTTGACCTTAACATACATACAAACATTGCAAGTTAAATAAAAGCGTGAGGTATATTGAGTCAAAATTTCACGTCTCTGACATAACATAAGCTAGGTATGTGCGTTGATTTCTAGATAAAGGCTTTTTCTTTTAATTAATATTTAAATGTATAGATGAACAAAATACGAGTACATTAATAAAAAAGTTTTTACCAGAAAAGTAATTAGAAAGACAAAGGAGATCCTGTTTAAAAAAAATATATTATAATACAAGTATGCACAATGCGTTATGCATTGTGTTGTACCTTACTCATAAAATGACGACAACCAGGCAGTTCCTTAAAGCATTTTATACTATGAAACTAGGACCGGCTACATTATTATGCAGTCTAAAGAACAAGAACGAAAGAAAGTCCATTACCGCGCAGGGTTTCAACTACTGAAGTTCAAAGTTCTGGGTGCCACTGAATTTTTATGTGTAAACGTGACACTTACCATCAGGCGAACGATTGACCGTCTCGTAACTCAGTAGCATAAGAATCTTGTAACGCCAAACACCTCGGTCATATTTATACGAATAGAAATATTTACTCGACTGCCCAAGAAGTAGGGTAATGTTTTTGGGGGTGGATGTAAGTAGGTATGTTTGTGCATTCTTTTATACCTTCTGACCGATTTTGACGAGAGTAGTGTCGTTGGATTCGTCTTGGCAACATTTTGCATTCGATTTTATAGTTATTCTTTTGATAATTTCTAACGACTTAAAACACATGTGCCACAGTAAAATGGCTTCTTTACTATGTAGTAAGTACATACAGCTGAATGGGTCACCTAGTTATTATTTAAAAAATATTCGCAAAGCAAAGTAGAACCCGGTTCGCAGAGTGAAGTGCATTGTCGGAACAATACAGTGCATCAAAAATAGCGAGTTAGCCCCATTCCACAAGGCCGACATAAATTTTATTTCAGTTGAAAACTGATATGCCGTAGGAATAACAATACAAACGCTGTATGGCTATTGTGTCGTGGATAATAGCAAGGATATTAGCTTTCAGGTTTTTGATGTCAGGTGTTTGAAGACATAAAATACGATAAAAGCCATTAACAAGGCAAGGAAAATTCTAACACCGCCAGACTTGTAACTCTCTAACTCTATTATAATTTATCAGCTCCAGAAAGCTAGGTAACAAGACATCTAAAAGTCAGCCTTCCAAACTCATTTAGACACTGATCTATACCTAAGTGTATTCTTGTTTCTTCAACAACATCGGATCATTCGGCTCGTAAGTCTCAATTTCATAAAACCTCATTTCAGCCCACGCAGACGCTGCAGCTACCTGGCTAAGGTCTTTGTCCCTCTGGTCAACTCCCTGAGCAAATTAGGATGATGTGCGGTTTCTCGATATAAATAAAATACGAAGCTAACAGGCGCCAAGTTCGAGGTCGAACCCGATCAATGAATGTCAAGGTATCGTACGAAATGGGTGGTATGGCTGACCGGGCCGGAGCTGATGTGGAAA